>VWZF01004015.1:706523-805991 GCA_013396755.1 Sclerurus mexicanus
TCTGCCCCCGCCCTCGGACAGATGTCGCCATTCCCCAGCATCCTCGCTGCAGCTGCAGGCGCCGGGCTGTTAAGGAGCCCAGATCACGCCGCGGATTTGGCAGTGGTACCACGCCAGGAAGGAGCGCCACCGCAGACGGAGGAGCTCCTGTGTGCATCCTAATGGGTTGTGACAGGTTTAACTCACTGCCAGGGAACACACTCTGCGTCGCACTCCTCTCCGCCAAAACCCCAGCGCTCGGCAGCCTCTGGATGAGTGGAAAGTACACGTGGAAATAACTTGGGTTTCGCTACTATTCTCAGCTTGCAAAAGGTACAGCTCGGCCAGTTTATTGAGATTAACGCCTGAATCAACAAGAGTTGTCTGTATCATGAACTTGCCAAGAAAAAGTAACGAAATGCACCTGAATGGAGATCTGAAGGCACTCTGTGCCTATTACCTTTGCTGGAACATGTTTCTTCAGACTCTTTCCTATGAAATTCATGTCCGTAGCACAGAAGAGCCTTTTCACTCAGACAGAGGTAGTCAGAAAGAGAAGGGCTGCTTTGAAGCCTTTCTGGAGGGAAAGTTTTGGAGTTTGGGGGGTGTGAGAGGAAGTGAACATCTCTTGCAGAAACTCAAAATGGTTTCTGTGTTAGGTTGACTAAAAAGTTTGTTTCATGCACGAAAAACACCATACTCAGGAGCAGCATCTGCTTATGCTGCATTTTGTGAAAACCTGGGCGTGTGTGCCATGAGCAGTGCCCCTCGAGCCCCTGGGTGTCCCCTGCCTGTCACAGTGCCCTGTGTGTGTGCCCTGTGTGTGTGCTCTGTGTGTGTGCTCTGTGTGTGCCCTGTGTGCCCTGTGTGCCCTGTGTGTGTGCTCTGTGTGCNNNNGTGTGCTCTGTGTGCCCGTGTGTGCCCTGTGTGTGTGCTCTGTGTGTGTGCTCTGTGTGTGCCCTGTGTGCCCTGTGTGCTCTGTGTGTGTCCTGTGTGTGCTCTGTGTGTGGGACAGGAGGCACAGCCAGCACAGCAGGATGTGGTTTAATGCTGATTCGAGCCAGATCCTTTGATGCAAACATGCCGTGCAACACCATTTGTTCTGCTGAGCGTGTCTACAGGAAATGTTTACATGTGTCCAAATAAAAAGGTTGAGTTTGCGACCTACCTATTTGGTCCCAGATGAAAAAAGAATTCTGGGGAAAACATCTAGGAAATTTTCGATGAGTTCCAGCTCAGCCTTGTCCTTGAGGGAGGAGAATTGCTCAGGCAGACCTTCCAGGCGGTTCTTCAGCAGCAGATTCAGAGAAGGAACCTGCAGCTGTGCGGTCTGAGCAGGAATGTGGAGCATTTCCATTCGAGTGAGGAAAGCACAGTGTTTAGGCACAAGCTCTTACTCCAGCATCAAGGACAGCTCTCACAGGATGTACGGGAAAGGGGAGAGCTGCACTGCCGCGGCTGCCCCAGCAGCGATGGTGCCCCTGTGGCCCTCTCCGACCGCCTGGTCTCGACACCCTCAGCCCGCCGTGGGCTGGCCTGGCCGTGCCGCTGTCATGGCTGTGTAGCAGGGGCAGCTCCGGAGCCGCAGGGCCGGCCCCATCGCGGGGGGAGCCGCTGGCGGAGCCGCTGGCGGAGCCGTCGGGAATTCGCTCCCTCCGCGTGTCCCGCCGGCCGCCCGGCGTGGGGAGACACCGCGCGGAGAGACGAGAGCTGCGATTGGCTGTCCCCGCGCCTTGCGGAGAGGGCCAGCCAATCGCAAAGGCTCTTACAAGCGGCGCGGGCAGGGATGGATGAGCCGGGCAGACAGGGATGTACCGGGCAGGGATGGATGTACCGGGCAGGGTGCTGGCAGCAGGTGTCCGTGTGTCCGGGGTTACTTGGGGGATGATCTGACGCCGCTCGGGCAGGACACGGTCCGGCTGGGTCCGGGTTCTCCGCCCTCGCGTCACAGCCGGGAGGGGTGGAGGAATAAGGAAGAAGGACGGACTTTCTTTTTCAAAAAAAACCCTGTTGAGTTAAACCTTGTCCTGATAGCAGCTGCTGCTTTTCCTGTAAATCCAACGGCCATAACGAAGCCCCCGTGGGTTGGTGACCTCCCCAGCCCTTTTGCCCGTCTGCACGGAGTGCCCGTGTCACAGCCTGGCTGAGGGCGGGGGGACTCGGCCAGGGGGCTTGGGTTGGTGAGAACTTACTCTTTTTTTGGTTGGATAGACCCTTTGGGCGCGACTTCTTCATTCAGGGCAGAGCAATGTTGTGAAGGTTACTCATAACACAGTCTTTTTTATGCCAAAGAAGAGTTAGTCATATTCGGCAAATGCATGTGTAGTCCTGTTAGAGTTAATGTATACTCTCTTTGAAATTGTAACTATGAACGAAAATATGCCTCTGACTTTTTAGTAGCTGACTAGAAGTGAAGAATTGTATTGTCTTGCACACAATTAGTACGAAAGAGCCACTATCTCTTTGCACGAACAAGAACAGGGTGTATTAAGTGTGTTTTCATGGATGTAATTCCAGCTGCCCAGTGGAACCAGCTTTGGCTTTGGTGCAGATCTCCAATGTAGCCGTGTGAACCAACAGTAGCAAAGAGCCTCCCTGCGAGCAGCAGGAGCAGGGGGTCTGCTCTGTGAGGAATTTCAGCCATTATGTTTGATCAGTAGTGCAACGCATTTTATGGAAAATCACTCGACAAAATACTTTGCCCATTTTTAACTCTTAATGATATATATTTACCTACCTGTTTGTTCACTGTTACTTAGTGCATGTTTATTTTCTCTGAGCAAGTGGAAAAGTGGATTTCTGTAAGTACACAGTAAATCTCAAATTCCCCTTTGCCAAATATCCTACACCTGTTGACTTGTTCTCACCAAATGACCTGAATTTTGAAACTGAGATTACGAAAAAAAATAATAAAAATAGAACATATGTATTTATTTTTCTTTATTTGATTACATTTGTGATGTGTTCTCACCTGCAGGCATTTGTCCTGCAGACTGAAGTGAGGCTTTTTCCCTCTCTTATGGCACTGTTTTTGCATCCACTCCAGTAAAACAGCTTGCGTTTTGGCAAAAGTTTTTAATATTTATTGTTTTCTTATTACAAAATTTAGAGTTTTGTTTAGCTACAAATGCATAGCAGCAGAATAATTTTAAATGGAATCCACCCTGTTCTGCCACTGCCAGAATAGCTCATTGTTTAAATTACAGAAATAAGAAACTCTAAAATGCTTTGTGAAATGAAAATAGTTCTATGGGCTCTGTTAACAGGAACTTTAAACAGAATAGAATAAAGTCCTTATAAAAATGCCAGACTGATGTTTGATTTTGCATGGCCAAAATAAGTAAAGAAAAAAAATTGAGCATAGCAATATTTTTTATAACTGATGTAAAAAATGGTAAAAAAGAGTTACTCCAGGTAAAAGGATGATGTAAATTAAATAATAGTGGAAGACTGCAACATGCAAAATTGGACAATCTGAAGTAAGAATTTTCTGAGTGGGAGATGTGAGGAATTTTTTTCTGAGAAAAGTTAGTTCACTATTCCCAAGAACACAGTAAGATCTAAACATGCAGTTTTATAGTAGCTGGTATTTCATCAGCACTTTTCCTGTAGAAGTTTTCTCAGAAATTTCTTCTCTTTTCATACTCTTCTGCTTTAGATCCAGTGAGTGAGAGACACAAAAACTATAAACCACAGGAGTTCCATGGACTTAATTGAAGTTACGTTATTTTATATCACCTCAGAAAGCTCTTTATGGAATAGAAAAAGTAAAAGTCCATGTAGTCCCTCTCCCTGTTTCAGTTCCTACATAGATCCTATAAGATGAAAAGACTTTAATTTGTCTATGTAGATAGTTCCTTATCCAATAAAACAAGGTAAAAAGGAAACAGAGAGAATGACGAACATATCTGCCTGCATTCTTGTGGTACCTGAATCCACAACCCCGTACTTTCACAGAAAACACCACTCTTGACTGGTGCTCTCCTGTGGTTCGTCCTTAGTGGTTCTGGGGTTTGACGGGGGGACTGGAAGAAAAAGGGAATAAAAGGGGGCAGAATCATCCAGCCTCTGGCCTGTAAGTCCCTCAAAGATTAGCATGCTTGACAATGTCTCTTTTGTTGATACCAGGTTAACAATAATGCAGAATTGGTAGAAGATAGAGAGAGGGAGTGAACAGGTTTCTGCCACAAATGAGCCACACTCTCCATTGAATGTTTTCATAAGTCCAAGTGTCTTAATAAATGAGTATGATACGTTCACCCTCATCTTCAGAATCACTTTAGCTCATTTTAATTTGGACAAATTGTTGTGTTACAGCAAGTAATTACTTGAATTCCTATCAACATCACCAGTAAGTCTCCAGTTGTTAAAGACTTGGACGGTAAAAAAAAAAACCCTCCACCACCCACAACCCCATCCCCCCCACCCCCCTCCCAAAAAAAAGAAAAAAGTCTATAGTGGATTACATTTGGCAATACTTTTGCAAAAGGTGGAGTTAAGGCTTGAATATTAAAAAAGTCAAGAAGCCACTTAGGAGTCCGCAGCCAGCAGCTTTGACATTTCAGAAACACTGCAAGAAGCTTTGGAGGGCTGAGAAAGCACTGTAAGCTGTAGTGACAGCAACGTGCTGTGTCACTGAGCTCCCTGGACTGGCTGTGACAGGAATCAAAAATGCCAGAATATTGCCCAAAACCACGGTCTTGTCATCTTTCTAAACCAGTTGAATCCAAGCATGTTGGAAATTTAATGAAATTGCTTTTCAAACGATGCCATTGGATTTTCCGGCGTAATTTGATGGCTTCTGCTGATGGACAGAGACTTCTGAATTCTTGAGTACTGTTCTTCCTCTGTGCTATTTTAACTAATGATTGCACACAACATGGCAGAAGGTATTACTGGCATGCAGAGATAAATGAATAATTAGGAAAGTAAACTCTGAAGGAAAAAACCTCTCCCATTTAAGAAGTGTTTTGGTACTTTCAGGAGATGGGACACAAAAGAGACTGTGTTCTCTAGACTGTACTATATCAGTTTGTGCTATTGTGTGTGCTGTGGAGAAGAGAGTATAATATAGATGTAAACACGTTCTTGCATTAAACAGCGATTAAAAGGTTTATTTTATTTTCAGCTGTTCATTTCTGCAGTGGGAGACTGAAGTGACCAGTATGGCAACGTAAGGGCAGGGGAATGGAGAACCCTAACTGAGCTCCCTGAGTGCTCTGAGTGAATTATTCACTGGGTGATGTTGTACCTGTGGAAAATGCTAAAAGCTGAGAAACAAAAGGGCGCAGAGTTGTTGTTCAATGCTTACTCCTTTTCTGTAACAGAGCATGAAATGATAGTTTAGATGTTAGAAATGAGCATCAATGACATTGAAGGCAAACTGTATCCATTTTAATGGGTTTCTTGGGAGGACTCAATGAGACTATGCATATAATCATGGAAGCCACTGCGTGTTAAAGTAATACCTGGGAATTTTGAAGCAGCAAGACTGATTGTGGACTGTGGAGTGGGGAAAAGGATTTGATTTGTTTTATTTATTTATATATTTTTACCTTCCCTTGAGAGGAGAAACATGGGGAGGAAAGCTCAGGAGAACCACTACTACTTGTATAGGGAAATGTTTTATTCCAATGCTTTTATTTTTGAATCCAGCTCTGGTTCTTCTTTTCCTCAGTACTTTTCTCACACCACTTATCACAGTATTCAGTTTGAAAGGTGAGATTTATTTTTTTTATATACCACTATTTTTTCCTCTTTCCCTTTAATGGCCTTTCTTGATGCTCTTTATAGGACTGGCTCTGTGGCAATTCTAGACTTGTCTCTGACTGTTCTGGACTGACCTGTGTAGAGTGGTGCATGGAGACCCCTCCAGCCTCTCCCTCTGCATGCAGGGACTGCCATCACTGCCGGCACCAGGTGCCTCTTGGTTGCACAGTCCCTGTGAGGGTCTGTGGCTTCTGGGCACTGCCCTTCCACACTGGAAAGCCGAGGCAGAAGGAAAGAACCTCAGAGCTTTTGCCTCAGCTGTCAGACCCCAGGAGCTCGGCACAGCACAGGAGACACCTGCAGTTGTGTGCTCATTGCATTATTGTTTATAGACAGTCCCAGAGAAAACTCTGATCAAGGACACGTCATACCTGAGGCTCTAGAGGCCTCTTTCTCTGGTTTTCTTCAGTCATGAAGCAGGCAAAGGGGTCTTCTTTAACACGGCAGTGCTGATTCTTGCAATAATGATCAGCAGGTCACCCTAAAAGGCTTCACAGTGATCAATGTCACTGAACACACCAAGCAGGTCTGATCCACGCTGTGCCCCCCCTCTGCCGCTGGGGCACCAGGGCGTCTTGGGCCATTTCCAGGTACAGATGTGCCTTTCTGCCGTGGTCACACCTCTGAACTGGGGACCCACAAGTAAACATCCAGGTTTTTTGCTTTTAATTTCCTTTTTCATCTTCCTTTTACCTTACTGTCTCCTGATTTTTATAATGTTGCTGTTCATTACATATTACAGGAGAGCAATTCAGTGAGAGCCAAGCTGCAGGTCAGTGGTCTGTAACACTGAAAAAACTTCCAAATAAAGGAGTAACACCTGGTGGCCAGTGGTTCTGAGACACCAAATCATTACAAGTCAGCAGCTGCACCAGTAAAGGGCCTTTTAAATGTTGGAGCACAAACGTAAGAATATTGGAAAATGTAACTTTCCTGCCATAAGAAAATCATAGAACCAATGAAATCCAGTTCTCCACCTGGTATGTATTTGTGAGGGTCAGACAAAGAAGAAAATAACTTCTTTTAAATGCAACATCAAATTGAATAATGCTTACCAAAGAAAAGGAGGGTGTTCAGGTTAAGGTACAGCGATCTTGGGAAGGTAAAACATAAAATAACCACTTCCTCTACTCTCATTCTCTGTAACACGAGTCAGGTTTTGCCAGCTATGAAGCAGAAAGTGATGAAGTTAGAAGCCATGCATTGGGAATAATCACTTCCACTGGATTTGATCCACAGAATCATTATTTTGAGCTCAGTTTAACTCGTTTCAGTGTTGATTTTGGTCTTTTATGATTCACCCATTTATTATTTCTGTTTCTTAACTTATCTGTGCTTTTTGCAATGTGTGAATATTGCATGTTGTCAGTTTTACTAAGCTTCTTTTTATTCAAAAGCACAGAGAATACCAACACATCACCAGGAAGTGCTCAGATGAGTGAATTGGTCTAGTAGCTAATTCAATAAAAGTTGCATAACATTTATTCACATTCATGTTTGCAAGTCAGCAATGAACCACAGGTGAAATACCTCTCCAAATAGTCAGCTGAATGTTTTAGCAACATGCTATCTACAGGAGATACTATAATGTCAGATCAGTAATATGTTAGGCCTGCTGAACTGGTCAATGCTCAAAAATTGGCATTTTATATTTACAGAATTATTATGAGAAGAGCTGATGTTTAAGTACACTGAATAATGCTTGCTGTCAGGCAGCTGGTATTTATGTTTGTGTGAGACTGCAAACTGAATTTGGAGTAGGGAATTTTATCAATTTTTCTCCTGCCTCTGAATTGAGCCACTGCAAAGAACAAAAGAAATTCTTTCAGACAGCATAATGTGGTGGTAAAATATTGGTAGCTGTGCATCCCAGTGGAGCCTGCATGGGTAAGAAAATGGCTACTTTCCATGGCAAAACATTATTTATAATCTGAACCTTGACATAAAGGTGGGAGTGTCATGGAGATTCAAGAGAAGTGATTATGTGATGAAGCTGGTGAGAGAATTGCTTATCAAAGCAACTGCAAATTATAATACATAAAAGTATCTCTGAATAACCTTTTTCTTCCCTTTTATAGGGAGTATAAGCATACTGCTGGTAGAGGAAATATAGCACATGGGGGAAGGAGAGAAATCTGTTTTGCTTCTGTTTGATTCAAAGGTCAACCAAAGAGAGTGATAGAGAGAGATTGACTGACACTGAACGAGAATGCTCAGAAACCTCTGATGGTAGAGAGCTGCTGTGAGGTAGCTGAAAAAGTGACCAAGTGCATGTGGGTGGTTGTTGTGTCTATATACACCTATAACTTGTGATACGTAAAGTAAAACTATTTGGTTTTCAGCCATCTCACAGGACCTGTGTATTTGTTTGCTTTCCTTAAAGATTACCACTGAAGGAATAAATGGTTAACCCAAAATGACCCTTTAGCTGGAAAACATTGACCCTTCTCTAGAGTCTGAATGTAAATGGTCTGTGAGATCCTACCTCTGCAAAACTTGTTCCCAAGGGTAGGAGAGTCCTGGCTACCTGTGTGCTAAAATCCAAACCCAGCAGAATTTTCGGTGTCCAGCTGAGGGAGTGCTATCCAGGTCAGTGGCAGAAACAGTGTTTAAGTGGGTGCCATATATTAAAAAACTTATCAACACAGCTTTCAGCTTTACTGGCCTTTGTGCAGTAAAGTTTCCTTTTATTTCTGTATTTAGGAATACAGATGCTTTTACTGCATTGAGGTCACTTGACCGGGTGCATAGTCTGTCCACCTATCCACACAGTGCAAGCTGTGCAAGTCATCTCCCTGAGTTTGGAGTAAAGTAAATCCATCTGTCTCTTGCTGATTCACTAAAGCAGAATGAAGCACCCAAGCCTGAGTTCTGCTCCCCTGGAAACCATTGCTCAGGTGCAGCTGGGGGCTGAACTTGCTGTGAGATAGTGACTCTTAGCAGGCCTCAGTCAGCTGAGATGGGGTTAATTCACTCCCTAGCAGCTGTACTTTGGATCTGTGAACAAAACTATGTTGACACCACACAGATGTTTCAGTGCTTCAACAGCAGCCAGGCTGCCTCCAGCCCTCATTCTGCCCCTGCAGTGAGGAGGCTGCGGGTGAGCAGGAGGCTGGGGGGGACACAGCCAGCACAGCTGACCCCAGCTGGCCAAAGTGGTGATCCAGACTGTACCACATCATGCTCAGCAATGAGGCTGGGCTGAGTTTGCCAGGGATTGCCATTGCTTGGGAACTGGCTGGCTATTGGTGTAGCTGGTGGTAAGTGATTGCTTTTGTGTCACTTGTTTTGCTTTGTTTTGCTTTGCTTCCCCCTTTCCAGTTAAACTCTCTTTACCTCAACACACAAGTTTTCTCACTTTTGCCCTTCCAGTTCTCTCCCCCGTCCCACTGCAGGGGCAGTGAAGGAACACATGTTGTAAGACTTGGTTTTCTCCTGCTCCGTCCTCTCCATGAAAACCAGTCCCTTTCCCTGACCCTGTCTCCTCTGGGCAGTGTCCTGGTGCCCTGTTTTGGCTGGTCCAGCCCAAGGCTTTTGGTGACTCCTGCTCTGCTGTGGATTTTATGGCAACAATGGGAGATTTGCCTGACTTTGTGAAACTTGATTTTTTAATTTTATTTTTTTCTTTTTCCTTTGGAACCACAGTCAGTTCTTTCGCAGCCAAGGACTTTTATTGCCATTTCTGCAAAGGAGACGTAGCCAGCATATAATTCTGCTCCCTGAAATAGAGCCTTAGAAGCTAAGCCAGCCTTTCTTTCTCATCTGTGAATATACACTGCTTCATAGCCTTCTAATACTGTGAACTCCGTGATTCATTGTATCCTATGGATTTAGCACATGTACTCTCTTACTCGCAATGTTTGTATGATTCCTTAGGAAAAGGTTTGTGAAGCAGTGGTCTGCTCTTCTTTCCTCCTCTTCTTGTTTATTGCCCATAATAAATATCCAGACTATCAGTACAAAATCCGTATCTGGTCCATGTCTCATGTTCCCCAGCCACTGTGCTGGCATCCTTCACTTTCATGGCAGTGTTATGGCTTCTGTTCATCTGTACAAAAACCCTGACAGCTATGTACTGAAGTCTGAGTACCAGCCCTACAGTTGCCTAAAATCCAGATTGTTTGGAGTGAGATAGGATGCTCCATAGCAATTCAGACTCCCAAACTTAATCTATATGGGAAGGTAATACAAACTAGAAAAAGGTACTGTGAAGCCCAACCAAGCTACTTTATTGTAGGATGAGAACTCAGATACATTTGTGTGCTGGCTGAGAATCTGATCCTTGCATTTTCAGAAATGCCCAGCATTTCTGGGCATGTTTTGCTGACACCTTAAAAGCAAATACTTTTAACTGCCACAATTTATGCAGTAAATGGATTAAGTGCTAGGCACACTAGGTTTTATGTGTCACATGCAGACAGACTTCAGGGAGTTCTCTTGGGGTTTTTTTTTCAGGAACACTAGGTGATAATGACATCATTTAACATGACAGTATGTTCTCTCCTGAGTCAGTTCCTGATGCAGAAGATAGAACATATCTCTACAGAGGAGAAAGACAGTTGCAGAAATGTGTCATCAAACTACAAAAAATGGCTCAGTTTGTAGTGTGAAGTACAGAAATGATCACTCCTCTGACTAAGCACTGTGCAGAAACTTAGAGATATTTCCCGGAAACCCAAGCAGTGAGGGAAAGACTGTCATGTGGCACAGAAGCATGAGCTGCCCCAGCTGGCACTAGGAGAGGTGGCCCGTGATTTCCCCACCCTCCAGTATGTCCCTGCACAGCCACGGAAATGCTGCACATTTCTGAGAGCGCTGGGTACACAGTTTGAAAACTGGACTCCTTTAATGCCATTTTGGAGAATTTGGACATCCATTTTGTAAATTCCTGGCTGTGATTTCTTTCTTTTAAACTAACAGTAGTTTAGTTTACTACCTGTAAACTTGCTCTGAAGCAGGCACATGTGCTGAATTGAGCTATATCAGAGTAATTTTCTTTGGGAGCCCTGGAACTGTGCCTTTCCCTGGAGTGA
The DNA here is from genome assembly GCA_013396755.1 of Sclerurus mexicanus. Taxonomy (NCBI): domain Eukaryota; kingdom Metazoa; phylum Chordata; class Aves; order Passeriformes; family Furnariidae; genus Sclerurus; species Sclerurus mexicanus. The sequence continues at coordinate 717,305 of VWZF01004015.1, forward strand.
ATGATCTGAGTGCAGTGTGCTCAGCACCGGTGAGCTGCAGCTCAAATATCGTACCCAATTCTGGGCCCTTCCATTCAGGAAGGACATTGAGGGGCTGGAGCGAGCCCAGAACAGGGCAATGAAGGTGGGAAAGGGGCTGGAGCACAGGTGTGATGAGGAGTGACCCAGGGAGCTGGGGGGGGGCTCAGCCTGGGGAAAAGGAGGCTCAGGGGGGACCTTCTGGCTCTGCAACTCCCTGCCAGGAGGGGGGAGCTGGGGAGGGTCAGGCACTTCTCCCAAGTAGCAAATGACAGGAGGAGAGGAAATGGCTTCAAGTTGTACCAGGGGAGATTCAGATTGGATATTAGGAAAAATTTCTTCACTGAAAGGGTTATCAGACATGGAAAGAGACTGGCCAGGGAAGTGGTTGAGTCACCATCTCTAGGGGAATTTAAAAATATGTAGATGTGGCATTTAGGGATCTGTTTTAATGGTGGGCTTGACAGTGCTGGTTTAAAGGTTGGACTGGATGATCTTAAAAAAGAGCTACTGGATGTAGCTCTTCTCCAATCTAAATGATCCTGTGATTCTGTGACTTGCACTCTGATCCATATACTGCAAACATCTGAAATTACCTAATATCCTTCAGGAAAGCCTTACCATATCAGTGATTATCTCACTAGCTCAGATATAAATAGGCTTTTCTAGGATCAGAAATGGTTTTTCCCAGTAATGGTTTTCCCTAGGACTTATCCTAAGTTTCCAGCACTTGTCACTCAAGCTGATCATCCCACCTTTGAGGAAGAGCATGTGCCATCTTTCGCAAAGTAGATTTACCATAAATAGCTTCTTGGTGCAAATGGAAGTGTACAGTAGAGGGGAACTCTGAAGCTTCTTCCTCTCTTTCCTTAAACAATTGGTGACATTGTTACTGTAGCAAATCTTTAGTGTCCTTAGTGTACCATCCTGTTTCTTATACAATTGAAATCAGAGGCACCTGGCCTCTAACACTTCAGACTTTGCATCAGCTATTCAAGCACATGTTTTTGAATAAAAGGAAAGAAAATCTGGATCTCATTAGATGACAGAGGAACCAGTGCAGTCACCCCACAAAGTTGGCTCAAGGAAAAATACATAAAAATCCAGAGCCAGTTGCTGGAACCTCCTTTCCATGGTCCTCCTTCATCTTAGATGGTTGTTGTTGTGGGGTGTTTTGTTATGGAAGCCAGACTTGCTCCATTCCATGTCTGTTTTCTACTTAGTATGTTTTCAGCTTGTTCTGAGCTCAAGTGATAAAACCAAGTAATTTCATAGATGTTCTTCGAAAACAGGTCAGTGGCTGGAGAACAGTCCCTGGCCACGCGAGAGGGAAGCCGCAGCAGCATTTTCCCCTTTCTGAGCGTTAGTTACCCCATAGTGATTACCCGAGGAAATAGTTTCTCTTTAAATCAGCCACCTATGAAACTATTTGCTTATTGTTGAGCTGCTTATGGAAATACCACAAAACATAGTTTGCTGTTTAACATTATTCACATGATGTACTAGTGAATTTTTGGTACGCAGGTGGTTTGCAGACAGGTGACTGAAAATTTGCCGTTTGTTTTATTGGTTGGTTTCCCAATTCATGCTGTAGTTCCACTCCCTGAATGTAACTGCTCTAAGGAGAGCACTGGCAGTTTGTATTTCCAGTGCACAGTTTGAATTATTGCAGAATAATTGTGTAATCCAGAATTTACTTTGAGTAAATGTTAAAAAAAAAATAAATGTAGACTCAAAGTTAGCTCTTCAGAGGATTTATCATTCATCAGAATCAAACGCATTCTCAGATTCAAGGAAAATAAACATGAAAGGGCTCAAATAGCACTAACTGGAATCTGTTTAGAATACAGATACGGATAGTTTTCCAAATGCATTGTTTGATTTACTCTTAGCCCAGATTATTTACTTGAGTAACAAAACTGACTTTCATTTTATGCATTCATCTGTTTTCAAAACAAAAATGAAGTGGGAAATGTAGTCTGGCTAGGTATGCTAGGCCACGGGCTTGTGCTCTCTGCAGTTAAGTGGTTGAATATGTTCTACAGTGGGAATATTCAATGTCTGTCTAAGAAGCTAGGTTTTCTTTTTGGTGGTTTGAGTACTAAGAAAAGGAAAAGGCCTCGTCAAGAAGAAGATTAGTTCAGTAAGATTCAGCAGAGTATATAACATTTGGATTTAGGACAAAGCCTTACCTGTAATCTTCAAGTGGACAATGAACTTAGGATGCCTGCTGGAGCCAAAAGGAGTGAAAGGCTTAATGGTGTGTATAATAGCAACCACCTTCGCTTTTGGGTGCAATCTGTAGCTCTCCTCAAGCTCTTTCTTGTCTTCTCCACACCGAGCACCTGCAGCAGAACCTACAGCACCTCTGCAGGTTCTGCCTGTGCCTGAGGAACACCAGATTTATCCTGGTAACACCTACATGTAATTTCTGGGGAGTGCTGTGCTTCACTAGTGATACCCAGGCAACGCAGCAGCTGCTGTGCAACCTGCACTGCTCTCAGCAGAGCGGTTGTTCTGTCTCTAGCAGCCTCCTTATTTATCAGGAGAATAGCTTGATGTTGTAATGAGGCTTGGGAGTGCTCTGCAGGGCAGGTGCTGGCTAATTGCATGTGTTTGTCTCACAGCTGCCAGTGTTCTTCTGGCCAGCTGAGCATGGCAGGGTTCATGTGAACCATGACTGTGGTCAACAACAGCCCAGAACAAGGGACTGCTTGTCCCGCTGGGGGGACAGTGAAACGCTGGGGCAGGGCTGACTGTTCCACAGTTTTTGATGATTTGGCATAGCACAAGTGCTGAACAAAGCACAGTGAGCAAGGGACGTGATGTAATGCATTTTCCAAGAAAGCTAGAGAGAAAAAAATCATAATAAATCTCTTCAGTGAGTGGGATGTTTCTTGGGGAACTAAGTGGGCTGTACTCTGCAGCCTCCAGCAGCAAGGGTGCTGCCTTTCTGATAACAATGTACTTACTCCACAGGGCAGAACTGCCATGCTGTGTCTCTGAATAAGAGAAATAACATCATTATATAATCACATTCAGTCACTTATGATGCATTTGTGTCCCTCTCCCATAGCTGCCTATTTTTTGTTGTAATGTGAAGGCTGATGCTTGTACCAGAAATCTTGAGCAGGCAAGATAAGGATGCAGGCTTAATTACTTGTTGTATTAATTAGTACAGTGCCATGACAGCACTTGTTTGTAAATTAGAAACCTTCATCTAATAACTGAGTTAGAGTTTATATTCATTCTGTATGTTTGAATGTTGTAACTTGTAATACCTTTCAGAAATAATCCCATGCAGGCATTTCAGATTGGAATGGGGTGATACTAATATATGGAAATGCTTTAGTGATTATGTGGTGAAAATATCAAAGAATACACTTGTTTGAGTGGAAGGTGTTAATGTGTGCATGACATTGTGAGTCAGAGCACACACCCTCCAGCAGGAGCTCTCAGAACCCACAGAAGTGGAGAAGATGGCCTGTGTATCTGAAAGTAGCTGCATAAAGGTAGGGTTGACTCCCTAGCTCATCTCTGAACAACAGATTTTCTCTGGGCTATGGAACTTCCCAGATGAGAAATCCTGCAGATGAGAAGCAACAAGTGTCGTGAGGCAGCAGAAGCTGGCCCTCAGTGAAAGGGCAGGTGAGCTGTGGTTTTCTCTGTGCAGGAAGGAGTCAAGGTTCAGCATCTGAGAGCTTGCTAACAATAAATCATGGATGCCTGCAGAGTAAGGGAAGAGTCAGGCTGCATCCCTGATTTCTCTTTCAGTGGGAAACTAATTTTGTCAATTGGCTGAGATAGTCTGCATCTGGTTTTAACGAGGAAGTGAGAGGAAAAAATCCTGGGTTTCTCCTCTTCAGTGTATCCTTTTCCACTGGGTGCTTGTCTTAACTGGGACCCTGCTTTCCGACTCTTCTGCCTGCCACCAGTGAGGCTTTTTTACTGCTCAAGTCTGGCTTTGTTTCTTGAAGCTGTGCTCCTAGCAGTGTCCCTGGTTGGGGAAAACGGCCGTATTCAGTAAGGGCTCCCTAATTGTGTCCTTAAGATCCACCAAAATCAACAATGTGTTTCTGAAGTAGGACCTTAGAGGTTCTCACACAAGCAGGGAGTAGAGCCAGAGGCTCTGCACTGCATGGGTACAGCTCAAGTGGCAAACATCCCACCTGCATAGAGAGCATCCAGAGAACAAAAATGTTTAATAAGAAAGCCTGAGCCAAATAAATTCAAATAGGGAGAAAATACAAGATGTATGTAAAAAATAACAGTGGCAGCAAAGAGTCACTTTGAGATCCTCGGTTCAAGCACTATCCTGAGTTTGGAAAACACTCTTTTATCCCAGATTTCTGAATTTCCCAAAGCTGTTTTCAGGAGATATATCATATCTGTTATGGACTTTGCACCATCTTTTATGAAGACTGCTAGAAGGACTTTATGTAAGTAGTGAAAGACACAACTAAAAACACAAAAAGCATTCTTAATGTGAGTGAGCCATGGGGCAAGGACACAGGGCTCCTAGGGGGCTTTCTCCCAGCCCTGGAGCTCACTGCTTGGCACCTGAAGCACTGGCTGCAGTGACCAGTTCTGCACACACACTGCCAGTGTGTGTCTCAAGGGATGCAGTGCACTGTGGTGAGGCAATGGCACAGTCTCAGACAAAGCCTATGGAGGGCATCTCAGAGAGGATTTAAGAAATAAAACTTCACGCCGTTAATTAGCATTTTCCATGTGCTAAATAAAAATGCTTTGACAATCAAGAGAGGGAAGGCTGTGAAAGCTTGACTGTTAATTTTGCTTCAGCAAATACTGCAGTTTACCTTACAGGAATATTTCCTGTGCACAGTTTATCCAGTACTGGGAATAGGGAGGTCCTACAGTTTTGCATTCAGTGGGAAAACTGTTAGAAGAATCTCCTCGCTACCATTTTCTTCCATCTGGAATAGGCTCACCATAGGCTTTCATTAATTCTCCAATTTCTTTTGAACACCCTTCTTGCCCTTCTGCCATAACTCTATTTAATTTAGATCTGATAAGCATTTGCAGAAGTGCAAATGGATGCAGGCTTTCCAGCAAGCTGGTGCAAAACCCAGGGCTGTGGGTCAGACACAGGAGAGGAACACTTAGCACAGCAGAGTTTTAGCATTCTGTTGCGTCTGTTATAGGGGTTATTAAAAAAATAACCCACAAAGACTGCCTGTTTAATTCTCTGATAAAGCTGTTGAGTAAACATTTCAATAATGTTTATCAAGAACCCATTTAACAATGTTGTGTGTGTCCTTTAATCTGCTATGATGTGATTTGGTGTCTCTAGGTCTTTGCAAATAGAAGGATTAACAATTCCCCTGCACTGAGGTCTCTGTGAGCTCATTCAAGTTATACTGTTATATAGTATCTTTCAAAATATCTATTCATTTTTCTTCTTCTGCATTTAGTTACCACATCTGTGCCTGATGGAAGTAACCAATTCATTCCTATCTCTTTACAGTGCTGTTCTACTTCATAAGATGGTGGGCTTTTTTTGGCAGATCCCAGACACTGCAGAAGAGTTAGTTCCACGAGGGCTGTTGTCCCCAGGAGCCCTGGGACTTCTGGGGTCAGCAGCCGTGCAGTGCTGGTTGTCTTTGTACACTGGGGGAAAGTGCTCCCTGTTACAGACCTTGCTGTTAAACCAAGCAGGAGACCCAGGTGTTTCCAGTTCAGCAGGTGCTAAGCCAGAGGCTGAGAGACTGACAGGAGAGCAGGCAGTGGAAAACGTGTCTCCTAAGGAGCTGGGTGTGGAGGAGCAGGAAGAAGAGGGTTCATTTTCCCCTGAGGTGAGTGAAGAAGGTTGGTTGTGTGAGGGCTGAAGTGGAAAAAGACTTGTTGCTTTCAGAGCAGGGATCTTGGCTGAGAGGAAGGAGAGTGCCTGGTGCTTGGCTTATCTATAGTGAGAGGTGGGGGTGAATCAGGGGCTTGGAAAGGCTGGACAAGTGTCTTTGATTTTTACCGACCTTCTGGAAGTTGCCTATTACCTAATTTAGCTGGTACTTCTGTCAGTGGGGGAAAATTACCATTTCTCAGGGCAGCAGTAGAGGAAATAATTTGTTGTGCTTGTTAGCATGACACCTCCCCCCAAAGTATTTTAGGAACCAGACACTAAAATGTTGAAATGAATAAAGAAGTGAGTGGTGGGGGACAAAACTTGCCATCTTTAGGTAGAAGGTTGTTGGATTTCTCTATGAAATGCTGTGGATTGCTGTGTAGTCTTGAGCTGGTCTTGACTATGTTTGCTAGAAATTAAAATTTAATAGTGACAGCCCATTGAGCCCTTGCTCTGCAATAAGATGTGTTTTATTACAGTCTGGGGTCCTGTGTGATCTTCTGCAGTCGGTCAAATGCGTGACAATACCTGTGGCAGTAAATACAGATTAAAACAAATGACTGTCACTGACACAAGTAAGTTGAGGTGAGACCACTGCACTTCTCAGTCTGAACGTGGTTATGAATACTTTTCATTTCTTCACAGGGTGAAGAAATGCCCCTTTAAGAGATCTCTGTCATTGTGTAAAATATGTTTAGAGTAAAATGGCTTTGCGATGTGATGTTGAAAGGAGCCAGTGGAGCTGGAAGACTGGCAGCTGCTTTACATCCATATCTTAGGCAATTGATGCCCCTTGCTAAAAAGTGCAGTCTTACCCATTTATGTTTGTCTATACGAGGCCTCCATTCCTTGCTTCTTAGGAAGGCTGGGAGCACAAGGCCTATGAAATTGGGCCTTTTAAAAAATTTTTTTCTATATAGGCTAAAGGTTTAAGGAACATCAACATAATTAAGTATTTACTTTCCCTTTTCCAAAGTGACATAATCTCTTGGAACTTCCACTGAGATTGAACCTTCAAGTTGTCAGTTGTTTTCAGAAATAGATTCTATTCTAGACTAATAGACAAGGAATTATTTTTATTTTTAGAAATTGCTTCTATGATTCATAGACTTAAGAGAAACAATAAAACAAAGAACTGTGATTCTGATCAACTTCCTACCTACAGGTTGTGTGTATTTTGTTTCTCATGCTACAGGTGAGAATAAGTAATCCTGATCAGTGTCTGACAAGCAGCATATGCAGGGAGAAGAGAAAGGAGGACAAGACATTGTGAAAAGGGGCTGTCAGCCAGCCAATACAGCATCTTTGTCAATGCATTTCAGGCCAGCTCAATGTGAAAGAGTTGTGCTTTTGTTATCTGAGAGAGGCTTCCCTGGGAGTAGGTGTGACTGGTAGTCAGGGTGGGTGCAGCTTGTCAGGTTACTGTTCAGTGAAGGGCCCTCAGGCTGAAGGAGCTTAAAGGAGTCAAATAAAAGGTGAATGAAGAGCTGTGAGCACATGTTAGAAAGCAAAGATGAGAGAGCAGGAGCAAGAAATGGCACGCAAAGAGAAGGATTTTAGATTGTTGCCTGAGTATTGCAGAATTTACAGAATATATTGTCCATTCTTTCTTCTTCTGTCCTGAGTGGACAGCAGTAGGTGGGAATTGTCACTAGAGCTAAAAAGCTAATGACGGGTGTAAAACAAGCAAAGTAGGTGTCACATTCTTGGTTTCAAGTTATACACCTATATACAGAGGAGAAAAGAGAAAGAAAACAAGTTTTCACTTCCCTCTCACCAAGGCAACTGCCGGTCCTGTATCTCAGGACACCTCCTCCTGACCCGGCTGGCTGATCAGCAGACCCACATCTACAGCCCACTCCCACACCGAGGGTGACTGCAGGGAGCTCCTCTGCTCTCCAACACTGCCGCAAGAAGGACTGACCCCTGACTTCCGACTCCCTCTCTTTATATCGTGGCTTACATAAAGAAATGAGATGGAATAGTTCCTTAGTTATGACCCAGTTACCAGGAAAGGCCTAAACCAAAACCACTACAATGACTATGACTGTGTTACATAGAATTAATTCTATTAAGTATTTGCATTCTTCTTCCCCATCTCCTCTTTCCAGTCACAGAACAAATCTAGGAAATTTTGAAATTTTCTGTGAAGTCCTCTTGCATAATGCTGCTCGGCAAGACTATAGCAATAGCATCTCAAGTAAACACTAGGTTATTCATGAATATTTGTGTCTAGGTTTAAGGATGCTCAGCTGGTGGCAAGAAACAGTAGGCTGACTCCAGGAACTGGAAAGTGGATTAAATCGTGCAGTGGATACCCATTAAACCACTTGTCTCCTGGTAGAAAGCAGCTTTGGACCAGAACTTGTTCTTTCAAGGAGTGCTGACATTATGAGCTGGATGATGTAAGAGGATATAAGCATTTTCCTATTACTGGAGAATAAAATACAACCTACAGGTGCTGTGAAACCCAGCTTTAAGGAGTGTTGTTTTACAGTATCTGTATGCTCAGGGGGGTCAGACCTGAAGCTGAGGGTTTGTTTAAGGAGCAACTGAAAACTTTGGCCAAAACCCTGGCATTTTGAGGCACCAAGAATGCTCAGCTGGCAGAGCTGTGCCAGGCAGGGCAGCGAGTGGCTTTGCAGTGTGCTGTTCCAGACGGCTGGGATGGCTGCAGGAGGCACATGGGAGTTATTGCTGGAAAGCACACACTGCTCCAACAAGCACCATCAGTACCTGGAGGAAGGCTAGTGTCTACAGAAATAGGTGACTGAAGCAGCCAGTCACAATTGCAATCAAGCTGGGTTGTACTTGCCAAGGCCTTGAAGTATGGAAATCTTCTTTGGTCACCCCCACCCCTGCCCCAAAGCCCATCAAAGGGCTTTGTAGTGTGTTTTGCCTGTGTTTACCACTCTGTGCAGTTCAGTCTAGTGCCAGCACTGGAGAACTGTAGCAGGCACGCCAGGCTGTTTGGGGTAAGTGGTATTCATGGCTGCTTTTCAGGTCCGATTGTTTCCCACGGATCAGCAGTGATGGTTCATCCTCATGCCAGCATCGGTCCTCCAAGAGTACTGGTCTGTACACCCTCATCACTTCTGACTCAGTGCAGTGAAACTGTACACCAAACCCATTGTCTAATTGTTTATCCCCTCCTGCTTTCTAAAGCTGACACACTGAATAGAGGCATTTCTTTTAGCTCTGGCTTCATGCCTCATAGCAAACATATAATTCCTGCCATTTGCTTCAGTTTTACTCTTGACTGAATTGTAATGTACAGCACAGGGGATTTTTTCCCACTTCTTTTTCTCCCATGAGCCAGTCTTATTGTGTAGGATCATCTCCACCACTGGATAATTTCTGCTGTGCTGAATTGTGGAGGAATGCTGGTCAGTTGCACTTGTGATGCTCACATCTCACATTTGCATGAGCTATCTGCAGTGGGAATCATTACCGCTTAATAAAGTACCTCTTAATAAATCATTACCTCTTAATAAATTAATAAATTGTCAGTGTGGGGCTGTTTTTATGAGCAGATGGGCATACAGAATGCTCTACTTGACAAACTTTATTTCCCACAACAGAAACTTGGTTCTTCTGTTCCAGATGCTACAACGCAATGGTGGTTCTAGTGAATCTGACCCCTGAAAGCTTTGGAGGGATGGCATGTTCATGGGCCTTTTCTTGGCCAGAAGGTGCTTGAGATTTAAACTGTACGAGTATTTGGGAGATGATTCTTCTCCACAGAGGCATAAATGAAAGAAATGCTGCTCAACCCATGATGTATTTTCACTTCCCGTTTTACTGCCAAAAGCTAGATCTGCTGGTGCATCTCAGGCTTACCATCTTATTCTGTGGCTCAAGGGAAAGAAAATCATAACCTCTGAAGAGCCTGCATAATACTCAGGTGGAAGTGAATTTCTGGGAGGCTACTTTGTTACATTTGTTGTTTATTTCCAGTTGGGAGTGTCAAGCAGGAATGTTCTGAGGCAGTGTCACACACTGGCCTAAGTCCAGTGTTTCTACAAATCATCACCTGTGGTTCATGGATCATTCATCTATATAGGGCAGATTGGTTCCTTTCAGGATGCCTCACACCTATGAGTTCTCTTCCCAAAGAGGGTAATGCTTTCAAGATTATTCACCAGATTCAAAGGGAGAAGACAAACTAAGCCCAGCCCTTGAAAAAGAATCAAGGCAAACCATGTCTCCTCCAGCGTAACATCCTAATGGTAAAGGATGCTAACTAGTGGAAGACTTAGTGGTTTTCTCTGAGAAAACATTTTCAAATTGAATGATCTTCATCAGTTTGCCAAATAGATTCCAGCTGCTGTCCATTTTGGACCACGCATTTGTGTCTACCAGGCTCGTGAATCCAAATATTAGAGTAAGCAGTTATTTCTGCTTGGCAATGAAGAGATCATACCCATAGTTTGAGACTTACTGGGTTAGCCTAATTTTCTAATCCAACCGACTAAATATCAGAATGTAAAATGGACAGCCATCACTTGGTGACTTTAAGTGTAGAGCACAAAAAGCCCTTTAGTTAATGTGGCAGTAACAACTGTAATGGAGAGTAGGCTGAATTAATGGCTTCTTGAAAGAGTAAAGCAGCCCACAGCGTTGGATGCAGCTTCATTCAAGAAGGGAGCTGGGCACCAGCAGTGTAGTAATTCAGCCTCTTGCATGTGTATGTCCTAAGGACTTGACACAGACAGGGGCATGAGGACCAAGACCATCTCCTTCAATAGATTTCCTCCTCTCCTTCCTTGCCCAAATTGTCCAAAAGTTACTCCTTTGCTTGGGGACAAGTTATGTTGTCCCTCATGTCCCCATCAGCCAAGATCCTGGCTAAACTTGCAGAGCCAAACATGTAAATACACCTGGTAGAAAGTTTTTGGGAGACAGCATATTTTGTTGGCCAGACTATCTGGAGGGCTGGAAGTGGTTACCAGACCTTTGAACTGCAAACTTTATATAGCTCTAAGAAAGTTATTCAAATACCAGCTGGATCCTCAGGTGACTTTCAATCTTTTTATTTCAGTACTCAGAGAGCAGTTTGGTGGGAGGATGGCAGTGGCTGCAGTACACTTGTTTTTCTGTTCTTGTGGTTACTCTCGGGCTTAGGCAATGTTCATTTCCCAGCACCGCTGCTCAACAGCTCCTTTCAGAGCTGTCAGAACACGTGTTTGAGCAACTGCTGCTACAGTACCTACTGCTCACATTGTCGTCATTTTAAATTCAGTCACTTGAGTGTTGTAGGTTAAGGAACCTGAAGAATTTCTACGCAAAATGTATACAAACTCCGCTGTGTAGTTACTCTTGTTCTTTGTGTCTAAGCATGAATTGTACCACCTTAAACAGTCTGCTGCACTGATGCATTCAGACTAAAGATTTGTAAATTAATAACTTTCATAGTTTTAAACCCAGTGAGGCTTCTTCCAGCCTTGATTTCCTTAAAAACACACGGCTGGGGGGCTGGGTGTGAGGGTGGGGTAGTGTGTCACGTCCCTGCAGAGCAAAAGCATATCTTGTTCTAATCCTTTCATGTAAAAGCTACCAGACTTGCTTGCATGAAGGCAGACTTGAAGCCTCTGTCTTTCAAGGGCCACTACACTTTGCACTCCACATAAACAGTGACATGTTTGTGTCTGTCGCTGTCTTCCACTACACTGGCTTTTCATTCCCTGATGATCAAATCCAAGTTTTCTCTCTTTGCATGAAGTGCTGCCTCAGTAAAACGTCACTGGCAAAACCCACATTGACTTAAATGAGGCAAAGAATTTCAAGTTTTGTTTTTTTTCAGTGCCCTTCATAGGCTTGTTGCAGACTGTCTCAGAGACCTCTTCCTGTATCTTTGCCTCCTGGATTCCTCATCTATTTTTAAGTCTTATGTTCTTTCCTGCGTCTATTTTAACTCTGGTGCTGTACCATTTAACCCTGTGGGATATGGAGTTTGTGGGAAAGCAACGGTGTGTCACAAAAAAAATACGCTGGTTAATCTTCATATTCCTGCAAGGGTTTCATGGCACAGGCCATGCAGAAACTCTCATTAGGTATTATGCATTTGTTTGTCAGCAGCTGTAGTACAAACCGATGAAGAAATAGTGGGGGTGTCATATTGTGTCTGTCTGACCTCTCTGCCTGTACTATTGCCTCAGCAAGATACCTAGCTTGAGGTAATGCCTGTGATTCAGGCTTTGCCCACAACTCTGAAGTGCTTTTCTCACAGGACATGGACTGGTTTGGACTTGTTATGGGAATTATTTTTGCTTAGCAGTATCAGTCTGTACAATGTCCCTGTGCATGTAAAAGTAAACAATTTTCAGGCCCTGGATCTCTTAAATGTTTTGTGCTGCAGATCCCCTAGGGATTCCTATGAACTCAACCGCTTGGACTCATGTTGCCTTCTATTTCTCCTTGATTCGCTTTGTCCCAAGTCCCAAACAAGGCTGGAGAGGTATTTAATAAGACTTAAGTCAGACTTTGGAGGTACAAGATTGAAAACAAAAAGCTGCATGCAAAACAATCCAATTCTGTTTTAAATTTAGCAACTAGATAGCTCTCTAGTGGCTTAGCCTCTGCTATGCATAATCCTAATGACATATCTTTGGGAGCTGGAAAGCATTCATGGCAAAAATGTCTTCCAAGTGTTTACAGCAGCTCCTAGTGACATTCTGCTTTTCTTTGGGATTAAGTTTTGGGGCACAAGTATGAATTAATTGGTGTATGGTTTCCTATGTTGCAAATGCGGATTCCTGTTTAGCCAGGCAGTGTGTTAATGCAGCAGGAGATTTGTTTGGGAGTCGTTCTGCCCAGCTGCTTCCCTGAGGGTCACTGTCCCACTCCAGGTGGTATTTGCTGGAGGTTTGTTTTGCCCACCCTCACTGCAGGCTCTGCAGCATCTCTTGCTGCTCTGGTGTAGGGCAGGGAAGAGCATGGGGTGAAAGCTGTGACAGTGCTTGTCAGAAGAGCAGTGAAACTGCAATTCTGGTTTTAGATGTTCCATTTAGATTTTCAATTACCTTAACACTGGAAAACTAACAGGCTGCTTTAATCCAGAATTGCAGAAGTTAAAAGTTTCAAAACTCTTGCATTCAGCAACATTCAGTTCTTACGGTGCCTCATGGACAATGTTATCAGAATGGTCAAATTCATTTCCTTAAGAAACATTTTTAAAAGCATATAATTTTCTTATAGACATATCTTGTCCATGATGTTACTTGAATCTAGGAAATATGCCACTAAAATGAATGAAGTCCCACTGAAGATAACACCTGCCCTGTCTGCTTTTCTGAGTAAGGTGGCAGTAAAGCCTGCTCTGTGGCCTTTGGCAAGTTATTAATCTCAACTATTTCAAAACTTGCCAGTCCTTTTGCACTTTTCATTTTGGATGCCAAGTTGGAGGCTGCTAAATCAAGTATAACACTTTCACAGCTTCCAGCTGGACCTGAGATGGTCTGTCTAGCCAGTGTTTAGCTTACCCGAAACTGCACAGTCTGAAAGTAAAGAACATTATGGTAAATGTTGGGGGTTTCGTCCTGACCTCCACAGCCTCACCTACAACAACATGGTAATGCCACCACTTCTAACCACGCTGCCATGTGATCCCCTGCCACACTGAGTACTGAGCCTTGTTAGGCAGAGAGGCATTTGAATTTGGTGTTACTGCAGTACAAAGTGCTATTTATAGATATCAAAAAGCTGGAGAACAAAGAATATTGTGCACATTCCTTTATACTATAAGGAATTAAATTCTTGTGCTAGATTTTAGTTCAATGTCAGCCATATCCTATCAATTTGGCGGACTCCAAATAGCTCATGTAGCTCATTTATTTCTATAAATATATACACACAGACACATATCTTTTTCATCTTCTCTTTTTTCTCACTAAATTGTCTCAGCTTTTTCAGTTGTCTTTTTTTTCCAGTTGACCTCCCATTCAAAGCTTTCTTCCACAGTTCCTATTAACTTTGTTATTGTCTCTTTGTTCAAAAATATTCTTATTTTTGCCAAATTGCTGAATGCCTCTTGCCAATCATAACACCCCCTCTCCTATCCTGTCGTTTGAAGTTTATCTTGTAGAATACATTCTCTTAGTGACAGTTTTGCCCGTGTTACCTCTCTCTTACAGACACGGAACTTGCTGTGCTTACCCTGCTTCATCTTTGAGGATATACTTGTATATTTTCCTCATAGCATAACTAGCATAACTTGTGTGCTTCTTTTTGTACTCTCACTCAGATCTGTATATTGAGGAAGACCCAAAGCCTCACCATAAATCATGCTGGATGATAGGGTTTTGGAGGGGGCAGGTTTTTGACTGCTCTTATTTAACCCCTTGCTGTTTGCCATTAATTGCTGAGTATGTTACTATAAATTGTCAGAACGGCCACACAAAGACAAATTTGGATTTTCAGTAAGCATTACTTGAACTAAGATTCCTTCTTCAGCACTTAAACTATGGGCTTGCATCTCGCATGTACACTTGTGAGATTTGCTTTTGGCGTATTTTGAACAGGTCACACAGGTAAATATGTTGCAGACTGTTACCTTAGACACCTCCTGATGGTGTTGGTCTTGGAGAAGGGAACCACCATGAACAAGGAAATCCTGGTGTGCTGACTCTCCCCATATGCAGATCCATTAATATAAGTGAAAATAACTTCTGCAATAAAGAAGAGTAATGCATGTCTTATCGTTTTGTGCATTCCAAGAACAAAACGGTGTGAGAATTGGCTAGATCCGGACAGTAGAATCCTGCCTTCCTCAAATACATGAAACTCAGAGATTTGGATGTAGGCATTCTATGGAATTGAAGTGACACCAGTAATACAAGCTATAGTTGAGCTACAGGAAAGGTGATGGAAGAGTCTAAAAGTGCAGTGCTTTCCTATCCTGCAAAAGTGCAGGGAGGGAGGTTCAGTGCTATAAAGTTCCTGCTCTGTCTCTGCAACCTCTGCACTGATGTCAAGGGGAAAGGAAGGAAGACTGCTCATTTTTGTTAAGCATATGTTCTTTGTCTTTTCAATGCCATAATTTTTCATTGTTAATCGTGGTCAGTTAGTAGATGCTCCTTGGAATAACTTAGCACTACAGCAGATGGATTGCAGGGTAGTACAGGTAATCAGGTGAATAAATGCATGCACCACGGTTTACATGGTCTGCATAGGCAGTTTTCCATAGGAGTCTCCAAAGTTTCTTTCTTTAACAATCTAGCCAAGAGTGCCACCTGCGTGGGCCAGGGTGGAGGGTGCTTAGGGCTTGCTTGCTTACCCAGAGCATGGTAAGGGCCCAGATGCACCCCTTGTTGTTGACAGGAGGAGCACCTGTTTCCAGAAGTACATGGGTTTCACAGAATTGTCTGGATCCTAAAGCAAAATGTGTGTCTGTTACTTCCCTGAGTATCCCAGAGCACAGGTGAGGTCTGGCCTGGACCATACCCAGAGATCCAGACATTACCCCCTGCCCTGCTGGAGCCCTGAGTGTGGAGATGCCGGGCACAGCCACCTGCTTTGGAATGGGACAACAAGGAGTGCAGTATGTGTAAACTGTCGTGGAAAGAATGACCCAGTTCCCTCGTACATAGTCTTGGAGTGGCCCAGGTATCACTGCAATCCAAACAATTCACATCGGACCCAGACATCTGGGAAGGCTAGTGCTGTGTGGTGGCAGCTGGTCACCAGCCACCACCTGTCTCACTACTGTCCCAATCATCCTTTGGTCCTCCTGATACACAGAATTTAGTCCTTTTCTCTTTTGTTTTGCTTCTCTTTTAAAGACCTCCCCTGTTTTTCTGTTACTGTTACCCATTCATATACACATGACTAAATAAGTTTAGTAACCAAAATATCATGTTATCCCAAACTAGGGAGGTTAGTTTATCTGTGAATTTATTTGGGCCAAGTAGGTTGTTTTGGTTTTTGACCTGCTCCAGACTTCCTGTCTCAGTAGCCTGTCCATTCGCTGGTGTGTTCACCATGAACACGTAATTCAGCTGTTGGAAGTTTCCACACTGGGAACCGTGGTGCATTATTTTCAGCATGCATGCTGCAGATTAAACTTTGGTGATGCCTCTGAAAAGTATGTACATCATTCCAAATAATTTCAAAACCAAAAGAATCCTATTAATTGAATTAGATGTTCCTCAAGAAACATCCTTAAGAAAACAAGGGTGATCTGTGGCTGGAAAGAATAACAGCATAACCTCCATGGCATATGTTTACATGCTTTGCACAATACTATGTTGATGAGGCATTGTTCATAACTTGGCAAAGACCTCTGAAAGAATGTTGGCCAGAACAAGCAGGTTTTTAATAAGAAAAACAACAGTTTTAGGTAGTTTCAAATTGAATATGTGTTACTCCAGACAGACCCCACTGTAATTATTTTGTTTGTAAAAGGTTATATAGACTAGCTTCTGTATTTCCACTGTCATGGCCGCTTGGGGTTTCACTCAACCTTGGTGCAAAGATATACATTCATTCAAAACCTGAAAATAGAGTATTCCAGCTCAGGTGTATATGGCTATGTGGCATAGAAAACTGGAAAATCAAGGGTATCAGTTCCAGATCTTGGCAGAAAATCACATGCAGTAACGAAGTTTACCAAAATATACTGTCTGCCACAAGGCAGGTAGGGGGTGAAACATCATATTTGCTTCTGTAACTTCAAAGTGGGCCTTAACTCTTGGGTGAAGAGTTTGATCTGTAGAGAGGGAGATTTGGTGTGTAAAATCCACTGAGAGAGGGAAGGTGGCATCTATGGACATCATGGAAACAGGACACAATGTATTAGATGCTATGAAGGGTAAAAGCCAGTGAAGAATCTGCCAAAACAATGACTTCCAGTTCAACTATTGTGAAATAAAAAAGAATAGAGAAAAAAATCATGGTATTGGGAAATCTCATGTAAGTGTGCCACCATGCAGTGTAGCTAGTTAGCTAAACTCTTAAAAGCCTGTGGAGATGGCAATAATTATAGTAGAGGTTGTAGACTGCATCTGCGTGTATCCTTACTGTAAGTGCTTGGTGAGGTCATTCAGTAAAACACAGAAACACAAACAGTAGTGTGATTTAAATGTGTGTGAATGTTTCTTTTATTCCTGCATAATAAATTTAAATGTGAGAAATAATCTCAAACCCATAAAAAGTGAAGGGATGCATCCTTGTGTGGCCAAAGAGGTGGAGACACAGAAAAAAAGCTGTTGACATATAATTGGGTCTACTCCCTTCAGCTAGGTCAGAAAAGGCATTTCCATTTCCATCTGTGAGAAGCATGGTAATAGCAGCAAGAAAATGGAGTAAAAGGTGAGAGTGCAGGAGGTTTTATTGCTGTTGTGATTAACTTAATTTCTCAGAAAACAAATGATAATCCTGCTAGGTATAAGATAGCTAAGCACTCCTGACGCAGAGCCAGATTTCCAGCCAATGGGCACATGGAGTTCATTCTGTTCTCGTTTGGCTTCTACACGATGGGCCTAGAGTAAGTAGGAAGAAGGATAGCAGTCAGCAGCTTGTGTGAAAATGCTGTGTCCAGGCCACGAAGTGAGGACTTGGCAAAACATAAAGGTTGCTGACTACATTATAAATTTAGTCATCTTACAAAGTTCAAGGTTGACTTAATTCAGCTAGGCAGAGGGCCAAGCCAAGAAGTTCTGTTTAAACCCTAATGATTGAATATAACGTACCAAGTTCTTGTGGCTTGTAGAGGGTGAGGGAGAGGAGAAAATCAGCAATTAATGTAGTATTCTGGTAAGTGAGGTGCATGGCTAATTATAACTCTGCAGTCCTTCACAGAATATGGGTTCCTCCTCTCAGTGACCCCTGGTGAAGTTCATGCTGAACTACAAATTCAGGGGTGTATATTATGGATCCCTGCTGTTGTGCAGGTAGTGGCTGATAAGACCAAAGCCCTGTCTGGAAAGGCTTTTGCATTCAGAAGATGGAGAGTAATGTCCTTCTGGTATTAACAGAAACTGAGAGGCTTGAACCCTTACTGTGAAGGTCATTGGGTTATCCCAACCTTCTAAATTATAGTGAAGATCTCGAGAGGGGGGCAAACTCTCCTCCTCAGCCACCCATTGAAGTGGAAATTTCCACTGCTGATGTACATCCCCCAGAGCAAGTGATATTCTACCGGTCAGGCCCAGCTCTAGGCAGGTTTAGGTAAAAGTACTGGTGTACAAAAGGTTAAACCTCAGAGGCGTTTGCTTCTTGGTCTTCAGTTACGTTCCTTCTCACATTTCTTCCTGCCCGAAATGAAGGAGCATGCGAAACGGGGGTGCTTTAGATATACTCGTTTACGGGCTCAGCCTCGGGGATTGCCTGGAACGCAAGGCCGGAGCCACGAGCAGGGGATGGGGCTGCGGCGGCGGGTCCGGCCGAGCCCCCGGAGGGTGCGGGGCCGGCTGGGCACGATGCCCGCGCCGCGTTGCCCTTTTAAGCGGCGGCCGCCGCGTCCCCGGGTGCCCCCGCGCTGCTGTCCCCGGAGCGGGCGGGCACGNGGTCCCGGCCGGACACCGGCACCGACCGGGACCGCGGGCGACCCCCGTGTGCCCCTTTCCCCCGTGGGCAGGTCCCTCCTGCCCCGCACAGCGCCGCGGGGAGCTGTCGGATCTGTCCCCACTCTCCTGGCGCCGTTCCCCGCGTTTCTTTCTCCTGGGGCTTTGGCACTGCAGTCGCCACCTGTTCGAACTGCAAAGGCTGGATTTTTCCCTTCGTTCTGGTGAATGGGAGACACGCAAGGAAACCGCCGACGTGTGTGCCCTAAGCAGTCCGCCCACGCTCTGGTCTGTGGAGAAAGGAATGGAACGCTTTCCTTTCGCAGAGGGGTGTCATTTACTACACACAAACCGTACTTTGTAAAAGCAGTGAAGAGCCTTTGTCTCCCCGTGGGGCTGTGTAACAGTGTCATGTATTTGTATACCCCTTGTAATCAAAGAGGGTGTGCTGCATGAGAAACTGGGATTGCCATACTGGGTTAGAGCCATCTGCTTCAGTATCCTGTGTGAACCTGGCCGGAAAACACACTGTGGAGGAAGGGAATGTGCATCTACTCTTTTTTTTTTTAACTTCAAAAATACTGCAGTATGTTGCTGCATATTCCAAAAAAAACCCCCAAAATTACTTCAGTAGTTAACATGCACCTCCAAACCTTAATTTCTATTTACTTTTTATTTCAATACAATGAGAAATACTCCTGGAGTGTGGCAACAATTACCCCTCCACGAAGTTATTTATGCATTGCCACGGTTTTTAACAAAGGATAAACCTAGTCAGCAATGCCTCATCTCTGCCAGTAGCAGAGGAGATGGGGAGAGCGGATGTCCACATCTGATGCCTTGAATTCTGCATCTCTCCTGCAGTCCTCATCTGAAAAGCAGCGTTGTTACGGCTTTCCGGAACAGCTTCCCTGCCCTTACCCTGGAGCACCATGGCATGCACTCTGCCACCCAGCCACTTTTGGCAGTAGTGGTATCTGATCAGCAACTGTGCTGGGCATCCAAAATAAAGCCACTTGCTTGAATGCCTCTGTGCAAAGCTGTGTTATAGCAAATGAGCATGAGTCACTGAGCTTGAGTGGGTTGGAGTATCTGAGGCATTCATTTTATAGCTTTCTTGGGTATTAGGGGATTTGCTTGCTTTTCAGGACAAATGCTGTGTTCCTTCCCACACCCTTTATTATCACCTCCTTTAATATATAACAAATCAGCCAGCAGCAGAGAGAGTTTACCTTGGGGGTGTCTGGGGTGAAGAGAGCAAAAGTAATCTCCTAAGTGCAGGAACGCCCTGAGCACTTTAAACCACAGCATTAGAACAGGAGTCTCAAGTGTACATTTGTAATGCTTCTGCCCTTTGCTCTTTGGAGGGTTGATTTGCTCCACAAGTCCTTTATGAACCTCTTGAGACTGTGGCACCGTGTTATTCTACAAAAGTGTCCGCTAGTAAATTCTCATCGGATTACAGCATGGGCTTCTGGCACAGCATGTTAAATAACCACAGACAAGTGCTATCTCAATAAATACAGGGCTGTGTGTATGGCAGAACAATACACACGAGAAAAGTTGCACAGTTCTGAGACAAAACAAGCAGATCAATGTTGCTTGAAAATAGTGAGAGGGATGAGTGCCCCATATGTTCTTAAATCGACAGACAAAATTAGTAAGCCATTCAAAGGGAGTCTTAATTGTGTATGTTCTGGGGTGTCATCTTTTCATTGAATAGTTGATAAATTGAACACAGCTGAACCAAATAAACTGAGGGCTACATATCCACAGACCTTTATTTTGCTGGGCAGTATCAGCCTCAGTATGCTGCCAGAGGGGATTTTTCTGCTGAAGTTTGAAGCGTGGGGAATTTTGGTCTGGAGTTTATGGTCTGTCTGTTGTAAAGCTGAAATACAAAATTATATTTCTGAGTGTAAAAAGAGCTTAACTGCTTAGTTCAGCTTCATGTGACAATTAGAATACCTGTGCTGCAGGCCTGACTGATCTGCTGGACTTGAGCTCTTTGCATACCCACATTCTGCCTTTGGTTTCGGCAGAATAACAATAACTTTACTTTTCATGTAGCATCCCTGAAAACCATACCATTGGAGGGTTCTAAACATGGCAAAGTCTTCTGTTTTCCCTTGGCTTTTGCTTACCCTTTTCAGCATATTCTTCTTTTGAGCTAATCCTAGCTGTCAGTTGGTGCTACGCAAGGGAGATGGGAGATGGTTTTGCTCAGTTTTGGCAGGTGGACAGGAGGTTTGACCTTTGTTAGACTTGGACTGCTGGCTTTTTGTGCTTCCAGAGCTTCTCTTGGAGACTGACCTATTAGTGTGGGCAACCCTACATGAATCATCACTCAGGTACAGGCTTGATGTCATCCTGCTGTCACACCAAAATGCTGAATAGGAGTGATCACTGGACTAACAGAGGAAACACAGTAAACCAAATCATAACTCTTCAAAGGACAGCAATTTTTTGGTGCTTTCAGAACTCACTTTCTGCAGCTTATACTCTCACTTTTTGCCCTTGGACTCATTTTGTAGTATTTGCTTTTGGACTGTTTGATTGATTATTGTTTTGCATACTATGAAAAAGACTTACCTACATTCCACTCCTTGTATAACAGAAGATCTGAAGACACCATTGCTCAGATGTTTCTGTGTCCTAGTGTTAAGTCCTTAGTCAAGTGGTCGCACTGAGTTTGGTAGGAGTACAGATCAAAGTTCCTTTGTGTTTCACTGCAAATATTTACTCTTCATAATGAGTTGCACCTCAAGCTTGCAATCTGGAAGCTTTAGGACTGCAAAAGTTCATCAGAGTCATAGTTGGAAAATATCTAATAAAAAAATAAAATAAAGAGCAAATTATAGATGGGGGAAAGTAATAAAAGGTCATAATTTCTCGGCTGGTGATAAAATGGGTCATATGTCCTTTCACTTTTAATCCCACTCTGGAGATAAGTAAAGATCTGTCTCAGACTCCTTTTCAAACATGTGGAGCACCACGAACGGAAGAGACACACTAACAGTGTCTGTCAGTATGTTTTACATGGGAAAGAGAGATACGGGGAAATAATTTTTTCTCTTTTTATTTTGTGTAGGCTTTTGTTGTGGTTGTTTGTTTGGGTTTTCTTTTTTGTTTGTTTTTGAAGCTAATTATACAAGTTTAGAAAGGTTGGCTTCATACTATGGGGTGTTTCTGGTTTTAGTATATCTGAGACAACAATTAGATTTTGACAGTTCTGTGAACAAATGGCTTTTACATATCAGATTTGTTCAAGAAAAATGTAAGTAGTTTTGTTGAGACCCTTACGAAAAAAACCCCAAAACCAAAACCCTTGATGGAAGTGAGTATGTGGACTAAAAAATGTCTGCCCACATGCACTTCAAATTACCTGTCAAATATACTCGGTTTTCTGCCCCTGAAGATAAAATAATGTTTAGGTCACTTTGGCCACTTGCATGCTCAAAATTGTATTGATAACAAATAGTCTTTGAAAAATCCATTGCAGGAGAGAATGGTATATACTGTTGCCTCATTGAACAAGGAAAGATGATGGAAAAGCAATATGATTTTACCCAGGACTAAAGCAATTTAGTAGCGGTACGGGCTTTGTAATTGGGCATGTCTTGGACAACTCACTATATGTTATTTTTAGCACTTAAAGCTTATCCTCTTTCTGACTTCTCTTTTTAAGACCTGAATGGAAACAGAGCCAAATGGAACCTGGGTGAAGTTTGTGAGCACAGAAGGCTGACCAATCCACTGTGTCTTCCAATGCAGCAAGTTAGTTTTGCCCAGGCTGTGTTGAGGAAACACAGGCTGTCCTGGAAACTGAGGTCAGAAGCATTAAATAGTAACTTTCCAAAGACATGGACAGGCCTATGACTCAGGCAGTGTTCTGCTAACTAGGCAGTACTAGTCTGGGGAATCCTATATTTTCCTAGGCTGACTGGAATCTGGCCTCCAGAAAAGAATTTGCTCTGATTTCTGTGTTCAGAAAGTAAGAGCAGACATGCTCAGAATGCTAAGAATTTTCTCGTCCTGATATTTCCCAACAGTAGTTCAACAATAGCTGTGCAGAGCATAGATTATTTTTAGCCTAGATTCCTCAGTGAGGGAGATCTAATGCAACTTTCATGTTTGTCTGACTCCTGTGGAGTTCCCTGGCTAGCTTTGTGTGGCTTCAACAGCAAAGCAGTGTCTGCAAGGAGGCTAAAGAGCATCACAGGATGGGGGAGACCAAATATTTCTGTGCCAGGGAGACTGTGTCCTGAGCTGTGCAGCAGGGAGGCCATAACACACAAATCCATAGAAAACTGACTTTGTCAGTGTCCGTCTCATGGAATTCATTGATTGACTGGGATTGATTGATTGATTTGGTGGCAGTTGTCTGAAGCACAGTGCTTTCTTGAATATGCTCGGTGCTGTACAAAGTAAGAAGTGCTTCTGCCATGGAAAATAAAAATTTTCTTGTGGAATTCAAAGTGTACTTGAACTACTTTTAGAAAAGTAATGTTTAGTACTTATGAGTTAAAATTTAAACTTGACTCTTGGCCTAATTGCCCTCAGTGAGTTCAACAGAAACTGCAGTTAGTGTCTAACTACTCATTCCAGCTAGTGATAAGGACTCTCTGTCACCAGCCCTTGGTAACTGGACAGTGCTTGAGGTCTCTGGAAAGTTCTCATACAACTGGAATCTCCTTTGGCACTATGGGACTTCCAGGACCTTAATACTGGACAGGCTGTGAGGAGCTGCTGCTTGTCATGTACAGGCTGGCTCTGTACTGTGATCTATTCTACTCCTCTCACATACAGGAGTTACAGTCTGTGATCAGAGTTTTAATACTCATTTAGAACACGGCATTGCAGCTTTAAGGAGTGTGATCAGGATGAGGTTTCTTGCTTGTTATGTCACAAGGCTTCAGTATACCTTAGCTCTTAGTGGAGATGGCAAAATTCTCTTCTGCCCCAACACAGGGTGTATTTCATACAGGAATGCATTTCTTCAAAGCTGTTTAAGCTCCTGGAAATCCAGATGATATTTGATGGGATTTTCAGAGTTGCACATCTCACTCATCTTTAGCAAAGGAAATGGTATTAAGATATATAGTGACATTTTTTAAAGTATTGTCTGCATCATAAGGCATCTGTTGAAAAAAACCCACCAACAAAACAAAACAAAACAAAACAAAACAGAAAACTTGAATAAATCCAGCTCCAAGTGTCCATTTATACTCATTTTAGAAATTTGCCTTTGACTTTAGTGGGAAGGGATTGTAAAAAAGACTAAGTAATGGACATCTGACTTCATTATCGCACAATGTGGGTTTATGGTATAATAAGTGGCCTGTATAGTTTGTTTATTTGGTATTAGGAAAAGCATTTATATCATTCTGCTGTGAACTGTCCTCTTGTGAAGGGATATGTTTGTCCCCTCTACAGGTCTTCTTGTCTGTGGAGTTCTGACAACATTTTCTGGGAAACTGCCATGGCAAGAAAGATTGCGTCTCTTCTCTCCTCCTCCCCTCCCCTCCTGGAAAGAACATCCTATCGCTTGTAGAAGGTAAGTGCTTTGGATAACAACTGCAATCAACAGTGTGACAGATGATTAATATTAACAATGTGTTTTAGCACATAAGCCAAATTCTAACTATTTGAAAGTGAAATCTGAGCTCTGTTGGGCCTCACACTGTCCCACTGCTGACTACTGAAGATCTGCCAAGCCATCTTTGGTAGTGTGTTTGAGAAGCTTTTGGTGGAGGCAGCAGACTAAACCTTAGGATGGCTCTATACATTAATATATAATATAATATATAATAGAAATGGCTTCTATTTCAGCCACAGCACTGGTGGAAGGAGAGCAGCTTTGGGTGTCACTGTGTTTACGTACCCACATTTCTGAGAAACTGAGTAAGAATGTAGCTGTGAGCCTTTAAGCAGCATGCCATGGAAAAATAAAACACAAAGTGTGTATGTGCATGAGGGGAATGCACATTCCAGCAGAGGCCTCCGTAGAGACTGGAATTTTAGTTCTCATCTGACAACATTCCACCAAGACAACTTACATTCCCTTCCTGCTTCCCCCTCCCAGGAGATTAATATTAAAAAAAAAAATATTATTATTCTGCCTTGGCTATCAAATAACTGTTGGAGTGCCAGCACTCCAGAGAGATTAGCTGGAGTACTTTTGTTTAGTTCCTCATTTGGATTTTCTGGGATTCATTAGTATTATCTATTTTTCTTCTTGCATATTTTCATTCAAAATCAAGACTAGAAACATCCCCAGCTACATTGGTGTCTCTGCAGGGGCCCTTCAAGTTTCTTTTTACAACACACATGGCTCCCCCCACACATGCCTATTCGTATCATATAAGGCAGGAAAGAGGTGAGGCAGTGACTCATGTAAAATTAACAGTGCAATTAAAGTACAAAACCCCACCTATCCCAGTAGGAACAAAGATCTGGAGCTGCACAACACCTGCTGTCCAGTGCTTCTATGTTTATTCCAGTTTTTTAGTTCTGAATACAGACTTGAAAAGTAGGCCAGTGTTCAAGGATTTTGAATGAAGGAAGTGTTGGCTTTGGAGCTGACACCAGTGTGAGATCAGGAGAACCAGACTTTGCACACAGTCATCTGTTCATTTCTGAATTACAAACTATATTCAAAAAGGTGCAGAAGTCTGTTTGCTCTGTGTAAGTGGGCCTGCCAGCATTCATAATACCTCGTTTCAGCTGCAGCTGATGACTAAAATAATCAGTTAGCTTGTTGTATAGCTAAAATCATAAAGCAACGAGTCTAACTACTTCAAATGAGGATGCCTTTTTCTCTTGTTCTAATATTAGTAATTCCAGTAATAGTTGCGGTAAAACTCTTTTATTGCAGTAACTTCTGTTTAGCACTGTTGAAAAAGTGTGTCAGCTTGGGAATCCAACTGCCAGTGTTTTCTTTCCTTCTCTTTGTTTAAGCAAGAAGCAGAGCACAAGACCTACAGCCAGCAAGGGGGAAGATTACTTCAGTTCCTTTTCCACTTCTCTGATTCCAGACAGCTTCAGCAGCTAGGAAGATTTACAGTACATAGACAGTATCTCATGTCTGAGTATATAACCACATTGTGTCCTGCACTGCTGTCCTTGGCAGATCTCTTAGAGCTGAACTGTCATTGGGGTGCTCAGAAGCCACCAGCATATTGTGCTTTCCCTGACTGCAGGCTTCTCATGCCCCTTTTCCTCAGGTAAACGTGCTAAGGTATGGCTGAGAATCTTTCCACATAACTTTAATTAGTTCCTAACATAGATTAAGACCTCTGAAGTTGTCCAAACAGATACACTGCAGAGATTTGAAAGCTAATTAATGTGTAGGAGGCAGAGCTGTTTTTTCCTCTCTGCTTTGCACTACCACTATGGAGCTCAATCATGAGCTGTCTGGCAGAGGAAAGAGCACACGCATCACATCATACATCCCATACATGACTTACCACTGAAGGGAGGGGCCCATGCTTTTCAAGTTCAGTGTTAGGACTTTGACTCTCAGAGCTTACAAAAAATGACTCAGTTGTTGCCCAAGCCCCCCAAAACCTTTAAAGAAATCTCAGAATCCTCCCCCCACCCCACTTGCAACAAAGAAAATGGTTGAAAATATCTGTGAGGTCAGATTTGCTTTGATACATGGTTCCTCACTACCATCTTGTCAACCAATGTAAAAGCATAGGCAAGTGGAAGCTGTCCCTTAGGGAGACCCTTTTCAGAAGGAAAGCATTTCTTTTCCTTTGACTGTTCCTTGGACCCTTTTAGAGACGATGGTGGCTCTGTGCCAGCGTACCTGCTGTACCATGGCCCACAGAGGAGTGTTATGAACACAGTGTGCTCTGGCTCCCTTCTGCCCAGAACACCAAGAGCCTGTGCAGATGAGGAAGACAGTGACTTAAAAATTCTTCTCCCCTAATCAAGCTTAAGAACAAAAGCACTGAGTAGAGCTGGTATGTGGGCTGGCTGCCTGCAAGGTGGACCTGGGTTTCAGCAGTAGGATCCTACTGTGGCTGTGTCAGTGAGGTTTGCCCACCGAGATGGCTTTGGCTTAGGAGTCGCCCGATGCAGTGAAGCACCTGCTTCCCTTCTGGTAAGGAAGAAGAATAGCTGGGGGGAGGATGATGGGCCAGGATGGGAACTGGAACCTTCTGAAAACCTTACTGGCAATTGGCAAATGCTCTGGGAGTCTGAGGGCCTAGGTATCGTAACCTATTTAATTACCTTTCTGTTCACCATCCTGGGCATTCTCGGAGTCTGTGAACACTAACCCATCTCCCTCTCTCTCTCTCTCCCCCCCTCTCTCTCCCTTTTCACTTATTTGTTTTGTTTTGTTGGTTTTGGCTTTTTTTGTTTTTAATTCAGCCACTTAAGTGCAGAACCTCAGTCAAAATCTTGTAATTTTTAGGTTAGCTCTAGTTCAACATTATTTAATGCCGGGGTTTGATAATGCTTACAATAGCAGTGAAGCAATCATCTTTTATGGTAGCTATAAACCTCCTTATGTCTTCTCCAGAAGTTAATACAATAATAATAATAGTTTTAAGGGTCTCTTATTACCAGCTCTAAGTCTATTTCTCTAACAAGACGCTGCTAATGGTACTACTCTGGCTTCAGCAGTTTCCTTTGTCTCAAAGCCCCTTACAGAGGCAGTGGGATCTTAGCCAGAATTCTTGTTTTGGTCCTGTAAAATGTAGTTTTGTTGCAACAGTAGCTTGTTCTTAATAATATTTATCTGATTTATTATTTTATTACTGTCTAGATTTTGCTATATCCATTACTTTTACGTTGCTGACAGCCTAACAGCATCTAGTTCAAATACATCAGTATCCACAACCCGTCTCAACATTACTCTCATTTCAGTGAGTGCAGTATTTCCTTCACCAGCTGATAACATTTTGATTGTATTAAAAATAAAACTCTCAAAACATTAAATTATCTAAAAATGAATTTGAAAACACATCACCGGGAGTCTCTTTCATGGCCTGCCTCTGTAAAAGGTAAATGTACGTGTCAGAATGTGCCTGTAGCCATGGGCGTTACTGAGGCAGGTGATGCGTGGTGTGTTGGCTGCACCGTGTGCCCGCACTTGAGCCTGTGACCGCACTGTGTGTCCATACCCACACCGTGTGCCCGTGTGCTCGTGTGCCCCTGCTCCCGCTCCCTGTTCCCGCACCGTGTGCCCCTTCCCGCACCCTGTTCCCGCTCCCTGTTCCCGCTCCCTGTTCCCGCACCGTGTGCCCCTGCTCCCGCTCCCTGTTCCCGCTCCCTGTTCCCGCACCGTGTGCCCCTGCTCCCGCTCCCTGTTCCCGCACCGTGTGCCCCTTCCCGCTCCCTGTTCCCGCTCCCTGTTCCCGCACCGTGTGCCCCTGTTCCCGCTCCCTGTTCCCGCACCGTGTGCCCCTGCTCCCACTCCCTGCCCCCGCCCCGTTCCCGCCCGTGCCTGCGGGCGAGTGGCGCCCTCTGCCGGGCCCGGGCTGGGACAGGGGCAGGACAGCCCTGCGGGACACGCGGGGAAGCGGTAAAAATAGCCAGGGCTCGATGCGTGTCATCGGGGCTGAGAGAATCCGCGTGGGAATGGCCATCCCCGGGACGCGTACAGTGTAAAGAACAATTAAAGGTTCCCTTGTGGTTGCATTAGTTACGGCCTTTCTGGTTGTTTTAGGACATGCAAAACTACTGACACCGGTTACATTTAGAACAGTGTACAAATCTGGGTAATACTGTCTTTTACTATGGCATGTGCTGCTGTGCAGAAAACAGGATTCTGAAATTAGTTTATTCGAGGTTGAAAATTACAAAGTGGATTAATTTAAAATAGTTTCCTAATTGTGGAAATTAAAGCATTGTTTCAGAAGTAGCAGACCATGGAGTAATTTCAGTTATAGAAGTTTGCTATTCTTGCATTTCAGACTGGAACTCAGTGGCTGCTGTCAGACTTTGAGAACTTCTACAGCTGTCTCACCTCTTTGGAAACTCATCTGCCCATTAAGTTGATTTTTTTTTTCCTCTTACAAGTAAAAACAAAATGAAAGGTTAATTTGCAAGGCAGCTTCTTATCTGGCACTCTGTCCTGGAAAGATTGTTTTGTGTTACCTGAAGCTAAATGCTACAATATAGTTTGTTTAAACAACACATTCCAGGATTGTATAAGCCAACCTAAACCAAAAATGTCTCATTTAGGTTTTTGACAAGATTTCCATAAAATATAGAATTGCCCTTACAGAAAGTAAGTTGTGATACAGAAATGTCATTAACTTCATGCCTATGCTCACATATGCCTTGGAGAATGCCCTACTGAATAATGACATTTTCAGCTATTTGTTGGGAGTTTCATTATGGTTCCAGCTAGGTTGCCAGGTGTTTTTCTTTTCAGAGTAGCAGGGAACTTCGGACAACATGTCTCCAGTCGGTGCCATTGCTCTTGTTGCTGCTGTGGGTGGAATTTCAGGTGTTAACCCCTCCTGGGATTTGTTCTGTTGTTTGGTAACCAACCTGGCTCTAAGTTACATGGCTAGAAAAGATTAAGTGGCCTACACACAAAATTTAAGAATGAACACAAGCACTGCTTTTCTGACTTCTCCTAATTGCTGCCATCCGGGCAGCAGTATCAGCCTGCTCCAACCTGCCATCATTAATTCTTCGAGTACCAGTTTGGCTGGTGAATGGAAGGGGTGTGTGACTTCAGTGCATATCAGCTAATGCTGGAAAAGTAAAACATTACTACCTGCTTGGTTCTTAGGCTTAAACAGCTACAGACTTAATAACTGGATCTTTTTACTCAAAGCTAAATTTTTAGAAACCCTTTAACATATCACTTTCATGATTATCTGTGACACAGCACTGTCACCTTTGGCAACCAGTAAGTCTCTAATAGGAATAAAGCCTGTAGTAGTCCATAGCAGCAAGCAGGCTTAGTCAAGGGAATTAGGAATTAGCCTTTTGTAATACCCTGAGTAGACATTTGCACATCCTCCAGCAGAGCTAAAAGAACCTCTGCATGCTCAGGGCTATGGGGAATATTTTGATTTTAGACTGAATGTTATCTTGCTATATTTAACTAACATACACCCCAAGGATATGGTGCTTCCTTCGAGTTTGACAAGGTAGGTGCTTCTTATTTTCCTGTTTTGAGGAAAACAGTAAGGTGAATGAACAGTCTGGGTGCAGCTGAGAAAATAAATGTGGTCATCATTTCTACCACTGTTTGAGTGGCCATTTGTTTGGGTCAAAGGTCTTTTGCAGAGCAGGAAGCTAAAAAAGGCTCACTCTACCTTAAGTGAGATGAGAGCTGCCTGTGTTTTTCTCCTAGTAGGGAGTTATGTCTTTGATACTTGAGACGGAATTCATCCTAAGTAGTTTAAATCTGATCTTTTGTTTTTATACAATAATATTTTTATATACCTGGAATGTGTCATCAAAGCAAAGACATTCTGTGTCTTTCTTGTATTTAAAAGAAGAGAGGGATTCTTTTTCTCACCTCCAAAATGAATAATGAAAGTAAATTTGTAGCCATCTGACACATACTTGAGGAGAAAGCACAGAGATACATACATGTTTTCCTATGTGCTTGTTAAATGGTTTATCAAAGTTCAGGGGTTTTTTTACTCATTATACTTGTAGAAAAAAAACATTGCTGGTACACAGAACAGTAGAAGAAATAGATGATGAATGAAAAATGGCTGGTGCTGTAAGCATGATGCAAAGCAAAGATTTGAAATTAACTGATTTTACCTAACTGGTGTTATTTTTGTTGCACTGTAATGTTTTCCTCTTCAGTCCTCCTTGATCTGAAGCAAAGGGACAGATCTCTGAATGTTTGCAGGTCATGTCACTTTACCAGCCACCCTGGAATCTGTTATGGTCATGCTTACTTGAGGGGAACATGTAACAGAAAATCAAATTGTAGCAATACGGTAGCTGTCCTCCTATCTGTATTGATTATGTGGCTGCTGAAATGGAGCTGGCAGTGACTTAGTCACCAGCTGGGCCTCGAGTGTCTCAGGTGAGAAGCTGCCTACACCTCCCTGTTGCTGAGCTTGGGAGTTCTGCAGGGACTGGCAGTGCCCAGCAGCCAGGAAGAGCTAGTGAACATGGATGCAGCATTTCCAAAGAGAGCTCAGTGGCAGCAATAAAGCCTCAGTCTTGTGGTCTTCCCTTTTAGTTTGAGAGGACTCACTCTTTGCTGGGTATTTATGAACCATGTGTCATAAACACAAACACACAGCCCAGACATTCTCTTTGCAGCCCTGGCTGCCAGTTGCAGGGGTGTCAATGGGAGACTCTTCAAAGCACCTTTCTACTTGAAATTTCTTCTTAGTTTTGCTGCAGAAATCTTGCTTGCTGTCCAGCCTTCTGCTGGTAACACCAGTTGAAGGAAATCAACATGTGCCTTCATCCTTTGCTCAGACCATACAATTCTGGAAATTAAAAGTTCAAAAGTAAGTTGTGGACAAACATAGTTCTCCCAAGAATCCATCTTGCAAGGACATCTTGGATGAAATGTGGGTTAGGCTAAGGAAGAGTCCTGAATCACCAAGGAAAGTGTCTGCAAATGGAGTCAATCAGGTGCATAGTCATCAGGAATAATCACATATGTATGCGTTCAAAGCTACAAGTGGTTCTCTTCAGTCTTGGTTCCATTCAAGCCAGTTGTCAGACTTGCTTGAAACTGTTTGCCATCACAACTAATTTAAAACCTTTGGCATCAAACTGAGGCAAAGTTTTCATCTTAAAAATACCAGTGGTTCAAGTTCCCATGTCACCGTGTTTCTTCCTCGTTCAGTTTGGGATTTTTTTTCATTCACAGTTACGAGATGAGTCCTGATAAAATAGGTCTTTGGTGTTCACTGTTCTGAATTTTATTAGGGAATAATAATACTGTTAATGGATGTAAAAGTATTGCAGTCTTGAATGTGTTTTCTCTTTTTAATACTAACACTTTTAACAGAATCTTGTGGGAGTAGTGGACAGTGAGAAGGTGACGTACCTCTCCTTGCTGGCTCCTCTATCACTTGGAGAAGGAAGTTATCAATGAGTTCCAGGAGCCTGGGCTGTTCATGCCCTGCTCTGCTGGCCCTCCAGCAGGTATGGGCTGGTTGAAGTCCCCCATGAGGACCAGGGCTTGTGGAGGTGAGGCTGCTCCTGTCTGTCCATGCCATGTTCCTGGCTGGGGGGCTGTAGCAGACCTCACTATAATGCCACCTGTCCCTGCCCTCCCTTTAATCTTGACCCCCAGGCTCTCAGCTGGCTCCTCATCCATCCAAGAGCTCCATGCACTGCAGCTGGTCACTGACACCCCCCACCTGCCTTCCTAAATAGCCTGTGTCCTTCCATTCCAATGTTCCAGCCATAGGAGCCATCCCAACACACCTTTGTGATGGCAATTTAGTTCTTTTTGGAATGATTGCAGAGGGCTAAGGCATGGGCCCTGCTGAGCTGGACACTGTACAAACAGGACAAAGAGGTATGTGCAAAGAGCTGAATGCAATCATTTGACTGGCTTTATACCACAGATATACAGCCCTGTGATAATTGCATTATTCCATCCTTTTGCCTTATTTCTGTTGTATTTACTTATTCCCCGCTAAAGCCAGTGTCAAAATTCTGATTCAAATTTGTATATGCTGAGAAATAGTTGGCTGCAGTGAAACAACAAGACAGTTTTTGAATTTAACAGTAGGCCCAATCCTGCAGATCCTGGAAAAGCCTAGTTCATACTGACTTCATTAAAGTGGAATTCAGCCTACTGCTGAGGGCTGGCATAAAGCCCATCTATGCTTAAGTCTCCCCTAAGTTCTAAAATATGCACTGCTTTTGTTTCTGAACTGTGGTAAATTTTATGTGGAGAGTTCCACACCTGTAAGGTAGGTAGGGTTGGGCCCTGAAAGCTGTAATAGTTGCTAAGGGAAAAAAGACCTCAGAAACATGTTCTATTGCACAGCATCAAAGAGTACTCAGTGAACTAGAATTTGTTTTCATAGTCAAGAAGTTTTCTTCGTTGTCTGTCAAATTAGTCGTGGACTTCATTCATTATTTACAAATTTGCTCTCAAGACAGTAGTTACTCATAAAATATTTCTTGAAGCCTTCATTTAATTGCTCTTCCATTGTCCTCTAGCACATGAACATTTTTGAGGAGATGTGGGGAAAGCTGCTCTGAGTGGACTAATAAGCAGGAATATATTGTCTGGATGTATGTACATGTTTGCAAACACTAAGTGGACATATTCATTTTAAATTTCGCACTTTCTCTGCTGAGGCAGGAACTCTTTAAAAAGAAAAATAGTGTTAAATTAGGCCAGCTTGGTAAGTTTGGCAGCAGTAGCATGATGGTGACGCAGAGACTGGCAGTGCCCTGCTGGGCAGGCAGGGACCTCACTGTTCTGGTGCTTCTGCAGGGGTGACTGTCCAGAGGTTTGCACAGCCTGGTTTTGGTGGCCCTTCAGTAAAACAGCATCTGATGTCAGGTCAGCATCTGGGTTACAGAGTTTTACAGGTACACCTGTTAGCCATGTTATCTGGGGCCATTGGGCTGTGACTGTTCCCATGAGTAGAAAAACAAAGGCATGTGAGGAAACACTGACAAAACATGGGGTTTTTCTGTGTTAATTCACTCAGATCCCCTCTTTCACTTGTATGTTGTTGTTTTGATGAAAATTCAGACTAGAGACCCCAGAATACATCTTAATTAACAGAGGTGAATTTAAAAAGGAAGGGTATAAAAATGGCTGTGAGCAGCCTGGACTGAGATGGCAGAAGGGACAGCTCCTAAAGGTGTGCAGACAGGTTCTGTTTTCGAGAGGACTGTGGTGTATGCACCAGAAATGGACTTCCTATGTGGAAGAACATTACCCCAGCTGTACCTTAGTCCTTGGGCAAAGTGGAGAAATGTCTGTCTAAACATGAAGTGGTAGAGTCTAAGGGTCTTTTAGTTTTTGTATATCACACAATGTAGTTTAAAAACCTGTTTAAAGAGCTTTTCCTTTCTGAAGACACCTTAAAGTCAGTGTTGCAGCAATAAGTGTGCTAAACGCTGGTGTAGCTGCAGTCTAGATGGTCTGTTCCAGCAAATATGCATTTTACACTCTTGAGTTTTTCCCAGCTTAGTGAGTAAACATATAGTCTTAGCTGACTGCAGAAAGATTAGTTTACTTCAGTAGGCTTAATCTATGACATAGACTAATCCTGACGTGATCCTATTATTGCAAGGTCAGCAGGGTTTGTAGCATTTGATTGTCTTGTTTTGCTCATTTGACTCCAGCATTTGTGTTTAGCACCAGTTTGTGTCTTTATTGGTGTGTCTGAGACTTTGCAGTCAGCAGAGATGTTTAATTCATGTTATCCTGACTGTAAAGGGTTAGAAAATTTTACTATGAAAGAGGGAAAAGAGAAATCCTCGTCCCATCATATACCCCCCTATCAATGTTGTTGAAGTTTAAGAAGCAGCCAAGAAAATCCACCATCATCTGTCAGATCCCTGGAGAGCTGTGTGACAGGAGTTGGTCAGCTGGAACGTGTTACTGTGATAAGTGTTCCCAGCAGAAATGAAGAATCTGTAACTGAAGGAGCTGGTAAAGGTGGGAATTCTAAAATTGCTTCTGGACAGAGACCTGGCTAATGGATCTGTCACAGCCAGCTTTCACAGGGTCACAGAATATGCTGAGTTGGAAGGGACCCACAAGGACCATCCAGTCCAGCCCTCAGCCCTGCACAGGCCCATCCCCAAGAGTCACCCCCTGTGCCCCAGAGCATCATCCAAACCCTCCTGGAGCTCTGGCAGCCTTGGGGCTGTGCCCACTGCCCTGGGGAGCCTGGGCAGTGCCCACCACCCTCTGGGGGAAGAACCTTCTGCTGAGATCCCACCTGAGCCTGCCCTGACACAGCTCCAGCCCTTCCCTGGGTGCTGTCCCTGGTCCCACAGAGCAGAGATCAGCTCCTGCCCCTCCTCTGCCCCTCCCCAGGAAGGTGTCCCTGCAATGAGCTCTCCCCTCAGTCTCCTCTTCTCCAGCTGGACACCCCAAGTGCCCTCAGTGTCCTCACACACTTCCCCTCCAGGCCCTGAACCATCTCCATGTCCCTCCTTGGGGAGCCTCTCTGATGGCTCAAAACCTCCTTTGCTGTCCCCAGTGGAGGGCACGGCAGGCCGGTGGCTCGTAGGTCAGGGTGTTGCTGGTAGAGGAGGGATCTGTAGCTGCCCAGAAACTGTTTGTTTCCAATGATCAACTTGGCACATCTCACCACTGAGCATGCACTGGAGCTGCTGTCATGATCCACAGCTAAAAGGGCTGAGGTGCTCCTGCCAGGCTGTGAGAGGGTGTGGTGGTGTCTTTCTCTGGCATAAGCACTACAGCAACTCCTGTTGGCAATCCCCAGGAAACCAGGGACTCACGGAGGGGCTGCCCTACTCTGCTATGTAGATTGGTAGCAAAAAGCACAGCTGCGTCTTTATCTAGTGCTTGGTGGGCAGATGGAGCAATGAATTTTTCTCTCAACTGACTTTTTAAAATCTTCCCCAGTTTAATTAGGCTTCACTGCTTTGATGCACCTTTCTTAACAAATATCTGGCAACAGAAGGTAAAACACTACAATCAGAAAACATCCAGCATAATACCAAAATTCACTGGAATGCCACAGGACTCAGTGAGTGATGCAATGACAATAAATAGGGACCACTGACAGGTGCTAAGCTCTGCCAGACAAGGCCATCTAGAACATGCTGATTCATTGCTTGCTGATGTGCACTCGAGTTGTTTCCTGACTGCATCATCTGTCAGAGATAAGTTTAACTGAAATAAAGGAACCTTGAAATGGTAGAGGTATAACGCAGAGAAGGGGGAACATGATACAATATTTGTATTTCTCCTTCTTTGTTTTTCTTTCTTCTGGTGATGCGTGAACTGTGAAATGAGACGTTTGATTTTTGCAGCCAGCCTTTTTAAATGAGCATCCTTGAAAGTTCAGCTGAGGTTTCCCTTTCTTCTCTTTTGTAAAGTTTCAATAATATTGGCAAAGCACTTTGAACATCTTTCAAAATGTTTGAACCCATTGCTGAGAACTGTAGGCTTATTAGTACAGTTGGGAATGTTCTTGTGAAAATGTAGGGATTGTTTTCTCAAGCACTTTGCAAACCATAATCATACTTGTATCTGTCCAAGAATTCCAGATGACTTTACAAATATAATGGAATTCAGGCTTTTTGCATAGGTTTATATGATTGCTTCTTTTGTTCAGCTAGAGAAACGAAGGTATTAAAGATATGGGGGTGACTTGTGCATGGTCCCACAGAAAATCAGGGACAGGAAGAGATTATCTGATTCCCAATTCCTTACTTTACTTCTAAACCTGTTCTACCTCTTATCTTTACTTTTATCTTACATTTGATTTCATACTGTCATGTTCTTTTGGTGCCAAAATGTATTCATATGCACATTTCTAGGTCTTCTCTCGATTACAGTTACCGTTATTGCTAGCTGGTCCAAATGTATTTTGTGTATTTTATTTATTTTTTTGTTTTAATTTGAAAAGCAATTTTCACAATCAGAGCCAACAGATGATGTTATTGTACATCAGGATTTAGGAAAGGTCACTGGTCAATTAAATTCCTTTTCTTACAGAGGGTTTTACACATCTTCTGGACAATTAATTGTGAATAAAGATTAACATATTCAACGTATTTGACCTTTCCCATGCTAAGATAATGTAAGAGGTATTAAATATTAGACATGCTTATATTTCTAGAGGGAGGACAATCCTCCATTTGAAAATCCTGAGCTTCAAGGCAACACGTGCTGCAAAGGACCCACCAGATGGTGCTGGTGGTATCTAAAAAGGCGTAAGCTGTGAGTGGGCAGCGAGATGCCGAATTTTGGGGGGTGAAGAGCACTTCCCACGGACCCCACTGAATGGGTTGGGCACCGTGTGCGTGGGACCTACGGTGCAACTCAGTGCTATGAATAAGAGCTGATACATCAACAAAGCATCTAATGGGAGTCTGTCCCTGCCCTTTCCAGAACGCAGCAAGAGCGGTTCAGTTATCTCCCAACAAGAACCATTCGCACCCTTTCCCTTTCCCTCGGGAATGATGGAGCACGGTAGGAAGAATTGTTTCTTCTCCTCAGACGTTCCTTGGTCACCCAAGCAGGGTTTTTCCCACCAGCTGTAGGTACTGCCTTGTGGTGGGAAGTAGAAATAAGCTGTTTCCTTCCAGAGGTACAACCTGGTTCGTTCAGTTCTCAGGTCAGGGGGGTCTCGTGGGCTGCTATCCAGTGGTGCAGTTCCAGGCTTTGATGCTTACTTGCAACTAAATTATGCTGCTTTTTTATGGTTTAATTCTTCAGCTCCCTTTTTTTTTCACTACCCTTTCAAGTCCTCTGTAATTAGCTAAATAAAAGACATTATTTCTTTCAGCCTTCAGTTTAGTTGTTGTTAGATATGGAAATGTTCTGGATTTATTTAACTAGTTTTGTTTGGGACTATGGTAATAGTCCACTGAAAAAAGTGGTGTATTGTAAACTGAAATGATGATTTTACTCAGCTGAAATGAAGACTTCTTGTTCCTCTCCTGAGATCCTATCCTCACTGAAATCTACATCAAAACCCAATTTGCTGGGAAGATTGAGAGGCTGAAGCTGATTTCTGTCTATGTTTATATAGTATACATCAAAGTCACCCAGCATGAATCTCGTTTTCAGTGGGGGGCCACCACCAATGGCAATGGTTTTACTTCTGAAATCAGTGCTTTTAACATTTTGGATCCAGGGTCACCCTGCTCACACCCAGAAGGGCCCCACATCTTTCCAGCCTGCCCAGCCCAGCAGACTCTTGGTGCTCCCCTCTAGCTCCAGTTTGTGGTTCCAAGAACAGATTAGCATTCCATTTTTATTACAGAGCTAAAGTAACTGTATTAATGTACAGACAGCGTCAGCATGTTTTATTCATAGGAGAAAACATTTCAGACTGCATTTAACAGAAAATATTTAAAGACATTTTATTTACCATCTCTGATAGTTTAAACAAAGTGCTTGGAAAACAAGGAAAATGTAAGGGAAATGAAGAAAAGTCTTGATCTGATTATTCAGGCAAAGTGATGATAATGGTCATCTAGGGTTGAATACACTGTCAATACTTCTTATCATTTGTCAGTCTAGGCTAAGAGGTGTTTTAATTTAGGACGAGGAAGTGCTTTGTCACATAGGCAAGTCTGAGTCCAGAGAGAAGTCCTTGCTCATGGTTGATGATGCACAGAAAATGGAGAATATTGCAGCAAAGCTGGTCTGTGAAATAATCACATAAAGTGCAGTGTAATCCTTTCTGTCATCTAATTTATTGTATTACTATGACTGTGAGGACTGCAAAGAGTTATGGTTTTCCATCTGTCTAAAAGGAAAGTCACTTTTAAGTGTTCTGAGACTGAATGAGCATCACTGTAATTAAGTCGCTGCCATTATCCTTAAAGTAGAAGTGAAATCCTAGAATATTTTTAAAGGCTCAGCTTTGTATCCAGAGTAAAAATTTGCCTTTACTTACTCTGTGTCCCTAAAACCACTATGAAGTTCAGTCTGCATACAATCTTTCCTTATTGCTATCTTCGGAGTCCCATATTTTAGAATTCAGGTTTTATCTGCCCATGTTTTAAAGAAACACAAGTCAACAAATCAATTGCCTTTTTTAGCTATCCTTTTGCAGAATCTCAGGATGAGACAAGGAAGTGATTTCTCAGACTGCTCCCAAGTGACTCCAAATGTTCCCCCAGCTCTTTCAGCTGGGCTGGGAGTTGAACGTGTAGAATCCCCTGTCCTGGTTCCATCTCTGCCTCTCTGAGAAGAGCAGGAAGGTGTCCCTGGCTCTTCAATTCCATTAGTGGGCACTTTGCATGGGAAGTGAGTTGCTGTATATGGGGACATGTAATATACCACCGAGGCCTGAATACTCGGAAATAGCTCTTAACCATGGGCTAGATCCTCACAAATGCCCACTGAGATTGGTTTAGATGGTCTTATATGCTGGATAAGGGTATTTATCTCCTTCAGTTTTTGAAAAGTCATTTGAGGTAACAAACACTGTGAAGAACTATGGCAGCTTCCATTTGCTATTGTAGGAGCTGTTGCTCGTTCAGCATTTTCCAGAATTAGGTCAGGAACTGTTTGAGCTTGAGCAACCAAAATTAGTGAATTTCTTACCAATATTTGAGCCTTTAACCAATTGTACTCTTCCTTGTCTGTAAAACAATGTGTGATTTCTGTTATTATGGATAATATTTATTGGAAGAAAAACAACGAGCAGAAGCAAAAAATTATGTTCAAGTGTGAAATTGGGTCTGTCACCCTTTTCATGGATATGAACTGAGTACTGAGCCTCTGTACTGAGGAGCTCCCAAAATAGAGTACTCCAGATGCAAACTCCTGAGTGCCAATCAGAGGGAATAAACATTTCCCTCTTTACTACAGCCCTAAACACTGCAAGGGCCCTCTCTGGCTCACCTTCAGTTTGCTGTTCACTGCAGTTATCCGTCCGTGCTTCAGTTCAGCACAGACATTCGAAACTGCTGAGATGACACCGTTTTTTCATTTTTATTTTCACTTTGAATATGTCTTTGTGGATATAATCTGATACATAAGGGGCTGATAGAGTGTTAACACCTTTGGTGTCCTGGAGAATGGGATAGAGTGCACCTGGAGGAAATGGGCAGCAATACCACGGGGCACTGGGGGCTCTTTCTCCAACAAGCTGGAGGAATCAACCAACACAAACCTAATAAAATTTTACTAAGGCAAATGCAAAGCCATTCGTTAGTAGGGCCTGGAATCCTGGTGAACAGCAAATTGAAGGTGAGCCAGCAGAGTGCCCTTGCCCTTGAAGGCTGTGTTAGTAAGAGGAAAATGTTTATTCCCTCTGATTTGCACTCATGAGTTTGCATCTGGAGAACTGTCTTGATTTTGGGAGCCTCTTCGTCCAGGAGACAGAACGACAGATGTCTCAGTTGGGGCCATCAGGGCCAGGATGGCTGGAATATGGAAGCCCCTGATGTAAAGATAGGCTAGAAGAGCTGGGTTTCTTCAGCCTGGAGAGAAGGTGGCAAAGGAGGAATTAAGTTACAATCTTCCACCAAGTACAGGAGTGTTACAGGAAAGATGGAGCCAGATCCTTCTCTGAATTGCAGAAGCGGGAAACAGTGTACCAAGGGAAATTCCCAAGGGCCATAAGGAAAACATTCCTCACAGTAGGGAATGGTTGAGTACTGTAACAGGTTGCCCAGAGGACTGGAAACAGTGTCCTTGGGGGTTTTCAGCTTTCAGGTGGGCTAAAATCCACCCTGAACCCCTTGATCCAGCTTTTAAGTTGGCTCTCTTTTGAATGGGAGGTCAGACTGGGTGAGCTTCAAAAGTCATTCCAACTTATTTTTTTCTGTGAGTCTACAAATATAGGGAAGCTGAGTCTACTCCCAAGGATGAGGTGACAAAGTGATCTGATGGGTTTCTGCAGGTTCTACTCCCTAGGCAGGTTATTGTAATAAGATTACTGGCATGTGTTTTGTTGTTCATATGATCAGTGCAGATTATTTCTAATATGTGAGAAGTACTAACATGGGCACCAGTGCATAGACCCACTGGCACAAGCAGAGGTTGTTTCTTTGTCTCTTCTGTCCACGTCTCATGATCTGTTTAATTTCACTTTAAACTTGTTTTTTCTTTTTGCAGGAGAAGGAGAGAGAGGACAGATAGTTGCTAAATAAGAAGGACTCTTAGAATGGATAAACAGACAATGTTGAAGTGAAAGTACCACAAAGTGGTTCACAGTCTTCCTCTCAGTTTAGGTGTGGAATTGCCTAAATGGAACTTTTTTCTGCAGATGTCACCTGCCAGTTACTTGTTAAGTTTTTGTGTAAACTGTTACATTTTTAATCTAAATATGCTTTTGCCTAGGCTGCTGCAGCAGTGCTTTGAAGATATGTAGTTTCCAGAAGAAGGAGGTGACTCTCTTGGCCCAGCAGGCAGCAGTCCCCAGCGACCCTCGGTGTGCTCATTCTCATGGTAGGTACCCAGCACTGAGCAATATTCTGTCTGCCCTTCCTTTTCAGGCAGGGAAAATAAAGACTCAAGAACTGTTCAGTGCATAATGGCTAAGCTCTGCAGTGGAGACAGAACAGTGATGTACTGCAGTTATCACTGCAGTGTGAACCATCAGAAGGAATCAGAGACACTGTGCTCCCACGATCAGTTCTGCTGAGCACAAGAAATTTGAAGTAGAGTTCTGAAAAAATGGTATAAAATTCTCCAAATGCTCTGTATTATTTGAGTAGCAGCTATTCAGACCTAAAAAAGATGTCAAGCTCTGTACTGTAAAATTATAAAGGTTTTTTTTCCAAATAAGTAATGCCTTTTGCCTGGAAAATTATGATACTCCCAAAGAAAAACATCATGATTTTATAAAGTGTTCAAGCTTCTTCAGAACTTGAAAATATAGAACTTTTCTGTCCTTTTCCCTTGTCTTTAGGGACGTAGTGATTTTGAAATCTTTTTGACTGGTTTGATTTCTGTTCTTTCTCACAACTCTGTAAACTTGCCCATCATTTAGGTCTCATTCACTGTTAATAGTAAGGCCAGAAATTATAGTCCTGAATATAATGTTTAGAAGCGTCTCTTTAATATGTACCTAATGTTATCAACTGTCCAGAAATAGCTTATGTTTAAAAAGGAAAGAAAAAGGTATTTGAAAGCTGAATGGCACTAATTGTAGTAGAGCTTGTGATAAAACCGGCTATTTGATATTTGTGTCAATTTTGATCCCCTCTGTCTGTGATTTTCTAGACCTCAATACCTTTCTCTCAGGTTTGGTACTAAGTTATTGAACCCTACTCTGGAGTGTTATCACTGCCTGATGTGCATTTATGTTGCTAAATGCTGCATTTATTGTCATTAGATTCTTCCAACCTTCTTTCCTCTTTTCCTTCTAATCTCTGTTTTTAAGTATTACAAATTTGAAAATATTTGTAACACAAATGGAATAGCACTCAAAAGAAAAAGAAGGAAAAATTTAAAACCCAATTCTTTAGTTCTTGGTAAAGAGAGAGAAGAAAATGATAAAAATCTCAGGGGAAGAAAGCAGGTTTTTTCCCCAAACCAATAGACGTTGTAATGGACTGTGGTGGTGCAGTGGAGCATTTTGCTTCTTTTGGCTGATAGTGAGACCTCCCAGTTGTCTCACAGCTCTTTGTTCATGAGGTAGAAGTGAGACACTGCTTCTGTGATGTGCCTGATTCATAACCAGGGCATGTGAATGTGCAGGGAGTTGGAAAGTTGGAAAATGGTCAGTGTGAAGAAATGAGAGAAGACAGGTGCAATGCTGTTACTGTGCACAGAGAAGCCACTACAACCAAACACTGGGAGTTCTTCAAATGGTGAACATTCTTGGTGTACAGATTGAACTATGCAATGCTCCAAAACCACAAGCATTTGTTACAGTTTTGGTTTCATGTTGTTCTTTCAAAAGTGAATCTACGGCTGCAAAATTGTCTGATTTGGAAAGCAAAGCACTTCATCAGTAGTCAGCAAATGTGTTGCTCCTTGACTATAAAACATCACCCAGGTTCATTCTACTCCAGCTCATTTCAGACAGGCCCTCCACCATCTGCTCTGGAGGTTTTTGTGCAGAGCCATGAGACGTCACTCTGACTTCCTGCAGCTTTTTCCGTCTACTACAGTGAGAGGGAAACAGTGCAGAAGGGATTGGGTTTCTGAGACTTAAAAATCTGTTAAGGCACTGAACTGGCTCTCTGACACTGGACAACTTGGAGAGAGTACATAAATGGATTAGCAGGATTAAAACTTCTTGAAGAATAACTTTGACTTTTCCATTTGTTTTCAGTTTGGGAGAGTAGCAGGTTTCTCTTGCCAGTAACAGGACAGCGGGTGGGCTTCTGAAGGCTTGAAAGACTTCAAAATGGCAATAGTTCGCAGCACCGTGGAGATTTCAGACATTTCTGGTGTATGCTCTTGTCCTTATGCAAGAAAACAAAGAGGGAGATGGATTTGCTTGTGAAGACACTTTTGTTGAGATGTTTTGGTAGCAAGCACAACGTAACTAATGAGGACTATCTTGGAATAAGCCTTTTTTGAACAGCATTTGTGCATCACTGAACACAATCCCAACAGCTCCTGTTCTTAGTCTAATTGATGAGTACCCCCAATGGACTGTAGGCTGGTTTTTTTAGTTAAACACATGACTCTTGAAATTTTCTTACTGTATCACAAATGTCAGAGGGCATCAAACCAACATGCTTTGGTTATTTTTATATGAAATATTCTTTTAAGACATCCCAATTAAAAAAAGTTCTTTTAGTTTTTATGTTATAATCCATTGTCTGTGAAAGAAACTCATGTTTAGTTTAATATTCATACTAAATGCAAAGTGAAGGAAGGCCTAATTGGACATGTCTTGTACATTTAGGTCCTGACACAGGTATAAGCCTCTCTTACCCCAGGCTGTCAGTGTAAATAAAGTCCATCGGATTAGGTACTGCTGCTTTCCATATTTAGTTGGACTGCTGAAGTGAGTCGGAACATTTCAGCTGACATGAAGAACTACAGATGAAAGCTTTAATCTATCACTTGTTGATTTAAACTAGCATCAGA
Source organism: Sclerurus mexicanus (assembly GCA_013396755.1). Lineage (NCBI taxonomy): Eukaryota > Metazoa > Chordata > Aves > Passeriformes > Furnariidae > Sclerurus > Sclerurus mexicanus. Next base: position 760,335 of record VWZF01004015.1, read on the forward strand.
TATTTCTGATGTGATGTATAGAATAGTTCTATGAATAGCAAGAGCAATGGGTTTTTTCCTGTGGACAGAAGAAACTACATCAATCTCTAACCAAACGATTCACTTCCTTTAAAAACACAGAGGGCCTTTGGGACATGGATATTTCCCTGACTGCAGATACTAAATGTCCATGATGTGCTGTCTATAAGATGTACAGTGTGCCAGGTAGAGTGTGCCTGCACTCTGCTGGCTCTTTGGTGGGGGTGTGTGCTCTTGGGTTTTCATAAACTAAGTTTGACCAGCTTGATTTCATTGCAGAACATGGAGGATGACAGACAGATGTGTTATTTCATATCCTGGCTTGTTCCATTCCAGAACCAGTTTAAGGGTCTTTCTCTTCCATACTGTGCCAAATACTCATTCATTGTCCAACAATATTCTGTTGCAAGAGATTACTTTCCTACCCCCATGTTGATTTAAACCAGGTGGCTACACAGATCTGATCCAGGCCACATAAACCACTGAATCAGCTCAACTGATGAAGTAGAAAACTCCAGTGTGAGGTAGGAACCTTCACAGCAATGCCTGTTTAAAAGGTTTCCTAATGTGAGAGTACACTCCTAAAACCACAAGCTCTTTTGGAAAATCTATTAAACTTGTGCTTCTCAATCACAAAGCTGTTGAAAGTGCCAGCACGGTGCATGTTTCTGTTCCCCAGCCTAGTGGAAATGGCCCATGAAGTTTTATACAAACACAGTGGGGGCAAGAACATCAGCTTAGTTTCCTGATTTTTCCACTGGGTTTTTAGTCAGCAGCTTCTGTTGCACTAGTTGCTTTAATCTGGCTCTTGAATGCCAACATCCCCTGGGTACTGATAACTTGTAAAAATTCAGAATGGTCCTTAAAATATACCAAGAACTGTTACAGGCAGCTCTGACATGTTTTAGAATCACAGATCCAAAAGGACCAAATTAATTCCTTACTCCCATTCTACATTTTGTTTTGAAGAACAGATTTGCTTTCTGAATTTCTGCTTTCTGTAGAGTATGTCCCCATTTTTGTTCTTTCCCAAAATACCATTAGTCATCCATTCTGAGTAATGCAGCCCAGCATCACTGCAGGGAACTGTGCTGTCATACCTGGTGCCTCTCTGTGAGGTGGCATCTCCAGTAGTGGTGAGGACGCACCTCTGTCATTCCTTGCATTAACATATGTGGGGGCTGAGGAAGAGGAACTGCATGAATGGGTCATGAATAGTTTTTGTGTTCCTTGACAGCATTCCTGTTGGATTCATTTAAACTACGATCCAAATCAAACATGCTTAGCATATGCTACTATCTGTGTGTCTTTCAGCTTTGGTCATAGTTCTCAGAGAATCTGCTGGGTCAGCAGGACATGTTTCAGCTCAGCCTTGATAGAAGTGGCTGCTTCAATAGCTAACACCATTAGGAATATATCCCAGAATGTAATGATGACTTCTATAGATGAAGAAGGCAAGGCACAGTATAGATAGAAGTAATTTGTTCTGTTCCAAAGCTCACAATATTTTAAACTCAAACCAGGTTAGTTTTTGGCCCAGATATTTTATTTTCTGCAGCTAACTCAATGACGCAGCACAGGAGGCCGTGCAGTAATTGAAGTTTTACTGTGCTCTGGCCACACACAATGAAGGGATTCTCTGGAGAGCAGGTGTACGTGGAATTTATGAGGCTCTGCTTTGTAAAGTAGCTTGTCTGATCACAACACCCTAAAGATTATTCTGTTCATGTTCTGTCAGCTTACTGTCCTTGCCATATTTTTGTTCCATTTGTCAGCTTCTACCTCAGCCTTGTTCACTTAAGCCAAGCCACGTCTTAAAACAACATCCTATATCAGCTGTTGTCAAAAATGCTGATTTTACCTTCCTTGGTTCAGCCTAGGTTTAATGAATGTTTAGAAAGCAAGGTATTTGTGACCCTTTAGTCTCTGAGCCCTCCCCTCTACACACCATCAACCTGAACCCATGCACTGTTTGCACTAATATAATAGAAGTGATTCTCATGCAGAGCTTGAAATTTCTATTCTCCCATTTCCCAGTACAACTTTAAGGGTGTCGTAAATTGTCAGCTACTTCTTCTTGCCAGACTGAGAATTCATTTTCCTGAGTATAGCTGTGCTGACCAGATTAACCAATTTTGTTCATCTCTGTGTATCAGTCTCTTCCATGTTTTTTGAGTTCAGGTTTTCAACACAGTTTTTTGTGCCTCCTCAAATCAGCTGCACGTAGGCACCTACTCCACCTTTATTGGGGGACAAAGGGATGAGCCTAAAAGAAATTAAATAAAAGTATGACTGTATAACTAAATCCTGTAGATTAGTGATGTTTCTGACTTACCTCACAGTTACATATCAGCCATCCTTGTGTATGTTTCTGAAATGTATCTCTATTTTCTCGTTGCTCTCATCCATTTGCTTTTCTGAACCAGACTTCCTAAGAAATGCCTGGCTCATGTCTTCTGAAGCCAGCTAGATATTTCCTAGTCAATAATTATTTCACTGTTGTTTCAAAGCACTTTGGCTCTTCCTCCTTTCTCATTTATTCTCTCCTTACTGCCTCCCCTTACATATTTAGGCAGAATAGGCAAAATGGATGCACTGAAATATTAATGAGAATTCATGGATATAATACCCACCACACCTTATTTGCCACTACCCTCATTCCCTACTGAGTTAGAATCTAACTTGTGTCTTAGGGGTTGTTTGCTTTTAGAAGCTTGTGTCTCATGCCAGGGCCTGCTGCAGGCACACTTGCCATCAGCAGTTATGCTTTAGGATTCCACCAGGTCTCTAACCTGGAGTTTGCTGAGGATCATCTGCTCTTTTCATGTGCTTTTCTACTGATACCAAAACAATTTCCATCTGACTGCCCTGTGCTTTGCACAAATAAAAACCTTTCGGGCTGCCGCTTCTAAAGTAGATTTACCTTCAATCACCATTTATTAAATCTCTGTCCATTAAAAACCATAGCTTGCAGAAGCTGTGTGCATTAAGCCTGATTACGGAGTCAGTAGAGAAGAGGGAGGGGGACAGCAGTTTGAATCAGTATTGCCTTGTTTTTCTGCTTGGCTGGCTGGTAACACTTCTGACAGGGTGCACATCGCAACTGGAGTCTCCTTATTTGGCTTTGGTTTTGTTTTATGCATCTTTATCTCTTGTTATTTAAGCTGTAACTTAATGATTGTTGGCTTCAGGAAAAAGCTGCTCAGATTACCTGACTAAAATCAGAGTTTTCTTTGGTGCTGGGGTACCAGTTCCATTATGGAGGGTAAGGGCCAGGGGATTAAGAAAGGAAGAGGAGGGAAGTTCACAGGTTCCTTACGGAGGATGAGTGGCTCCTTCAAACGCACTTCATTTAAAGGCTCGGCATCTGGATCACAAAGGGTAAGTCTGCAATTTCCCAAATAGTACAGTCTGAGGGAAACAGCTGGAGGCACTTTTTACACCTCCCCCCCTTTATTTTTCTTTTTAGAATAGCTGGTACTGTTATAAATGGGAACAATTCCCTTTCCTTCTGAGCTCTTTTAAATCTCAGAGTTATCAGTCAAGTTCCTTGCACTGGTTCTGGCAATGGATCTTATTCCTATTATGGGATTTCTTTCACAAGTTCCTGTCTTGAGGATCTTTGGGTTAAATGTCACTGTACAGGGATAGCCTGTAATTATTCATCTCCCTAGTCAAAATCACACTTTCATACTAAGAGTTCATGCCAAATTTAAATGCAGAAGACTGGTAGGATGTAGACAGGATTTTGATGCTATTCACTGAACTACAGCAGACAGACTGTATGGGAAACATAGTTTGTGGTCCGAGTATTTGCTGTGTAGGTTATGAATGAGAAGGCAAGGGGAGGAGAAGGAGACATGAGATGGTTGCTTTAGAGAATATGAGCTCACTCTTGTTATCATAAGCTTGCACGTAGTAGATGAATATTAAGAATTCATTTCTTAATTCAGTTTTCAGTTGTGAAGGGAATTTAAATACATCTTTTACCCATGGATTGATATATTCTTTTGCAACAAATATAGACTTGCTTCAGTTCAGTTTGCTTAGATTCCAGTTCAACTGGCGTTTTTCAAACCAATTCCATTCAAATAATGGGAAATAATTTTTGTCTACTCTTTGAACCCCTGCAACCCTCTTACCTCTAATTCCTGCTGATGGTCATCACCGTGTTAGAGTCAGATTCTAACTAAAGGGATGAAAGGAAGGCTGAAGAAGCTGAGAGAAAAATGCCACACAGACACCTAAGTATGTATTGAAACGTTTCTGTCTTTAAGAAGATTTTCTATATAATGTGCAATATTGGTCATACCCATCTGTGAATGCAAGAAAGAATATGTCTAGGTTTGGGGAACTTCTTCAGTAGAGACTGATGGTAATGGGCCATCACCAGGTGAATTGCAACCACTCGCTTGGTATAAAGTCATTTACAGGGAGGGCTGCTACGTACTGACTATGGAGCTTGGCCCTAAATGTCTAAAGACATTGTTAGCCTGCATGTAATGCCCACGTTACAGGCCCTATTACAGATCCTATTACAGACGCTAGTGAGTGCTAGATGAAAAGAAAAAAAAAAGAGAATGTTTCGGCTGTAGCTTCATTGGCACCAGGGCCAAGCCTAAACATTTAGAATCAAGATGGAAAGTGTTTTTAGTGTGTTCAGCTTTGTCCTCCTCTGATGCATAGAAGGCAAAGTGGCATATTGAAATGTCAGCTAATGCTTAGCAACAAAGCACTTCATGTAACTTCTCCCATCACTTGCACATTTGCTTCTCAGATGCCTCATGGCTTTGTCCAAACAGTGTGAGAAACCAGGCTGTCCTCCAGGGATCTGGAGCTTCGTGAACAACTGTATGTTGTTTGCTTTGTCAGCCAGATGACTTCTGGTTCCAAAGGCTGGTAGTGTTAACTTTATTTATTGAATAATGCAAAGAAATAATGATAAAAGAAATGAAAGAAAAGGATTTCCCATTTAAAATATTGTTTGTAATCTAAACTCATGTAAATCAGAATAGACAATCCATAAGGCAGTCAGCATTTTTTAAAGTCCCCAAGCCTATTTTGATATTGCAAAGCTTACAGCATTTTACTTCTTGACCGGAATAAGGTCAGAGTAAAATATCCAGACAAAAATTGCTCAATCTTGTCCCATTAATCCCATGGGAAAGACTAGTCAAGTGAAGGTAGAAGGAACATAGTACAGATTTTGTTTTTCTTAACAAGATTTGACTCATTATGAGTAAATTTTGTCTTTTAAAAGCTTTAAATTCCTTTCCTGGCTTGCTTATTTTAGTCTTCCTAATTCTTTGGGTGTTTATTTGCTTTAATGTTCATTTTAAGGACAGAAACTTTACCTTTCATGAAAAAATGTTATTTCTAGAGTTGATTGAAAAAGTAGATTTTTAGGCTTCTGTAGTAGGCTGGGAATGTTACTTGTGCTAGAAATGATGTTGGTTTACTCTTTGGGGTTAGTAGCACACTGTCATCAGCCAGGAAAATGGAAATAGGAGCACTGTTGTGTTTGAGAATGTTTTGTATTGAATGTAAACTTTTGCTAATGATACAGTTGAAAACAGGAATTGAAACTGGTCAAGAATATGTGTTCTTTGTAGGGCTGTAGTGCTTTGGGATACATCTGGAAAACCTATACAGGAAATGGTTAAAACCCTGTGATGTAACTAAACATCAAGGCTTACAAAGAAAATTTCACCTACTGTTCTAATATTTTTTCCCTTTTGCCACTCTTGTGGATGATTTTCTGAGGCACGTAACAGTGTGTGAGTCTGGCCCATGACTTTAATTTCCAGTTTTGACTGCAGTAGTGCTGGGCACCAAGACTCCTTGGAATGTACCTCGGCTCAGCTCTCTGCCCTGCTCAGCTTTCCTTACTCCCCTGCCTTTGGCAGCAGTGCTGTAGAGGAAGGTGACATTTGATTTCTTGAGAAGTTTTCCAAACCCACCTGTTGCTCCTTGCTGTGCCATTAAAGGAGTTATTCTCTACCTCCACAGAGAATGCTCTGCATTTCACATGAAAGCCACAGCGCTGAAGAAGAGGTGTGCCTGTGTGTGTGTGCTTACAGCTGGCGTTTGGGTTTTTTTGTGGTAAACAGCTCAGTTTATTAAAAATGGAAGCAGCTTATCTGGATGGACATCACTGGTCTGTCATTCCCACTAATGGGAATTACTTCAAATTACTTTTCTAGTACTAAACAATGCTTTCATCTCTGCTTACTATTTCCATTGGCTTGATCTCAATGTCTTTGAGATGTACCTACTATGATTCACTTACTGTTCCTCTGAAGAGAAAACCATTTTATTTAAACAGCTTTAGTCTGCATTTATTTCCCTTTGCCTGTAATTCTTCCATGCCTGTAAATTCTCTGTGATTATCTATCTGTATAAGGGTATATTCAGTACAAGCTTTCCAGATGCTCAAATTTAAGCTTTTATAGAGCCAGTAATGTATTTTATCACTGTCTTCTTCCTGGTTATCAAATGTGGTATAAAAGATAACAGTATATTAAAAATATTTAAAAGAATATTTTATCTAAATACATTAGAAAACTTTGAAAATCTCAACAACACTACTACAGAAAGTATAATGGATTTTTTTAAAAAAATTTTGAAGTAGTACAGTATTACCCAGTGATTTATTGGAGAGGCTTTGGTGGATTACAAAGGAGGAAAGATTATTAGACCTTCAGACTAAGGCAAATAACTTGTCCTATGTTTTGGAAATGACCAGACAAACCAGTGATGAACATGTTCTCTTAGAGTTTAGCTCCTAGGTAGAATCAATTTTGCCTCTCTAAGTCACTGTTTTGATCTGTCCTACCATTTGTTATGAAGTTTGAAAATTAGCGTGAAATCTCTTGAATTTAGTTGCAGTTGTTAATCCTGTATGCTTTGTGTGCTTTCTTCTTGTAATATTAAACTTCAAACAGGCAAAAAGACTAACAGGATGAATTTACTTTCTGCTCCTAAACTATTTGCCAAGAAGCTGTGATTTCCTTCAAATTACACACCTTCTGGTAGTTTATAAAAGATTAGGTCATTGGTATGTTTGGAAGTTTTCTGCAACTGCTTAACGCTGCAGTTATGGTTACATAGATCACTTGGTAACAGTGAAATCATTTTCATACACATTCCTCTTGAGAGTTTCAAATTTTTCCCCCCAAATTTCTGCTGTGATTAAGAATTTCTCTTTGTGCAAATATTTTGGCCAGTGTCTCAGTGGCTCAAGAGACAAAACTTAGGTTTTCCATTTTGAAGAGTCATTTGAGTGACGGAAGTGAGAAAATAACTGGGGCATTAATAAAATTCATTTCTGAGTACGTTGTGATCCCTTTTCAAAGGAACCAAAGCTGTACTTAGCATATGGACTCCCAAACCTGGAGGCAGCAGCACAGCCTGCACTCTTCTGTGCAAGGAGAGAAGGGAATGTCAAACCAGAATAACCTCTAGCACAGCAGAATCAGTACTGTAGCTGTGTTCTTAGAAGAACCTGAAAAATGTTATAGTTGGGTGTATAAATCTGACCAGTTTTGACAAATCTTTTCTGCTTCTGGCTCTGCAGAGCATCCTGCAGGCCCTGCCACTTCCCTGCCTTGCTGAATCAGCGTGGAGGGACTTTAGTGTGAGTTGGGTGTTGGGATGTCCTTCAACAGGCTGGATAAGAGCACCGTGAAACAATCTGTAACAGAATATGTGTTAGACAGGGCCAGCTGATCTGAACAGTAATTGTAAATAAATCCTTTAACCCCCTAAGCAAGATGCACATTTGGCCAAGTGAATTATAAAGCTTTTGTTTTGCTGTGACACACCATCCAAATGAAGAAAACCAGTATAGAAGAGGATTTGTCCAATTTGAAATGTAGAACCAAAAGGTTCTCCTTGACATGCCCATGACCTTTATCTTGACATCCTGTACGTTTTTTCTCAAGACGGACATGGTAAGATACAGCTTTCAGGAATCTCTTTGTTGTCAGGAGCAGTTCCTGGGGAGCTGAGTCTGTTCTGCAGCGATGAGTCATTCAGCACAGTTCAGGCACGTGGCATTGCAGTGAAGCCCCTTCTCCACAAGTGAGTGCCTTGCAGACATCCAGGAGAAGCAGGGGCTGTGTGGTGCATACAGTGAGTGGGATGTGATCTGTAGCACGAAGGAAAGGGTACCACATGGGCATGGCAGCTTGCTGTTCCTCGTAGGATAGAGCATGGATTCCCTGACAAGAGTTCCTGCACTGTACAGCTGTTAAACCTCCTGTACCTCTGCCCAGAGCACTGCCCACCTACACTGTCACGTTGTGGTGGCTTCCAGCACTGTGCATGGCACGAGTTTTGTGGCAGCTTTTTGACATTCTTAGTTTAAGCCCAAGTGTTTGGCAAATTTTTGTAACTAATGATAGCTGCTACTTATAGAAACATGTATGTATCTCACAGAACGTCTGTAAGTCTGGGCAAACACTGCCTAAACACCACAATTTGCAGCCAGTGCAGGCTGTCCACCAGCAGGATAAGTGCATGATGAGACTGCTGTACAGAACTTGTGTCATGTACTGAATGTCAGAATCACCTGGTGAATTATGGAATAAAGGCTTTTACTTCTCAGTAATTTGATGCAGTTCTGTCTGGCAATTCTAGAATTTGCTTGCATCTGTGTCTTTTGCAAATGGGCTTCACTGCCTGTTTCCCAACACAAATTCCACCCAGTCTCACTGAAAAAACCTTCCAGAGGTGCTTGGTTCATGCTGCACCTCTTGCCAGTTCTTGCTTACCAGCATCTCTCCAGTGATGGATGGACTGCAATGGAGCCTTATGCAGCTCTGAGCAGAGAAAAATCAGGGCAGAAAGCCTTGAGCAGGTTTCACTTTGAGTGTAGTTTCATTGAAGGAATCTGTCAAGGGTGGATAGCTCTTAAAAACTGAAACAAATGCTCATGAATACTGAAAATCTCTCTCTGACTTTCAAACAGAGAGCAACACGTGTGTATTGTACTTCTTCAGAGGGGGATCATTGCACAATAGCAGGAGACATACAGGATGTGACTGTAAGTGGCACCACGCTCCCCTTTGTTCCCCCTGGAAAACACAAGTTCATGTCTCATGCAGCGAGAGAAGGGTAGGTGATCTTGCCATGAAGAGTATGGATTGGGGTTCTTGCTGCTCTCCAGTCCTACATTTGAAGAATCTACCATTGCCTTAAGTGACCAGAACCTCTCTGGTTCTTTTTCATTTCAGACTCTGCATTTGCAGAATCTACTACAAGTGATTATTTTAATTTAGTCCTTAAAATGAGGTGAAAAACACATATGTTAGAGTAAAGGAAGAGTCAGAAAGCATTGAAAAAGAGACATTTCATGGGCAATGTGGGGGATTGCATTAGCAGTTTAACTTCACTGTTTTGTTGCTACTTGGGGAAATTGGGCAACTCACCTTTCCTCTGTTTCTCTTACATGTCTTGTCCACTTCCCAGAAATAGTGTTGTATGTTTCTGTTGTATGTGTCCCAATCTCTAGTGCAGCTTCCGTAATCTATACTAATGGAAAATTTAGAAAAGCTGGAGCTGGTTAAAACTGGTCTAGTGTTCCTCTGATATCTCTCCACCTCAAGCCTCCTTTTAAATAAAAAGTAAGCAATGAGATAAACTGCTTAAAGGCTTACATTTGGACCCCAGTTTTACCTCCTAATTTGTGTGTTATTTTTGGTGTTCTCAGTACTTCTGTCTGCCTGTGCTTTTGCCAGCTGTTAGCAGGCGAATTATTGACATTAAGCAGCTGAAGTGCATTGTAGGCTTAGCCACACACCCAGTTTGGAGGTGGGAGAAGTCCTGTCCACAGGCATTCGCAGGGTGGGATGAGAAAGCCTATTTGTCCTGGGAGGTGACATGAAGATGAGAGGAAAGAGCAGAATTTGAATGTACTTAGTTGTGAGGAGTGGAAAAGGCATTGAAATCAATGTTACATAAACAACAGCTGGTTCATCAGCAGATGAAAAGGAGGGTGGAGAGGATTAAAGACAGGTAGTAGAAGCTGTGAAAGGCAGTTGTGTGTGCCAGAGAGCCCAAGATTGCAGGTCCAGGCAGTGCTGCGCAGGCAGCAGCTGACCAGCTGAAGCTGATCAGGTTGCCCAGAGAGAATATCGGCAGACTGAGAAGAAGGAGCCTCTGAAGGACTTCAGATCTGGGGACGGTGAAAGGGCAGTTGTTGCCAAGCAGATGCTGCGCAGATGGAAGGAGGAATGGGAGAACACGGAATCATACCACCCTAGACTGCAGAGCTGCTTCCTCACCACTTCCGCTATAAAACTGGCACATATATAGTCTGTAAAACCAATCTGATGTCCAAAATGTAATGTAAAAAACAAAGACAAAGTGATGAATAATTGCAACATAATTAGAGAAGAGCCTTGCATTTAATGAGACTGCAGGTATGGAGAATGTGGATTTTTTCTGTAACTAAGACCACTGATTTTGCTAGTGCAGTTAGTAGTGTCTTATCCAAAACTCAAGAAACTGATTAGAAGCTTATTTTTAATGGTAATCTCATAATCTTTAATGGATAATAATGGCCTTTTCTCTCAGTAGTTTTACTTTTTTGGAACAATATGAGACTTTTTTGATAGCGTTCCACCAACATATGATCTGATAGGAGTTTCTCTGAAGTGTGCGGATGCAATGATCTGTGAAGTGTACCCAACAATTAAAGCAATTGCTCCTCCAAAACCCTGGCTCACCTAGCAGGTTTTTTATACTTCATTAGAAAACAATATGCTCACAGTGTTGATTCAGATTTTTAAAATTCTGTTGCAACCATAAATATTCCTCATTAAGTTTCCATCACCTAAGTCATGTTAGAAGTTTTAAACTGGATTCATTCTCAGGTACTGAAGACAGAAAATTGCATGGCCTTCAACATTCCAGAAGAGAACATTCAGTATCACCAAGAGAATATACTTGTTCTTTCGATGTAAATAGGAAGCTATAAAAACAATTTTTTACAGTCACAATAAAAATTAACTATTCAACTGGTGACAGTGACAGTGTCTCTTCTAAGCATAGATGCCTTATATTTTAAGGATGAAGTTGAATATAATTTCACCATGTCTTCGTTATTACCTGCTTTCTTCGACCTCTTGAGAAGATGTGCTATAAAACAGTATCAGCTTGTATGATGTCCTCTTAGAAATGACATGAAAAGGCAGGCTGGTTCTATAAAGATTAATCTCTAATAATAGCCCAGTAAAAGATGTAACAGCTGGGATGGATTAATATTCCTTAATATCTACTTTCATGTGATTAATAGCTGAATGGCTTAAGCCCCTACGAGTGGAAAGCAAGCAGTGGTTACTAAGCTCTACTAAATGTACTGTTTATAATTTTTTTATCAGCGTAGACATTTCAATATTTTTCATTTTTTATTTCCATTGTTCTTAGTTGATTTTAATTTCTCTCCTTCCCAATTTTACTGTTGCAGGTCATGTATTACAGATCGTCTTTCACAAAACAAGAGCAATAAGTTGTTCAAGGGTTCATCCTCAATTATTTCTGATACACAGTACCCAAGACTTTTCCTAATACAGTCAGTAGTACAATCAGTCTAATATAACACAATACAATCATTAACTCCTTTGCTGCTTCATTTATTAATATATTTTGCAGAGACTGACAGGTGAAGAGGAATGCACTGAATTTTAGGCCTGATGTTCACATTAAGTAGTAAATATCTTTGTCCAGTTCTACATTGTTGGTAGTGATTTTTATATTATATTTTTGAAAAAGTAAAATCTGTCAGTTTGGAACTGAAGAGTAAAGGGTAAATTCCAAAGCTTTTTAAAAGATTTGATCAGCATGTGATTAGCTGGATCAGTGCTCATAGCCCAGGGTGTGCTCTTTTGAAATTACATTTTAATCACTTAATAATTTGCCTAGGTTTTATTGAAGTTTGAGGCCCCTAAATATTTTCAGTTATAGACATGAATTTGCTCATAAAACTGAAGACTGCAAATCCAGGTGGGAATCAAATGTACTGCTCATGAGCTGACAAAGTTTTTCTATTGAATGTCCTATTAAATGCAGAGGTCGGGCTGGAAGATGTAAGAGGGGTCACCCCGAGACCTGCATTGCCCAGAGCTGTGACAGCACAGTCAGGGAGAGCTACAGGGACAGGGCAAAGGTGTCACTCCTGTCCCTCAGAGTCTGCTCCTATGCAGTGATGCTTCAGGTGTGGACCGTGGGACCAGCGGCAGCACTGGGAGGGATTATGTGAAATCATGTTGGTGCCTTTTAGTCATCACAGCATCTTGCACCAAGTTGTGCTGCAGCTGAGCTGTGAGTGGTATGAAAGAGAGGAGCCAGCTTGAGCTCATAGTTTTGGAAAACAGTTTTTTATGTTTGGTTAAGATTTCTTTAACCTGATACTTAGTACTCCAAGTTGAGAATTTTTTAATTTTGCTGTTGAATTTTGTACATTTTTGTATTTAATTCCAATTTCACTTTACAATTCTGTTGAGCCATCCTTACAAAATCCTGATTCTTCTCATTCCCAGAAGCAGATCAGACATATTTTTTTTGTATTTGTCAGGCCTAGGTTGGAACAGAGCACTTACAAGGTGAAAAGTCATTGCGTTTCCCTAAGTCACTTGGCCTGAGCGTTGGAACACATGACATGACATGACATGACATGACATGACATCACATCACATCACATGACATCACATCACATGACATCACATCACATCACATGCTGTGCCTCCACCAAACACTAAGTCCGGCTGTTCAGCAGTGTCTTTCATCTCAGAGAGCCCCAAACTATCGTATCGGCCTTCCAAATTCGGAGAAGCTAATTTACCAGAGAAATGCCTCCACCTCCTCAGAAGCATCTTGGCATCAAGTAACACTAATCTGTGCTCTGTTTCTGTTTTAATGGTCGCTCTGCTGTTAATTAGGTGCTGCATGTACATCTTCATCTGGTGAACCAAAAGCTGGGAGAAGGAGGGTTGTAGAACGGGGGGCAGCTGGGCTCTGTGGCACACTGATCTCATCTAAAAGCGTTTGGTTTCCGTTTCCCTGCCACACACACAACCCAGCAGTGATGCCCACGGCCACAGTGCCCATCTCTGCCTCTCTGCACCGCTCCTGCCTCTTGGTTTCTGAGGGCTGGGAGCAGCTGGGCAGGCTCTGAGCGCATCCAGCCTTGGTGCCTGGGTCCTGATGCCTTTGGAAACACAGCTCATGCTGAGAGCCATCCCCAGGAGCACTGGCTGCCCTCCAGGAGCTCTGCATGACTTCTGAGTTTGGGTATCACACTCAGGAAATAACAGGAAGGGAAATAACTGGCTTGTTGAAAATGGCCAGTCCAGTGCATTTGTGTCCCACTCCAGTATGTGGCCTAGTTAATTTTAATCATTACTTCCCTCCCCCGTAATTAATCCTATGATATTAACATTTTGCTGTTGATAAAGCTTTAGTAGTTGGAATAAATAAAACCACTAAAGCAATCTCTGATCTTTCTGGCATTCACCTGTGTCACTCAGCAGGATTTCTAAATGTTTTTCATTTAAGTTACACTGTCCTGAAGTTATTTTTTCAAGCACTGAGGGGGAGTCTTGTTACCTTTATTTTCTACAACTGAGCGTATTAGGAGGAATGCACAATACACAATTGACCTGCTTCAGTTTCAGCTGTTGGTGCCATTGTCCATCCTCTCTGGGCTCCGGCTGCTGAGGAGGTCGCGTGAGACCCTTTGGGGTACCAGCCCTGGGAGGGTGTCTATGAGACACCATCACCTGAACTAAGCCCTTCGAAAACTGAGCACTTTCGTACTTTATTTGGTAGAAAATAATGTGAGCTGGTCCCCACTACCCTCTGTTAATCTTATAGGTCTAGTTCATTAGCAAACTCTGCTTGAACCAAGAACAAGGGCAAGTCAGGAAAACTTGGCTTGTCACCTTGATTTTTTTCTCTGAAAGGAGAACAGAGGCTATGAAATTTTCATGGAATGGAGACTGGGGCGGTGTATTTAACTTGGTCAAATCACTTTGATTTTCAAATAATGGTCATTGTGATGAGGTAAAATATTGTACTAATATTAAATTTTCAGTAGTTTAAACGTGTCAGTATGAAATTTCTCATTACTGCTCTTCAAAGTGTTGAAACGGGTAGGCACACAAAACATCAAATGCATTTTACTGTTTTGCTAAAATACTGGTTAATTTAGATCAAATTTGAGTAATTTACAGTGAAAACATGCTAGTAAAACTTTTCTGTGTCAGCCTGTGTTATCATTGCAGAAATGCTAGATAAAACCTGAGTAGAAAAGGACAGGGAAACTGGGCTGCAAATCTATTTCATTCCTGTGCACAGAAATAACAAAGCTGTGTTCAGGTTGCCTTCTGGAACAACATGTGGAGAAGCAGATGCAGCTTGAATGAGAGAGAAGCTGTTGAAGCTTTCAGTGATCAGAATTGCCTAATCCCGTGCCAGGAGTATTGACAGGCCCTGAGTTCACGTATTGTAATCACTCTGCAGGAGAGGTGATTTCCAGGGTTTCTGGAAAAGTTACACAATATTCAAAGCTGATTTCTTAGAACTATTGTGTGGGCTTAACCTTAAGCAGTGTTTAAAGTTACACTTTATATCTTGGTGTTTGTTATATGCAGCAGACATGACTTTTCACCTCCGCTTTTACATTGCTATTTAATTTTGCTACTCTGCGATCTGTACCAGGATTGTTATAGTTTAAATTAAAATGTAGTTATTTATACAGCTATCAACCAAAATTATCATTAGAACATTAATCAAATAACTGCTATGTGAATGCCCACTATTCCTTTAAGCCTCCATTTGATAAAGGTCCTGATGAGCTTGGGAAAATTGTAGGCACACTTTTGTGGAGCTTTTGTAATTACCAGCAAAAACCAGTGACCTTCCCTCTGTGCTAATGAAATCCATTACTCAGTTACACAGGACAGAACTTAGCAGCTCTTCTTCTGCCATGTTCAACAAGAAGCTGACACAGATTAATGTCCAATATATCCCCTAGATGGATGTTGAGATCGGGAAAAAATGTAGCAGGTATTTGCATTTTCTGAATTTGGCTTCACAGTTTTTGGGTTCAGCGTGTCGATCTGGAGGGTCTGCAGAACCGGGTTCTTTGTCACACGGAGTACCTGCTGAGAACACGGAGGGATGGACAGGGACCCAGTCGGGGCTGCCAAGGAGCTCCATGGTATCCACAGGGTGCTCAGCCATGCATTCTGACCACTTTAAATCCCAATTTAGGAGGTAAAACATGTGCCTATAATTAAGCATAGGGACTGTCCTGCTGATTTGATGGGTTTATCTGTCAGGCCAATATTTAGGGACCCTGCCTGAATGCGTATTTGAGCCCCCGGCTTGTCCATGTAAATTGTATTGGGAAAAGTGTTCATTGCAAGGAGGACTCTCCACCAAATCACATTCACCAGTGTATGTAAAGATGGGATTTAGCTACTGGTACAACCTTTGCTAGTGTGTTTCCAGGCTATCACAAGGTGAGTAACAGTAGATCAGAATAAGAAAGCGTCACCTTCCCAAGACCTTCCTGGCCTTCATCAAATTAATGATTCAGTCCTCCTTAAACAGTCAGATGCACTTGGATTAGTCAGCCACTAGATAGAGCTACGCTATATAGAAAGGACCTCACTATGAAGGATTACATTAAAATTCGGTTTTCCCTGGTAGTGAGCCAGAATAAGGACCAATTGTTGCACAGGAGAGATATGACAGGAAATGTCATTTCTCCAAGGTGCAATAAAATCCCCCTTCCACCCTTAATTATACAGGAAGATGATGGATCTTTTTCTGAGTGTACCTTATAGCAAGACTTCAATAAATAGCCCAGTTTAATTCCTCTACATCAATTATTAAATAAGGCATATCTTTAAGCTACCGCAGCAATTAATTTTTAATCAAGCAATCATCATAAAGCTGTTTTATCATGATTGTGGACAGGAATATTGAAAGCAAAGGTACCATACCCTTTTTCTTTTTTCTTTTCCTGTGCTCCCCTTCTCCCTCCCTCGCCTCTCCAGTGCTGAGAAATGCTCACATTTTGATCAAAGGGTCATAAACATGAGAAAAAGCAATTACTTACAATACTATCTAATATAACCAAGTACAGGATTTTTCTATTTAATATTTTCTGTGGATTTTTTCCAACTTGTGTAATTTATAGTGTTAAACTTCATTCTGAAATGTGTTTATTATAAAAGACCATTAGCAAAGCAACAAGTAATAGGTTTAATCTTTTTACTGTGTTCAAGATTTTATTTGCCAAATTTCTATTGAACTGGAACTAAACCGCACTAAATGCATTAAGATGCCGAATACAATATAATTCATACTGAAAGATGTGCAAAAGTTGTACAGAAGTTGAAAATGTGTGGATTTGACAGCTTCTGCTGGCAGTAAGTACTGCTGTAAGAACAGGATAAAAACAACCTCCCTGCAGCAAAAATCTATCAATGCCATCCTGTATCTTCCAGCAGGTACAGGCAAAGCACAGACATTGTACAGATTATTCCATGTTTATTCTGGCAGTGTGCCTTAGCCATGACCAGGGAAAAATACATCTGGGTATAACAATGAAACAATTATCTAGAAAATTCATACATTCAGTCTTTCTATTTTCACATTTTCATTTTCTGTGGCTGAATTAAGCAGAGCACTCCCAATGCACACTTTTTGAAACCAAAGCAAAATTTTTAATAGCCAGCATTATGAGTATGTATTTGATTCCATTTTGTTCTCAATTCTTGCCAATAAAATGGCACTCAGCCTGCTGGTTGAGTGGATTTGTGATTCTTTCCAAGGATCAGCCATGGATTAGTGAAGTACAGCTGGTGTGTTTCTCACGCCAAGTAGTTTGGGCACATTTTTTTTCATTTTTAATGTCCTTCTCAAAACAAATCCTGCCTTCTTTTCTTTGCCTATTCTAGGGATTTCTTCTTGCTCAGTAGTAAACTTCATCTTTCATTGAACTGTATGTTAATGAGACAGAGCAAACAGCTCCAATGACTCTTTACCAAAAAGTGAATTTAAAGAAATGTTCTTAGCTTAACAAGTAAATTCCTGTTTAAGGAGCCTAGGTCAGTTGTGAGTGAAGCTAAAGTTTTAAGCTGCCAGTCTAAAATGCCAGTGATCTCACCAGGAGGATGGTATAGAGTAGTGTGCAGGTTCTTGAAATGTAGACTTCATGAGAATCCTGGCTAATAAAGCTGTCTTCATTTGCAGTGACCAGAGCTGGAACAAAATACTTTTGCTGCAGTTCAGGACTTGGGTTCCATATCCACCTCCCATTTAAAGCTGCAGACTAGAAAGTTTAATATTTCCACCTTGATGCAGAGTTTCTGAGCATCTTGGAATAAGCTGTTAAGTATTTAAGTTTTTGTTGTGTTTTTGTGGTTTTGTTTGTTTGTTACTACCCCTCACAGTTACAAGCTGACCCACCCTCCCCTCTGTCAAAGACGGTACCAACCAGAGTAAAGACTAAATCCTGCCCTCTGGCCTGGCCACTAAAGCTTGACCAGCAAGCCCTGCTGTGTTTGGCACTTGCCTCATCCTTTTCCCCGGGCAGTACACAGCATTCAAGGTGGGAGACTAAAACAGAGGTATATATTCATTGTTTTATTGCTCCTTGCAACTTCAGAAACCCTATTCAGTTCACTCCCTTCTGTATCTGGGGTAGATACAAATTCATTCAGATACATACAGCGATGCTTGCTGATGTCTCTGTTACGTCATTTCTTCTTATCCTTGCTGTCTATACCTACACATCTGGGTTGTGCTTTTAATGCACAACTTCCAACACCAACGTTTTTCAAAATGAGTGCACGGATGTTGTAAATCCATGTGGAGGAACCTGTTCAAAAACCCCTTGGTTCTGGGAGCTATAAATCCTCCCTATCTCCCAATGGGTAGTGGGGAGTGAGTAGTAGTTTTAAAAGCTCTGGAAAGGTCTGGAAGCTGGGACATGTTGATACAGATACTTAGAACTTTTTCTGTCATAGCATTTCAAACATTTTAGAATTAATTTGATTTTCTGTCATTTCAAGGTTCATTTTTCTCTGAATCAGAAATTGTAATAATGAATTTAGCAAAGGATTTGGTTTTGTAGCACATATCTTTAAATACAGTAACTTCTGTTTCATCCTCCTGTATCTCCTCATTTTGCACAGTTTCACCACAGCACCAGTCAATGCTTAATGTATCAAATGTTAATTATTTTACTCCTCGTGTAAAATACCTGCCTGAAGAATAAAAGCAACCCCAACTTAGCAAGAGATTGCACTTCAGCCATCAAAAACATGCAAATTCACCATCTTTATTTGCAGATTTTTCAGTCATGGTACCGACCGTTTTAGGCATTCTCTGTGTAGATAGGTATGAGCCATGAAGATTTCAGTATGATGGTTGAGCTGTTTGAATCTTGGCTCCTGTTTGGAGTCATTTACAGTGACAAGAATGTGCATTTACTCTCAGTAAGTTTTCAAGTGACATTTTTGCAGTATTCTCTTTCTGACACAAAACAGCTCTTTTTTGGAGAAGCACACAATAACTCACACATTTAAAGTTGTTCACAAGAACAGTCTGAAGAGAAATGTTCCAAATCCCACCTTTCTGTGTTGGAAAAGTGGAGGAGGTGTTTGGTCTGGGTGATTCAGCTGTGCAGCAGAGCATGTTGGATTACAATGTACTTTTATCAACTCCCGCTTGTAGCTTTGGATTCTGTGTCTGTTTTATTCAGTCTTGCATTTCAGTGCTTGAAAACACTGATCATAAGCCTTTCCTTTTGGGAGGACCCATTTAACCTGCAGTCTGTAACTGCAAATCAAGCATATTGCTTTCTTGTCCATAAAAAGCACAAAGTGCTGAAAGTTTCATGGGTCTTTTCCCTGACAAAACAAACCCGTGCTGTTGCGCACAGATCTGCTCACTTAGAGTCCTGAAATAGCATTATGATGAAATAGAACTAGGGTTGATGGCAATCCTTTAAATAACATGCCTAATTCCTATGCTACTCTTATTTTAGAAGGCTGTTTTCTTTTCCCTGTGCTGTTCTTGAATGGTTGCTGGGGTGGGGGGAAAGTAAAATCTCATGCTAATGCTTTATGCCAGTGAGCTGTTAGTCTGTAGTAATCAGAGTTCCATGGAACTGCACATTCAGCAAAGCTGAACAGTGCTGAGAACGGGTCCTGAGAGCGCCCAGCTTAGCCTGAGCTTTGCAACTGAAAGGCACAAATCATCTTACCTAATCCTTCATGGGAACTTCCAGCCTGCAAAGCCGATAAAATAAGCACACTGGTGCTCTCTACCACTCCATGAAAAGGCATTCTTTTCTCTTTAGGCATAATTTAAAGATACCTATATAGTTTGTATAGATACCTCTATCACAAATGTGAGCAAAGTAATACATGTAGTAAACAGAGCTATACACAACACAGTCAAATCTGAATTACTCTGTGCAGTGAATTAAAGGAACAGGCAAACCACTCCGTGCAGAGCAGAAAAGGAGACATGATGAGGAAGAATATATGTTGATTAATGATTACAATGCAATGTGTGCAGTATCTGTAAGACAGGGTTTTGGCTTCTGATTTTTATATTTGTCCCTGAGTGTCTTCTGTGTCAAGTCAAATACCAATATAAATAAGAACTTAATTTATTGTGAATAATGCTGATAAGAAAAGCCTAGATTCTCTGTAATTATGGAGTTGCTGACGTTGGCTCTACCACATGCACTAAGACTTGACAATCTCTCTGTGCCTTCCTTTATACTGACCCTTAAACTCCTTGCTGTGGCTGGATACCCCTTGACAAGGATCAGGTACTCTCTTGAACCAGTTCAGGAAGCCATTCAAGAAGAAAAGGAGTGCATCATTTCAGGATTTTTCAGAACTATGATAGTTTGGAGATAGAAGAGGATTCAAGACAAGAGTAAACTCCAGCCTGGGTCTGTCAAATCAGTCAAACCAGTTTTATTACCAAACAGGCCAGGAAAACAGTAGCAAGCATTTCCAAGGACATTGAGATAAATACAATGGGATGTATGGAAGTACACTTTGAAATCTGCTTGGTTTTCAGAGCTGTAAGATAAGAGAACTCTTCTTCAAGCCTACTGGCATTTATCAAGCACAAGCAGAAGTCAGTACGCAAAACTTTTATATGACTTTTAGTAAAAGAGAGCCAGTGTTGTACTAGAGAAGAAGGTTCTGAACAGGCCCAGGTAGCACACTGTTCAGATCAGTTTTAGGCACTTTCTCTCTCCCTCTGTCTGTCTGGCTTTCTCTCCCTCTCCCCCTTTTCTGCCTCCCTGCCACCCTTCCTTTTCCCTCAGAAAAGGGAGGAAAAGCAACTAAGAGGAGTGCTACAGGCCTTCTCTGAATGAACAAATACCATAAGCATTAATATATTAATGAAAACTGCTAAGTGTAAGGTCCAAACAGAGTGCACCCACAAGCTCCCAAATGAAAGGGAAAGCAAGCAGAAAAGCCATCAAAGAGGAATTCTCACGAGTTCCAGCCAAAGAATATAGTTATCTGAGAGAAACATGCTCCAAATATCTCAAGCACTGCAATTCTCTATGTGTGGTGCAGCTTCGACAAAATCTGAGAAACATTCCCTCTTGGAAGGCAGGTTAAGGAGGTTGATTCACACTGTACATTCCAGCAGGATTATTATGGAACGGGTCTTGGAAAGAAGATAATGCCCCAGATTTCCGACTGCCACGTGAAAGCAGCATAGATGTGACTGCTATAGCCAAATTACCAGAGGATTTCTAAATGTTTTTAAAGGTGTGTATAATATATTGCACATGTGCGTTAATCCATACGTATGAGTTCCGTATTTACGCTTTGTGCTTTACAACCAGAAAAAAAAGAAATCTGTCTGCCTTGGCAAGCTCTCAGAGTCAACAGCAGGGCAGGATTGCAAGCTCAGATCAATGGTTTCAAGCATGTATTTTGTGTGTCCACATCTTCAGTGGTCACATCTCACATTAGATCCAGGAGGGTGCCAGAGTTTTGTAGTGAATCTGGATTCCTTACAATCAGTTCAGACGCAATTGTAAGAGTCAGCATGGCAGTAGGCATAGAAATATGGTCAAGGCTGCCTATGTAACACCCATTACAGAGTTTCATTAGAAAATCTGTTTACTTATTTTAAGTTTCAGAACTTCTGTTTTACTCTAGAAATGTGTTCTATGTTTAATGAACTACCTTCACATTCTAGACAAGTCAGAAAAGCAGTAGCACTGAGTGGGAGAATTAATAGAAATATTTCTTTGAACTCGCTTCTTATTGTCTTTTGCTAAGAGAAACAGCTAAACTACTTAATTAGAAAGTCTTCCATTGAGAATACATTATTTTATTGCAAAATATACTTTTGTTCAACGTCATGTTCAGTTTCAAATCACTCTCAGTTGTTGCAATAAACCTCTGTTGATTTGACTCTGTCCTTTTAAAGTATTTTGCCCTTAAACTTGTGTGCTGAAGCAGCTGGGAGCTTTTGTTGCCGCTCTGTTGGCCACCAGGGATAGTCCCTCTGCAGCTGGTTTTGTGATGGTGCAAGGGCTGTGTGTTCGTCCTGCACAGCTCTGTGACAAACTGGTCATAAAGCTTAAGCTCAGCATATTAATACATATATAGAATGGCATTGGGGTTAAGCTCAGGTGTGCTCTTATCTCTGCTTATGTGCCTGTTGCTGGTGTACAACCCCCAGGTAGGTTAAGTTAGCACAGTCTTTACAGGAGGCAAAAGTAGAGCCTGCGGCTGCCAAGTTTAAATGTGCTTTCCCCTATCAAAGAGAACTTGCTCATCTGGAACAGAAACGTAGAAGATAGCTTGAGAAATTTTCCTACTGACTTGCAAATTCTATGACTTCAAGGTGAAATGATGGTATTGTAACCCACTTTTCTAAGTGCTGGTTGGAGAAGAAGGTTGGAAATGCAAGTTAAAGGGGTAAATTATGCACGTCTCATGGCATCTAATGAAAGAAGAAACACTTGCATTTGTTCAACCATCACCACACTTGTTAGCAGAGAAAATGCTTCAAAATGTAAAACTAAATATACTAGGGAGAAAATTCCTAAATTCTTTTGTAGTGGTTATACAGCTGAAGATTACTGAAACAAAATGAGATTTAGAGATTTCCTCCCCTTCCCAGTAATTCTTAGAAGAATTATTAACCTCAGAATCTCTCTAACGAGTATTTGCTGCTTGCTGGCATTTCTGTTCTAATTACTGGGGGTAACATAATGTGTTTGACAAAGCTGAAAGCTGCAATACCTCATACTGTTCCAGCAACTCACTGTGCTTTCAATTTATCATAACCTACTTATTGATCAGCAGGACTTGCATTTAGGGCAGCAGATTTCTAGTCCAATGTCCCATGACTTCAGAGCACCTACCGGCTGTTTGGCTTGGGACTGATACTCCTTTCCCAAATTTTAATCAGCAGGTGTAAGGTTAGATGAGACAATCCATGTTTGTGCATTGAACTCTTCACATGAACACAGCTAGCAAAGCACAGAGGACTCTCTTTATAGCAGAAGATGCTGGGTTATGCCTTTTTGAAACTCCTGATCCTGTGCACACCTAGACACAGCACTGGCTCAAGCAGCTTCCTGTGTATGGCACAGTTTTGTGGAAATCTGGGGGCTCTTCATGGCTGAAAGTGGGTGCATTCAGCATTTACAGAATCAAGAGTTAAGCCCATGGCTCGGGGTGGAAAGCTGGATGTGAGCAGGACAGGTAGGAGAGGAATTCAGGCCCTCAGTCCTCTGTGGATGGGCTCTCATGGGTGGCACTGGTGAGTCTGCCCTGAGTGCTCAGCACTTTTTCCTTTGTTACAGCTCACCTTTGATGTCAGTTGTGCTTAAGCAGAACACACAGTTCAGATCTGTTTTTTCTGTACAAAGCCTCTTCAAACACAAAGAAAAAGAAGGGGGAGGGAAGGAGAATTGTGAAACATATGCACTTGCCACTGGTGCTATGTGAAGCTTAAAAGCTTTCCATGAGGCAGGAGTAGTACTTATGGCACTTGACTATATTACTAAAACACTTCTCAGTGGGTGAAACCTTGTCAAAAATAACTCGATCCCCTTGCACTTCTCACAGGATGGAACAGCCTTTCTTACATTAGTGCTAGTTTTTAAAAAAACCATGTCAATTCTCCCCTGTTCTGCTTTAAAAATTTCCAATTCCAATCCTTGGACATAGCTCTAGAGGAATGCTGCAGATGAGTTCAGAGTGAACTGGACAGTAAAGAAAGTCTTATTTAGTTATACATTGAAGTCATCCAGGGAGGAATTGCAGTGGTAATGTTACAAAGTTGAAAGAACCTATCAATTTTATTTTACAGTCCTTTCCATCTGAAAGCACTTATTTCCTGCATAAATAGTAGTATGTCTTTTACAAGAACTTGATGTTTGCAGTAGATTGCGTATTGGGAGGGAGAGGATTGTACAAGGGAGGGAGTAAGGGGAACACACTTTTTACTGCTGCTGCACTGTGTGGCTTCATCAGATCCTACCTAAGGTGATAATGAATTTGCTGGGGATAATAGCCTGTACTTCCAACTGAGCAGATAATTCCATTGCACATCCAAACCCATTTTGTGCAGAGATTATCACATTTCTATAAACATAGCATGGTTTATAGGAATCAGATTGGGAACTAAGCCATTTCTCACCGCTTTCATTCATGAGTTATACTGTTAATTGATTGTATTTAGGGCTGTTGAGCTGTTGTTTGTATTAGCTGCTCTACACCCAGAATGCCTGGGTAATTCTTCACTGGTGTGAAGAGGATTTATGATCATTTTGTTTTCAAAATATTTCTTCTTTGGGGTTACTTTTTGGCTTTTATGAACAAACTCCAGTTTTATTGGATCTCTAGAGGCTACAGGCAGTGCTTTGTTTCAGTCCCCAGTGTAGGCAGGTGACAGCCCTCCCTTCTCTGTACCATTGCCACCTCACCAGCAGTTCCATCTTGCAGTGAGACCTTGTGCTCAGAAGGGGAAAACACTCAAGTGTTACTCTCGAGCAAAAATTCTTCTCATTTTTGGTGAGAATGTTGTTCTGGATGTTTTATCACTGACTTCAGTGCATTGCTTGAACTCCCCAGATCATTTAATGTAAGCCCTTCCTTTGTGCTCAGAGGGGTGTGTATCTGGCCCAGGTGGTCAGTGCTACTTCCGAGCAGAAACAAGAATAACCAGATCTAGAGACACCCAGAATTTATTTCCTCTGATCAGTTCTGCGCAGTGACCGTAGCCCAAGACTCCAAGATAGTCTCCTCTTCCAGTGTTTTGTCTTTGAGTTTTTCAAATAGTCCATTTAGTTGCAGATTTGACAGTGGTGTCAGGTGATACATGTTGTACCAGAATCTGGTGGGATGTGCACTTCAAAAAATTATTACATTTTTGTATAATTAAGAGACCTGTAGTTCAAGGGTTGTTTCTATGCTTTCATAGGTGCTATGGCTTCATGAGTTCTTTGTGGACGGAGCATTGCAGTGAATGGTGAACTTTGCTGTTAAAAAGCAGTATTATTAGGATGGTTATGAATAAATAACCCTATTCAATTTTCATGTGAACAAGCTTGTCAGGGGCAATCCAGCCTTTGATCTTTGCCCATTGCTGAGTCTCACCTTGCTTATTTTACCTTACAGACAGATGGTTGTCTGGTCATTTCTCATCTGTTCTGACATCCATAGCTGTAATATTTATATTAATGCTCATCATAAGTTTCACTAGTTCAGTAGTGCTTCAGTCTGTGAAATCTTCCTCATTGGTTCAAGCTGTATTTCAGCTATGAAAAAAAAAATAGGATTCTTTGAGCTGCACTTTGTCTCAGTTATGACAAGAGGTTTGGCTTGTAAGTGGCATTTGTTTCCTCTCAAATGTCAAAATTTGAGTCCTGAGGGGATTTTGACGCTGGATTTTGTGGTTTCCCCACCCCCTCCCCTTCTTCAAAATTTTATTAATTATGTCACGCTGTAATTATTGCTCACTCCTCTCGCATTTATAGTTCACTGGGACATTTCAAATTTGGCTTTGTTCTGATCATGACTGTGAGGAAGATTACAATGCATTCCTTAGGTGTTTTGCGTATAGTCTGCCTGAGTTCCCACTCTTGTACAGCTTTGTAGTCTTGCAGAAAAAAAACCTAAAGCATTGCATCTTACAGTGCATTTTGGTATTTCAAAGTTCAGCTCCCATATTTGCCGTCCATGAATTTCACTTTTGATATATGAATGCAAGAGTGTCTACATGATATGGCTTGAAAACTTTGCAGAGTGCTACATAAACAATGGAGAAAAGGAACTCGGGGAAGAAATATTTCCTTCATACTAGTTGAATTAAGTTGTTTTTATTAAGAGCACAGTTTCAAAACCAGTAAGTATCTGGAAAGAAATTATATGTTGTCTTTGTGTTGATTTCATTAATAGAGACACATTTGGGAGAGACCAGGATATGCACCAGCTCGGAGAAGAGTAATGTATTTTATCTTTTTGTTAAGAAATGCTATTATCTGCATTCAATAGATGAGCTATCAAACATGCCAAATGAAACTTATCACTTGGGAAAAGTTGCTTACTGAGCTGTCGATTATTCATATATAAATATAACCAATTACCCAGGTATTAGATCTGCAGCAGTTGTAATAAAACCGTAACAACTTACTACTTTTTGAAAATCTGTTGTTTGCTATGTTTGTGAAGCAAGCATATTTTATTTTGGTGGTGGGAGTATTAAGGTGAAGGATGTAAATAAAGCTTTTTTTTTTTTTTGCATGGACTATTCCTCTACATTGTATATGAAAATGTTGTTTAAATCAGTAAAACCAAATTTATGAGTGCTTTCCTCTTGCTTGCTCCCTGCAAGCATGTGGGTACCGAGCTGCTGGAAACCAAGGGAGATTTTTTCTGAGACAGCCACACCGAGGGCAGCAGAGAGATGCATATCTTTATCCCTTTCCTTCACACTGCATTTATATCAAGCCATGTCACAAAGCAAACTCCAAGTGCTGTGAGCCTTCCCATAGTATGAGTGCAGGCATCCATGAAAACTATCTTTTGTCTAGTGGCCTTTTCTCTGAGAATGTAATTTTTTTTACTCTTGTGTGTTATTCCTTTGAACTCTGAATGAGCACTTTGGCTGAACTTGACAGAATTATACATTTGGAATTAAATGCCAGCAATTTCTTCCTCTTACCATGCAGAATTCTGTCACAGGCTTTTCAGACAGTAAGCACAGCAGACAGTGGGCTGTTTGCCCTTAACAGCAAAAGGGCACATTTATTAGATTTTTAGTCAACTTGGTTAAAGTTTATTTTACACACATTGTGTTTAAGTCCCTTTGCTTTTACATGGCTGTTCCCCAACCCGCCCCTGGAACATGCTAGGTAATTTCTATTATATTGTATAACTCTTATGTTATGATCATTGTATTTTTAGAGAGAGAGAATTATGTGTTGTCCAAACTACTATTCATAACATTCTCATTAGGGTATATCCTCCTCATATGCTTTGGTGTTGCTTAAAACACTCAGACTGAAATATATGTTTTTCAAAACTTTTAAAACTTGTTCTTCATTTGCAATAGCAAGCGAGGACAATGTTCTTATTGCTTGTAGAGGGGGACTTTGATCTCAATCACCTTAAACTGGACACTTTAACAGCTACAATTTTGTTCCTTTTGGGTAGATGAACATGGCTTGGTTATCTTTGATGAGTCTCATTACTTGAACTGAGATGGCAGAGCAGTTATGGTGTTGCCAAAGGGAAATGCTGGCAGGCACATCTCTCAAATTTCTGTTGAAGGAAGAGCCAGCAAAACTTACATTTGATTTTTACAAATGCTGTGCTTTCTCAGGTGTGCATTCCTGTCATTGCAATTTAAACAAATGGAAGAACAAAATACACAGGTGTGGTATTTCCAACATTGATTCTTGTAACATGTCCTGCCATCCCGTCACAGGTACTGTAGATACAACTCACCTTCTTGCAGAATGACTGGCCAAGGAGAACTTGGTCAGGAGCAGAGAGGAACTAATTCCTTTTTCCTTTTTATCTTCTGTTGCTATAGAGAACTTAGTCAAAGAAACACACACTCCATGTCAGCATTCCAATTTCAGAGGGGAGTTAAGTGCCCAAATCACCTTTTTTTTTTTTTTTTTTGTATGAATTTTCTGGCTTATATACATTTGATAATATTTCTGGCAGTTTTTCCAATAGGTCCACTTTTTCTAGCTCACAGAGTGCCCCATATTCTAGATAGAAGAGGCATCAATAGAGACCTTTATGTATGAAATCTGCTTTTCACTGGAGAAAGAAACATCTGTGGACTTCATTGTATGACCTTCAGCTCGGCTTTCAAGTTGTGGCTTTGTGGTAGTCCCTTTGCTAGAACTGGATATGAGACCACTTGTGCAACAACTGGAACTTCCGCTTGATGTGATTTCAGAGGTCAGAACTAGCAACATGAGTTTGAAAGCACAGAAAAAGAAGTTTATACATCTGTGGAGTACTACTGTGCTATGCCCTATATCAGTGTCTGTTGAATACACTGATAAAGTCTCTCATTAACTTTAGTGAACTTTGGCTAAAGGCTTCAAGTAAAATATTCCCTAAATGAAGGAATGTCCTGTATTTCCATTATTAATGGCTTGCTGCGCCCCACAATGGGCTTAGTTGCTTACTTTCTTTGACTTTGTGCTCTCTTCCTAGTGTCTTGCTTTCTTCAAAAACCTACTACTTCCTCAAACAGAAATGAAGCCCAAAAGCTGTTCGACATTGTAGTTTTCCAGAGGAAGGTCTGGTTCTTCTGTCCCCTGTTGCTGTTTCTCCTGAAGTCAGCAGGAGCTTTGTCTCATTCGGGAGATCAGGTCCGGTTTTAAAACAAAGCTGTTTCGGCTGCATGCTTTGGCATTTAGGGCAGAAGCTGAAATGATGTCTGTAAAATATTTGCTTGCCAGTCACAAGCAGGTGTGTTCAGTACACCGGAGACCAGATCCTGGAGCAGTGAAATAACACTCGAGTCTGGCAGGCTGCTCGTGAGCGCAGCAGCAGCAGGTAGGCAGGGTGCCTGCAGCTCTAGCTAGCACCATCCTCAGATGTGCTTCCAAATGTGCAACCCTTACCTGTTGCATCATGGCAATTATATTGGCACCTGGCACAACAAGACAAGGAAAAGTTTGCAAAGTTAGAGCAGAGCAAAGCGCTGCCGGCAACACGCAGTGTCCTTTGCTCTTGGTGGGTTTAAGGTTTGAGAAGATGCAGAAAGAAGCCCTTTCCAGCAAAGGAATTAATTATATTGACAAAAGCAACAGGGTATGAAAATACATGTCATATGTAAAGTTACAAAATTAATGGCTTATTTACAACTTCAGCTGTTTTAGTACAACATTTTGCCCAACTTCAAATTGTTCTAAAAAGGATTAGATATAATTAATGCTGTATGACCTCCTTTTTTCTTCTTTTCAAAGAATGTGGAGCTGTACGTCTAATGAGGACCCCTGAAAGGACTATTATGTCCAATTGTCTCAATTATGCAAATAGTGTTGATATTTTAGCAGAAGGGAGGGGATACTTCAAATTAAAAGTTTCAGCTCCTGCTTCAGCCTTTCTGCAGTGCCGGCATTTCTACAGCAAGTACATCCACTGTTTGAAGAGAGGAAAGGAGGTTTAACAAATTGGAGATTTGGGCACTATCAAAGTAGATTTGTTGTGCCTTGTTCCACCATGAGATGAAAATACCCTCTGGGCAGGGAGATGGGTCATGAGACTTCTAAAGGATTACCTTCAAAGGGAGTCATGAGATTGGTTTGAACAAAGAAGCTGCTCACATGCTTATCATATGAGATTCTCTTCTTAAAGTGGTGGAAACCCATCTCCTTGGGAATTCTCATGAACTTCAGAGAGACTGGAAGTCCTAACAGTAAGATGAATGAGGAGTCTGAACAATAAACAGAAAGATGGGACAGAAGCACAGAGTTAAATGCAATGTAGTTATTCTAGATGTAACTCATCTTTCCAAACTCTGAAACACTTCCAGTGACAAGCAGGTAGGACATGATTTTAAATGATTTTTTTGTTTCATTTCTGATTGTCGTCTGCTTTGCTACCTTTTGTACCCGCGGTACGTACAGCTGAAATCCGTGCTGAAGGGCTGCGCGGTGACCCACGACTGACGGGAGAAAGAGAATTCAGCCGAAATGACAGAGTTCTGATTAGGCTGTTCCTAGATTTCTTGTTTATTTTGAAAGACATAAAAACTGAAGTACTAATTGCAAGAAGACAAAATGAGTTTTCAGGTCCAAAAAAGGCACCTCCAAACATTTCAGAATTAGAGTTGCTTGGGAAAGACTGTATTAAGATGTTGAAATGCTGGCAAAGAAATCTTACATATTTCAGTGTTTTGAATGCTAATTTAGATCTTCCTCTGCAGAAATGAGATGGAGTTCTGGAGTTTTCTTTGTTTTGTAGGTTGGGACTTCTCTTTATTTTAGGACTGCTTTCAGTTTTCAAAATGAGCTGGTAATACTTTCTGGAGTTCACTTTTGGCAACAAGCCTCCTGATAAGCAAGCTTCTTTCCATGTATGCTTGTTTCCAATTGAGTTTTCCAAGGTCCGATGGTAGGTCAGGTATTATGGAAGTCTCAAAACAGAAAAGGGCACCATTTGTGGTGGTTTTCCTTGCTTCAGTGAGATTTGGCAGTAGAGGTGGTTTCCCAATGAAGAACTGTTAACAAACATCAGCAGCCCCATCATGTTTGTATCAGCAGACCTGCTCTTGTCACTTGAAGTAATGCATTTCTACCACAAAGCTACTGGGCTCTGAGGTGGGAAGTCTAAGAACTCCTCCACGCAGACCCAAACTACATGCAATCTCTGAGCATTCACATACCAATATTTCAAGTGACCGAGGAGCCAACAAGGGTCAGTTTTGGCCCTTGCTACCCCCTTGCTCTTCAAATAACAGCCCCAGAGAATGGTGCTGCCATGCCACCCCCGTGTCATTCCTGCCCCTTCTGCTGTGGGTCTTGAGCAGGCACGTCCCAGAAGCTCCCAGAGGGCACAGCCAAGTGTTCCCCACTGAGCCACAGGCAGCTGTGAGCACAGCCACGAGCCTCCCCTAATCCAGGCTTTAAAATTTTTCTTTCCCATTTTTGATGACAGATTAAATCCAGGAAATTGAAACCTTTGCTGTCATTTTCCCCCACTATTGTTTTAATTCAAATCACAGATACACTGCAGCTAGCATTTTAAAGAGAAGGAACAATGCATTGCACACCATGAAAAAAAAAGTCCAGGAACATCACTGGAAATACTGTTTTCTGATCCTATGGCACCTGTTAATTCTCTTTGCTCACCCTTCAGGGGTTTTAGACATGTAAGGATTGAAAAGAGGATTGACCAAATTTTCCGAAAACTGTTTTATCATTAAACTCTTCAAAATCTCCCATTGCCTTCACCCTTTGTAATTAGCTCAGTCCTGAAGTATTCAGGTTTTCAGAAAGTTCCCAATGAATGTTGGCAACTCTCAGGTATGCATAATACAGTATTTTAAACATACATATTTAGAATCTGCAGGAAATAATCCCTGAGTTCCAATGTTTCCATAAGGATTTCTGAAAGATTATAAGAAATAATTTTGTGCACACCCTGCAGCACAAGAGTTAAAGTAGCTGGAAGTTCTTTTTTGAAAATGCCAGAAAGCAGCAGGGAATAAATGCAACTCATTGTGGCATATTCTATTAAAGGTGCTAGGTCTTAGCTAATGCTTGGAAATAATTGCTCTACCAAGTATAAAATCAGCAACTGAAAGTCACAAATTTTCAACAGTTCAAACCATTTAACAGAATCTCCCTGGAGAATCCTGCTTTCAGGAAGACTCTGTACTGCAAATTGGTGTTAGTTTCTGAAGGGACAGATTGGTCAACTAGTGTATTACGTATGTATTTGCAAAAAGAGAGCATATTCACAGAATGCAGAAGACAGCATTAAATATTTATGGTGTCTTTTCTCAAAATATATATTTGTTCTGCATCTCCAGATTGTAAAGATTTCAGAGATATGCATATATCCTTTATATTGTAAATAGAGAAATCTTACTTTGCAGTAGTTTCAAAGTGTGTTTTATTAATGTGCCTGTCAGTATGCCTGAAGTAGTGACTTCCTTTTGAAAATGTCAGTATCATAAATTCTCCAAGCCCACCTGTTCAGCGAGCTCTGCCCCTTCCAGTAGTGTAAATTACAACTATACCTTTAGAACAAACTCTCATAGATGGGTAATATCTCACACAACATGTAGTCATTTTCTTCAGATGTTTTTCATTCATGGTTTGTCCCATTTCTTAAAGAAAAATGCCTCAAACCATACTCCTACATCAAGTATGAAAAATTGGCATGTTTAGCTGACTTGCCAGAAGTTGTACAGAAGTTATCTCTGAACTAGTAACTTGTAACCTCTTGTATCAAAGAAGTGCTTGTATTTTTACCCCTTTACCAAACAGTACATCTTTGTTCATTTCTACTCTAATAGTCATTATTCTTAATAATGGGGACAGGGATGACCCAGACCTCTCTGTTAGAGGCAATATTGCAGTGCAATTCAATGCTTTTTTGCATGTGCTTCACCAAATGCAGGCTAGTCTTTCAGGCATGATTAACATCTATGGACACAATTTTCTAAACCACAAATAACCAGGAGAATTAAGCATGTGGGTAGTTTTAGTTGAAACTATTCATAGGCTTAGTTTGGTAATGAGGGGAGTACCTTGTCATGTTGATTAGGATTTTATAAGTGTTGCACAAAGGAAAATTGCTGTTGAGGCTGTTCAGTCCAAGGAATTTTCATTACAAAAGCATTTTTCTTTTCCAGGTCAGAAGAGCCCGTACTAAAAGCTCACAGTTTAGAATCGTTTAAGAGAAATATCCCATATGTGTATAACCCTGACTTCCTTTAAAACCCTTATCTGCCACAGTCTTCACATTAACCAAGGCAGGTAATTGTTACAGTACAAAAGCCATTCCTGAGCCTTGGCAGAGCTAGATACCAGGGTCATCTTAAATCTTCAAATAAGAATTATCAACAAATTATGTTATAGGAGAAACTAGTAATTACCAGGCTACTTTGGCTGGCATAATGTTGGAAGGTATTTACTGTCCCTCCCTGCTCATCCATTCTGCTATATCAGACCTCTTGAGAATGGTCACTTGCAGGCAGATACGACTCCACCACCCGCAGATAAAGTTGCTCACCACTTCCCATCCTGGCATCTTGCTTTGTATGTTGCAGCTCTGCCATTCATTAAGATCTCGAGTAAAACTGGCTCTAGGGAGTGTCTGCAGGCTGCAGGTTCTCTGGGGAGAAAAATCCAGAGGCTCAGTAGGGACAGCTGTTTGTGTTCCCCATCTCCCACACAGCCAGAACACAAGGGCTAAAGGCAAGAGGAGGATTTGAGAAGTTAACAGAAATGGAAGAGGTAACAAATGGAGATGAACGTTACAATGCCTGCCCTGAAATTTGGTACAGTAAGAGAGGAGGAAAACTGCTTCAGGAATGGCTTTTGCTGCCTTAAATTGTGGTAGATGTGGTGTGTAACCTGGTCAGTGAGTGTCTTTCTGCATTCTATGCAGAAAAAAACAATTTCATATTGCGAAACTACAGGAGGTACATTCTCCACAGGCAAGCTCTGCGCCAGGCTGTTCTGTGCTGCCTTCCAAGGGGCTCTGGAAGGTGCTTTATTTGAGTTGCGTTAGCTGTGTAGCTACAGCAGTGCTGAGCTGTGCCCAGGCAGCTGTGCCTGCCTCTCAGCAGAGTGTCTGACAGACTTCTCCAATGTGCCTCTGTGGGTTTGTGCTGGAGCTGGGAATATCCACCGTTTCAGAGCCAGCTTGGTCTGCTGTGCCGCTGAGGCTGTAGCTGGTTTTCACTTTGCAAAGGCTCTGGGGAAGGGCTGTCTATCTCTGAGGGATGCAGCAGAATTGTCTGAACTTTGAAAAGAGAGCTTGCTACTTCTTGCTTGTCTGCTTTGTAGGCTGGGTGCCTCAGTTAATGGATGTGGAGAGAAAATGGAATAAGGTCCCAGTTTCAGGGGGTGTTTGCTCGGTGCCTTGCCAGCAGCACAGAGCAGAACGAAGGCATGGAAGTTCATGAGAGCCCTCTGTTCAGGGCAGTGCTGCTCACTGGGCTCCACGGCAGCAGCAGGGAGGATTCTGGTTTGGACTGACACAACATTGCTCACTGGCACTGCCATCCTGGCGGGCATCAGTTGCTGCCACGGAGAAAGTGGCTCCCTGACGGGGTGGCTACAGGAGCACGGGGTCAAAGCGAACCATAGGAAAAATACAGTGGGACGAGAAGAGCAATGGACTTGAGTAAACAGGATTTTATCGGAAAGATTCTTACAGCTGTTACAAATCCCTTCCCGATGCTGGACTTCTTAGCAAACAGTATAAGACACCTTCTTTCTCTTGGGTGTTGCTTGGTATTTCATATTCTAATAATTGCTGGAGGTACTGTTGTACAAGCAGCTTTTTGATAGACCTCATGCAAACTAGAGTTGTGGAAATTTCGTATAAATTCACAGGTCGTCACTGTGTTCTGCAGTCAGGGACAATGTTTATGGCTCTGGCTTCTTATTGGCATAACACAAATTTAAAATAGCATTATGGTTTGATGCCCTGTGATTTTTTCAGCAATTAACAACTTGTCAGTAAAATCTTACCAGTTTATGAGTGGCTGCAAAGTTGGCTATTAACATACATCACATAGATTGGGGGATTTTTCTCCATCAAGAGCTCTGTTATTGCGAGGACAGTCATTCTGGGTAGCACTAATCTCCTGAGAGGTTAATTAGCTGGGCACTTGGAAAAATTGTTCTTTCAAAGTGAAGAAGAAGGATGGACAGTGCAATTGGGATGTTGTGTTTAAAGGCAGCGCAAAATAGAAACCTTTCTAATGTCAGTATTTAAGTTCCAGATAACAAGGATTCTGCAAATATAACAATTTCTTTTTTTCTCCCAGCCATTTATTGCTATTTATTTTCTTTCAAGTGAGAGCAAGTGAATGTGGTTACCTACGTGGCATTGTGCCCTTACCGTGCATGTGGTCTCAAGGTGAATTTCATTCCACATCCAGATTACTTCTTTCTCTCACTATCTCCTCAAGGCAAACATCCCTCTGCTCAAGTCTGGCATAAATAGCCCAGTTTAATTCTGTAGAGCATTCTCATTAAATAATTGGGCAACACACCTGAGATTTGATTTCCCTGCTAATACCACCCTTTCCAGCATCCTACCAGCACTAGGAGAATTACCAGGAGGAGTTAGTCAGATTCAGCCTATAGCTGAATGTTTACATAAATTACAATAATCAATCCATACCTTAACAAGATGTTGGTGAAAGTAATGTGTATTAGTCCACAGATGTGAACTCTGCTGCCCAGCCAGCTCCATTTTTCTATTATTTTGTGCTTGATTTAGCCTGAACAGCTTTGTCAAAGCTTGTATTATGCATGACATACATTTGTTTGGTCCCCTGCCCACTATCCCAGTGCATTTGTGTGCCAGGCACTGCCTGCTGTGTCCAAGCCCTGTCCATGGCTCTGTGCTCCAAGCCCTGCTGTTCCCATTCCCTGCACGTGGAGCAGCTGTGGAGCAGGGGCTCTATGCTGGGCCCAGGTGCTGACAGCCGTGTGACAGCAGGTGCTCTGCAGTTCCAGGACCTGTGACCAAGCCGAGCAAGCCAAGCCATCGGGCGAGGACACGAGTGCCTGTGCCCTGGAGCATCGTGGCTCATCTCAGGCTGGCTGCTCTGGATGGGCACCGGTGACACGACTGACCCTCATCCCTGCCCCCCTTTCATTCCCCATATCCTTTCCCTTCCTTTGGTGGTAGTTTTGTCACTGCTTATTCACAACGACTAAATACTGTGCTATCCTGCAGAGGTTTCTGTCAATTGTATTTCACAGCTTCTGGTGACATATGTCATGTAAGAGTTAGCAGCGTGACATTTCCAGTGGTTTTCCTCTTCTGTGTCGATTCATACCTTGGATTTTCACCAAAGATGCATTTGTTGGTACACACCTGCCTGTTGCCCTTGCATAAAGCTGCACTGAAACAGGGCTGCAGGCTTTGTTTTGGAACAGCCTGAAATTCAGGCCCAGTACTTGTTCTTTGAATGGCAGGTTAGATATGAAGGGAAATACATAAAATTTCATGTTAATTTAGTGGCAAACTGGAATTGTCTATATGTGGTGATGCAGCCTTAGATTTGCATGTTTCTCAGCAATAGTGTAATTCATTTGCCATAGTCAAAGGATAACTGGTCTTTGTGGAACTAGTTCTTGTGTTCATTAGGGCCTATATTAGCAAGGTGACTAGTGCTTTAGGGTCGTTATTTTGTTACCCTCCGATTTACAAACCAGCAATACTAATTTCCATTCCTTTCTGCAGGAGGAGAACTTTTTAAAGCTAAAGACAACTAGCAAATCCACGAAGTGGAATAATATAAATCCAGTATTAATTTATACTGTTTCTCAGCTGAACTACGAGAATTAGCAGTGGTGTGGTTTGGTTTGGTTTCTATCGTAATTTAGGAGAACTGTTGTCAGTTTACAGAAAGGAGAACAAAGAAACCACTTTTTTGTGGTTTTTTGGTTTTGTTTTGTTTTTTTCAAAACCTGATTCTAATATATTCAAGATTTGCAATAACAAGCAAGTTTGAACTTCACTGCTATCAAAAAGTTGGGATCTCCTTTTTTTGATTTTCCTAGAGGTGAATGGAAAACCCCTGCTCGTTGTTGGCCTGAAAACTGTAGCTGATCTGTCGTATCCTTTAGCAGTTTATCCATTCCAAGGCTATTAAAAAGAACTTCTCTTTTTTCCGAACTCCCCATAGACTGTATGCGTACTTATATTCTTCCTCGAGAAAACAAGTACTTTTCAATCCAGAGAAATGTACAGAATGCGTATAAAGCGAAGCAAGTGCCCATTTTCTGAGAGTAAATGTTTCTGCTCAAGTATTTGCACTGGATTATAATGCAGCTTTGGTTAAGCAGATTAAATAGACAAAAGCAGTGCAACTTCAAAGGCTGACCAAATGTGCTGAGGTTTTTATTTGCCCAGTCTGCAATGCCTGCTTCTGCCTTCCTCTCATTAGCACAGGAAAATAAGCCAGGAGAGCACAATGTGCTGGCCCTCTGTGGTGCCTCCAGAGCCTGATTTCTAACGCGGTTGAGGGTGAGTATGGAAGGGTTTTCTCAATGTAGCAGGAGATAATTGACCTCCTGTGAGAGGGGTTTGAAGAACAGCTGCACAGCTGAGAGCTCAGCTGTACCGTAGAGCTCATTTTAGACACCAAGATGCAAAAGCTTCTTTCCAAACACGGATATTAAGTCTGTGACTTAATCCAATGGTTAATTAACTGTTTTTACATGAAGCACTGAAAATAGCAAAGGAGACGCTGTGCTTTGAGTAGCTGCAAGGAATAAGGTAAAACAGTATTCAGAGGTGTGGTGTCAAAATCCAAATTGTTGCGGTATTTCCAGGTTGCATTTTCCAGTATTTCCTACAGAACAGTTAAATGTGTAACACGTGTTACGGTTTTTATTTTGAAGAGTGTTTCCTGCACTGTGGGATTGATTTGAGCTTTTGTGTCACTTCGTCAAGGAGTTATCAGAGACCACTCAGAAGTCAACAATTTTAATCGGGGGAAAAGTGAATATGTTTAAAATATATAAAATAATTACAAAACCTACATTAATTAAAAGTTTAAATATATAATTTTGAAAGTACATAAATTATGTAAGCTCTGTAACAGGTTCCTGTTAAGCTCATTTTATAATGGTAAAGATGGTAAACTAGTATGGTGTAGATGAACAGAAGTAACAATGTTGGACACAGTTGTAAAACAGCAGGGAATTTGTATATTGTATGGTTTTCAATTGATTTTGAAAAATTCCTGTAATTCCAATCAAATAGACTATTTTTTGCTCTCTGAATATTTTGAACAGCCTGTGAATTAACAAAATCTGCTTCCAAACAGGTAAATGGCACTTGTTTCATGTGGTCACCCACCTCCATATACCACAGAACCTCATGGATCTCCCTGTCGGGGCTGTTTTCTCTGCTTTTCTAGAAACTGGACTCTGATGCTATAGAACAAAAACATTTTCTAAGCTCCATTTTGAATAATGCTATTGCTAAAACTTGTCATCTCGTAAAAGCCTTCCCAGAAAGTTTATGAAAAGGACCTTTTAAATATTTCTGGAAGCAAGGCTTTTTAGTTTCATTTGAAGAAGGACTCTATGGAGCCAAGGCAGGAGAGCTGACCAAGTCACGCAGCCTTTGGATATTAAATTTAATACTCTCTTCCTTCATGTTTTGCTCCATAATCAAACTGTTCATGCTAAATGCTTGAAATCCATGCCTTGTCTTTCAGGAAGCCAGTAAAATTGTAATCTACTTGAAGTTTTGTCTAGTGAGTTCTTTCCTTGCTCTGTGGGGCCACGAGCTACTCAACTGCTCCCTGTAAGATGGGGCTGGTGCTGCCCGGGTGAATCAGTGGGTGAATCAGTGGGTGAATCAGTGGGTGAATCAGTGGGTGAATCAGTGGGTGAACGTGGGGAGCAGCAGGGCGGGACCACTGCCCGTCCAGGTGTGTTGGCTCGAGGCACCTGAAAGAGCCAAGTGTTTGTGTACCTGGGCAGATTGTGGCCAGGTTTTTTTGTGAAGCAGAGGCTTGGTTTGGCAACTCCTTTGCAATTAATTAATCAATTGCAGTGAGGGAACTGCAAGTAGTCCCCTATTATTTTAGACAGAACGGAGGAAACAAAGAAGCCTGACAGGAACTAACAAGTGAACAAACAAAGAAACTTCAGAGACAACTCTTGCCTCACATGAGAGAAAAAGACAACTATTACAGTTCATCATGCTCCAGACGGAGCAGCACCGAGGGGCCAGCCTGGTCTCAGAGCCATTGCCCAGCTGACAGACATCTACAGATAACTTCCCTAAATCAAAAATCAGCAAGGCTTTTAGTTCTTTCTCTAGGAAAGGTCCCTTTTTCTGTTGTTGAAGGCATCCTGGAAGTTCTTGTGTCATTTTTAGCTTTTGTGTCTGCAAAAATTTAATTTCACGTCCACAGAGGAAAGTAAAGCAAAACATACATTTGCTTGCTACTTGAAAAGACACGATTTCCTAATTCATGCTCAGAAGAGGCAGCGTCTATCAGCAAGGCAAAGGTATCAGTGCCACCAAATTGTAAGTTTTAACATTTTCTGTTTCTTTAAAATTAAAAGGCCACTTTAGATTCATCTTTTTAAATTCCCTGCTAAATGTTGGCTCATTATTGCAGCAGAGATGAAACTTGTCTGGTTTGCAAGCAGCATGACAGGCCAGTGCAATCTGAAGGGGGTTTTCTTCTTCCTGTTTCACAGAGACCTGAAGAGTTTGTGCCTTTTCTGTCAAATGTTCTTTAAATTCAAAGAGTGCCTCCTTCCAAGACTCCTTTTGTCCACAGTAAAATGCCTTGGGAATGACTAGAACTGGATTTACAGCAGGAAAAAAAAATTTGAAAAGATTGTTAATCATACAGGGAGGGAAAGTTTCTGGGAAGCAATTTCTGTGTACAAAGAATGATACCATTCATCTATTTGTGTCATGATTTATGCTGATTTTCTATACTACTATGAGTCCATTTACTGTTTACCATAGTAGGAAGCAGCAGCTGAGTTTTTGGTAGACCTTGTAACTTCAAGACCAGCATCTTTGCAGATAAGGGTTTTTACACACATTCAAGGTTTGAATTTTATACAAGTCATAGAAAATTTGCATCATCTACTTGCTTCATGAGTAGATGTATCTGGTGTTTGAAAGTGATGTAATGAATTTAGTAGCTGAAAATAGAAGGCAATGTTACTGTGTGTGGCACACAGAAATATCTCAGTACAATTCTTCCTTTTTTTTTCTCTGTTTTTAGGGTCAAAAGGCTTGGATAGAGAAGACCTTTTCTAAAAGAGAATGCATCTACGTAATTGCCAACAGCAAAGACGTTAGCAGGTAACATTTGAAGTTTTTGTTTTGGCCAACAGAAAAGGTTAATACTCAAGGAACTGAACTTGATTTGGATTTAGACGAGTGAAACAGACCCAGTTTCCTCGCTGACTTTAAAGGGAGATGACAGGGGAACAAAAGCACAAGTCATGCTTGCACTGAAATCTGTCCAGAGCCGTGGGATGTGTCACACAGAGAGGTGAGGCTGGGCAGCAGGAGAGGCAGGGACTTGTTATTTCCCAGCTTTGCAAGCCAGACCATTCTGCAAGGGTGCAATAATGTGGTGCCATTCGTCACAGCTGGTATGACATCACCAGTAACTGTAGTATAAAGGGGACTTGAATTCTTAGTCCAAATATTAATATTACTGCATGGGCTCAGCTACACCACAGTCAGCAGTTATAACAGCAGTTCACACCACGTGTGAGCTGTCAGCTCTGAGTGAGAAGCACTGCTCCTCTCCTGCTTTCTGCCTCCTGTCCTGTCCTTTAGCCTAGAACAGCTTTCCAGTGCATAGTACAAGTGAGCTGAAATTTTTTATCTTTGCCTATTAAAAAGCACCTGAGGACTGGTAATTCTGGTATATGTGTGTATGCAAGAGATTTTTCTATGATTCACGTAGAGCAAGGCATGGCCTGCTGAAAATCTAATTTCTGATTTATTGTTTTCTTTTATATTGAAGATACTGTAATCAAAGTCACTTCAAATTTTAACTTACAGGTGCTGCTGTGGCCAGCTCATTAACCAGCATATTCCACCCCCTCCAAGTATAACAGCTAATAAAAATGGAGAAGAAACGAAGCAAGTGGAAACTCAGCCAGAGAAATGGTCTGTCAGCAAACACACCCAAACATACCCAACTGATGCCTATGGAAACCTTGAATTCCAGGGAGGAGGACATTCAAATAAGGCCATGGTAAGGAGCACAGGCCACTCTGAGGTATCCGTCCGGTATGTTTTAGCTCAACAGGCTGTGGAGTTTGCTTAGCAGTAGAAGTATCAGTTAAGTACACCTTCTGCAAAACTTCTGGTTTTCCTCTCTTCTGAACAAATCCAAACTTAGATTTGTTTCCTTGCCCTTTTACTTTCTTATCTCTTGCTGAGACTGCCACTTGGGACAGCCCACCTCAAAAACTTGTCAAAAAAGTATGGGAGAGGTGGGAGGGGTTTGTTAGTGATGGTTTGTTTTGTTTTCAAAAGCAGGAGTAAGCACAAGCACCAGACATTTTAAATAGGTGGCTTCCAACAATGCAGATTTGTAATAAGGGCTTAGGATCATTTGCTAGCAGTCAGTTTTTCAGGTGAAAAAAGGAAAATAGCTTTGAAAATTCATGAACTGAATAGTAAATTGTCAAAGAAAAGTGAAAGGTTTTGACCTGTTTTTTCTAATTATCACCATCAGAGAAATTTAATGATGTGTTGATTGAAAATTATAAAACTTCAAGATGAAAAGCATAATATAACCATTCCTTGCTCAGTCAGCAGACAATTTACAGAGCAGGTGGAGTGATAATATTACACATTGCTCTTTGCAGTACATCCGTGTGTCATACGACACTAAACCAGATTCTCTGCTGCATCTCATGGTGAAAGACTGGCAACTGGAACTGCCCAAACTCTTAATCTCTGTCCATGGAGGCCTCCAGAACTTTGAAATGCAACCTAAATTAAAGCAAGTATTTGGAAAAGGTCTGATAAAGGCTGCCATGACCACGGGAGCTTGGATTTTCACTGGTGGTGTTAGTACAGGTAAGCAGTTCCCATCACTTTTGGTTTGCTTGAGAATTCAGTGATGTTCATTCACTAATCTTTCCTACAGGCAGAAGATTTAAGTCTACATGAACAAGTCATTACCCACTAGACCAAAAAAAAGGAGCATTGTAATCATTTGTGTTAATCTCCTACCCAGCCCCGCCCATAAGATTTTCCTGGGTCAGTATTGATTTACATTACTCGGTGTTTCCCCTGAAAAAAAATTTCAGACTTGGTTTCATTAGCAAGGAATCTAACACTAGTTAAGATACACTTTTTTTGCTGCTTGGTTATCCTCATAGTTAAGAAATCTCCTGCTCCAAATTTGCCAAGCTTTAGCTTATCCTTTTTTTATACCAAGATCTTTCTATTCCTAAAAGTGTTTTTCCTGGTGTTGTGCTTCATGTCCACTCAATAACATACTTCGAGACAGACAAGGGTACAGATTACACTGTGGCAAGTCAGTAACTGAGCAAGTCTTTCAAAGACTTCGCTGAATTCAGCACAAGGATGTGAAAAGGTATTAGGGTTTACATGCAATTAAAATAAAAACATGGTTTTGTCTGCATTGCATGTTCTATCATAGAGATACCAGTTTAGTAGTAAAAGCAACCCAGAAAAACAGTGAACTCCACGTGAGACAAGACGAAAATTCTGTTGTTTTGTGACCTCTCAAAAGTGCCAAGAGTGAATTCAATTAACTGTACCTATAGGTGTCATTCGCCATGTGGGAGATGCCTTGAAAGATCACTCTTCCAAATCCAGAGGACGAATATGTGCCATAGGAATTGCACCGTGGGGCATTGTAGAAAACAAGGAAGATCTAATAGGAAAAGATGTAAGTCTTTAAGGAAGCAGCTGTGTAACAAAATATACTGTTAATATTTTTCAAGTATTACTTTTTTCTCTTTCTAAAGCAGGCCTAAGAGCTGAAATGGAACAATTTCTTGGAATAAAGCTGTTGTTTAACTGTATTTCTCAGGTTGTCATATATGACCTCAATGTAAATACGGAGCTAGTGAGGTTTCCATTGCTTTCATTAGTAAAGACCTCTCTGAGGTGACCGTGTTCTGTCCTAACTTCAGTGTGGCCTGTGGAGACTTCTATGCCATGAATCATGTAAGGGCCTGTGTGTGTGTAAGGCTGGCATTTATTAGAGATGGGGGCTCTGCAGTGGTGTGTGAATTACTAGGAACTCCAAATGAGAATGTGTGTTCTAATGCAGGAGGAGGATTAGGTAACAACCCAGCGTGTGAACAAGGTGAGCACACTAATGAGCTTAGGGGAACATGCAGGGCAGTGCACAGATGCGACTGCACTCCTTCAAAGAAAACAGTGCTGTGAAGAGTTTAGATTTGAATGTAAAAACAAGGTGTTTCTAATTCTCCCCTGATTCTAAATGTTGGGTTGGTTTGTTTTCTCGTAAGACATGTGCTTCCCTTGGGTGGGGGGAGGAGTTTCTCCTTTGGTTTTGGTTCTAACTCAGGTGCATCTCTCTCTTTGACACGCAGGTAACGCGGGTGTACCAGACCATGTCAAACCCTCTAAGTAAGCTCTCTGTGCTCAACAGTTCCCACACCCACTTCATCCTGGCTGACAACGGCACCTTAGGTAAATATGGAGCTGAAGTGAAGTTACGGCGCCAGCTGGAGAAACACATCTCCCTGCAGAAAATAAACACACGTAAGTACGGGGGCAAAGTGCACACACACCTTCTGAAAGGAAGGGAGGGAGGAAGGGCTCGGAATACTCCAGGGTGTGGAAATGAGAGGCCTCTTCCAGCTCTTTCCAGTGGAAATTTGATCGGGACTGTGTGGCTGAACTAGAAAAGGTGCTGCCTGATAGGTGCTGGAAGAGCCCACATCACACAGCACAGAAAAGCCATGAAATAAGGATTGCATAGAAGGAGAGACAAAAGTTGACAAATAATAATGAGAAGCTTCAAAGCACTAAGAATCCAAGGAACGGGAACTGCAAAGAATTTGTGCACTTGTGGCTCGAATTCGTAAGCATCAGTAAACACACAGGAGGAGGTGGTTTTGTGCAGTTCCTGTTTGCAGGAATCCTGCCCAGCTCAGTGATTTCTGATTCCAAGTGTTCATGCTAGCAGTTTATTGTCTCTGTTAGATGGATTTGTTTCACTTGAAATATCACACTTAAAATTCTTGAATCTCCCAGATAAACACAGCTGGGATTTTGATTTTTAATGAAGCTATTATCAAGGTGGTTTCACATCAGTGCTTTCATATTGAATATTTTTCTATTTATATTTATTTATATCATTATATATTTGAATTTATACTGAATATTTTCATATTTAGTTTTGTGCATTTTTTAAATTTCTCCCAGTTATTATGGCATCTCTAAAATAACTTTCTAGAACTCTT
Organism: Sclerurus mexicanus; assembly: GCA_013396755.1. NCBI lineage: Eukaryota > Metazoa > Chordata > Aves > Passeriformes > Furnariidae > Sclerurus > Sclerurus mexicanus. Next base: position 803,590 of record VWZF01004015.1, read on the forward strand.
TCTACCATTAATTAGAAAAAAAAAATTAAAAAAGACATTTTCATTTGTTGTACTAAAATTTTTTTTATAAAGTTGAAATTAAAAAAAGAAAAAAAAAGGTAGCTGTGATTTGCCAGCAAGTTAGAAAAAACCTCCACGATTACCTAATTAAAAATGGCCCCAGAAAGAATTAATAGTCTTTGAATCCACACTTCAGTTAAGAGCTCCTGGGGAATTGCCATCAGTTCTACCAATTTCCTTTCTGGCTTCTTAAAGGTGCCCCTGTAAACTGTGTGGGCCTGTGTAAATCAAAGAAAACAAACCTCTGGAATGACAACTGTATTGAACTCTGCAGAGCTTTCTAACAGGGTGTGAGTGCTCTGAGGGGGGGCGCAGAAAAGCCAAGTAGAGTGCCAGGTGAAGCCCAAAGGCACAGCTGGGGATGAGCCCTGAGGGATCCAAAGGTACTGGAGGTGTGTCAGGAATGCTTTTTGCCTTGGGGAAGCTCAGGACACTGGGCTCACCCAAACACTGCCCCTTGGCCCTGGGCTGGGCAGCGCCAGGTCCTGCTGAGCCATCCTGAGCTCTGCTCCCTGTCTCTGCAGGAGCGCTGGCATTGCTGGAATGCTCCAAAGGCAGCCCTGGCTTGGAACACACGGAATTCAGAGCCCAGGGGCAAGATATTCTGTGCCATTGCTTTTGATACCGCTGGGCTGGGGATATTGGTTCTGATTCAGGTAGTGGTGGATGATTTTTGTCGTGAGAAGGCCAAAGTTGGGAATACAAATAGAAGAAATCTGTTCTGTGAAGGGCTGCAATACCCCTGCTAGTAACAACATACAAGGAGTTGTTTTGTTTCTTTTTAATCACTTCAAGCACAGGCACTTCTGGAAATCTCAGGAAGAATCACTAAAGATATCATGGATACACAGGCCGGGCCATGCCCTGAGACTCCTTATCAGAGCTGGGTGTTCTGACTGGAGGATGTCAGGAGCCTTCTGCTGTTACTGTGCATGGTGTTCCTGTTCTTCACAGAGGCATCAAGGTTGAAAATACAAAGTCTTTCACACGTTCTCAGCCATGCAATAAAAGTGCCTCTCTATGAGGTCATTTTACAGATTAAGAATTGATTTCAAATGCTTATAATAGTATGATTAGTCAGCGTTCAGGTAATGTTTTGTCCTTCATTTGCCCAAGTTTCTTGTGACCAAGGCTACTGAGACCATGTGACCTGTGGGCTTCCCTTTGTCATCCTATGCCTGGAGATCACAGTGAGGCAGGGACAGCAAAGGGATGCTCAGCTGTCGTCTCTTCCATCGGCCAGCCATTTCAGCTGCATGATAAAAACACTAATCTCATATTTTCTACCTAAGGAGTAAGCCTAGGTATATGTCATCCTACTGAAGACTTCCCGTAGGTAACCAATGAAGAGTTCAAGCATCAAAGACAGTAGCTGGGAGCCATGCAAGTAACAGTGAAGCTAATGAAGTAATAGAAAATCATGTTAGCTGCTTTATCTGTACATGGTGTCTGTTGAAAGAGGTTACCAATAATTTGCCAACACAGTGAATAAATTATCATTATGGAACTGATGCAAAAGCAAGGGCAGAGAGACATCTTGCTCTTTTCCTTTTGTGGCTGTGAAACAGCATATGGATGTTTTTCCTCATAGTGACCATGAAATAGCCATCATTTTTCCTAATGGCTCTGGTTTGAAGTGATGCACTAACACAGAAATTGCACCCACTCGTAATATCTCAACCTCTTAAACTAAGTTTCATTGACACTTCTTTTTTTGTTGTTTTTGTTTGTTTGTTTGTTTGTCTTTTTGTTTTGGTTTGGGTTTGGGTTTTTTTGTTTTGTTCTTCTGTGTTTTGCAGGTCTGGGACAAGGTGTTCCTGTAGTTGGACTCATCGTGGAAGGGGGTCCCAATGTGATCTCCATTGTCTTAGAGTGCCTGCGAGAAGACCCCCCTCTCCCTGTTGTGATATGTGATGGCAGCGGGCGAGCATCTGATATTCTGTCCTTTGCACACAAGTATTCAGAAGAAGGAGGGTAAGATTTGGAGATTTTCACTGAAGTTGTGTTGTGCTGGGTAGGGCAGTGTAGGACTATATGCCTCCCTTCACTGAAGCTTCATAAAAACCCACGTGAAGTGCAGAATGCTACTAACAGAGGCGTTCTGCTGCCACTCAGCTTTTGTTGCCTATTTGATCTTAGCCCTGGAGTTAATGAGTAGAACTTGTTACCTCATGGAATGTATTGATGGTCCTTTGAAACGAGCTTGCGCTCAGTGCAGTGCACGGTCATACAGGCTCCTGCAGAGTTTGCTGCACTGTACTTGGGGTTGGATTTATTTTACATTATTTTATGGTTGGTTGTTTGCCACTTTGGTTGATACATCATCATCATCGTCATCATCG
>VWZF01004016.1:597-209108 GCA_013396755.1 Sclerurus mexicanus
CCCCCCCCCCGACTGTAATACTCGGGTCGTGTTTCTTATTCAGAAAGAAGATAGGTGACGATTATTTTTTTTATTCTTTATTTTTCGTCGCCACTGCCCCTCCCCGGTCCCTGTGCTCGGGTGTAATGTTTCATGGGACCGCAGGCCCCGAAGAGCGCCGCCTTTACACCGCGCTGTGTGCCTTTCACACGCTTTAAGGAATAACCAGCTTCTCGGGGTTCCCACTGCGCGTTTAAAGTTGTTCCTGTCGCCTTTAGGAGCCTTTACAGCAGCCCGGCGATGCCTCACGTCCCCCTCCGCTCCCACCTGCGCACCGCTCAGCCCGCTCCGCACTGCCAGGACACTTTTTAATTGCCCGGGATGATCGCTTTTATAATTTAATTCGCTTTAATTTGCCGTGGCGCCGCGCGGCCGCCGGGGGGCGCTGCGGGGCCGCGCCCGGGACCCGCCCTGCGCTCCTGGGACCTTTAAACTCGCTGTGCGCAGCCCATTGCGGCTCTGCCCCCCTCCTGCCCTCGGCAGCCCGGCCTCGGAGGCCACTATGTTTCTCAAACGGATACATAGATATATATTTTTTTCCTCCACTGACTTTACAACTCAAGTTTTGGGGTTTGGTGGTTTGGTGTTTTTTTTTCCTTTTGAACCCAGTGCTTCTGAAGGTTTGATAATAACAAGGCTTGACTGCGTTTTGCCCGTGTGCTTTGTTTATTTTGGAAGCGTGTTTGTCGTTAAAGGTCAAGTTAGTTTGAGGAAATAAAGCGTGTTGGACAAATATAGTTTATTTGCCTTTAAATTCACCATCTGAGGGCAGTTGTTGAGGATAATTGATTACTGTGAAGCTTGGACAGATTTTTAAAAATACTCTTCTGCTTAAAGGGGAATACCTACTTCCTTAACAGCATAATGTAAAAGTTTCTTTCTGCACTAGTCAGTTGACAGAATCGGGCATTAATAGTGGAAATTTGCTTTTCAAGATGTGTTTTTCATAATTTAAGACATTTTGGTTGTTGTTGCTATAGGGTGACAGAACTCCTGAGCTGTTAGGACTGTAGGATGATCGAGGGTTTCTCAGCACTCCCCAGGCCTCGCTCACAGAATCACAGAATAGTTGGGGTTGTGAGGGAGATCAACTGGTCCGACCCCTCTCCTAAAGCAAGTCCGCTCACAGCGACCCCTCTCCTAAAGCAAGTCCGCTCACAGCAGGTTGCACAGGGTCACAGCCAGGCGGGTTTTGAATATGTCCAGAGGATGAGGCTCCACAACCTCTCTGGGCAGCCTGTTCCAGTCCTGTCACCCTTAAAGTAAAGGAAGTTCTCCCTCATAATCAGATGGAACTTTCTGTGTTTCAGTTTGTGTCTGTTGCCCCTTGTTCTGTTGCTGGGTACCGCTGTAAAGACTCGTGCAAGATGAGAGTATTGCAGATTCTAAGAGTTTTAAAAACACCTTGCAGAATAATTATTTTTGTTATCTCTTCTCTATGTCCATTTACTGGTGGCTCTCTATACACACAACATTCTATTTCAAAGTATTTTATATGCATTATGTTAGTGGCAACAGCACAGCTTATTGGATGTTTTTGTCATGATCAATTCCAGTGTTCCTGGCTCTGACTGCCAGCATGTGCTGCTTCAAAATGAAAATGAAAAATAATCTGAAAAACTGATTTGTGCCTTACTTATGTATTTTATCTTACAAGCAGAGATGCTACATGTTTAAATATTAAATCTTAATTTGTTAGTAAACTCAGTATCTGAATAATGTAAGTACTGACTGCCACGGTCTCCTGTGGAGGAGGAAAAATCAGGAAAAATACTGGTGATCTTTATTTTTGATCACTGTATTTTTAATAAATTGTTGGTCACCTTTTCCTTTACTGAGGAATGGATACATGGAGCACTTGGACAATTCTGCTTATCATCTCTTTCTTCTTGTATCTTGCTAAAGGTCTGAGAGGTCTTCAGAGTTCCAAAGTAGTGAATCCCCTCCCTGTTGACATGATTGGTGATATCACGAGCAGGGATAATGGCTGGGGATTGGCTTGTTAACTGCTGGCCTAGATGAATTGGAGATAGAATTGGGGAATACTGGAGGAAGGTTGGGGTGGGAGCATTTCTCCACTGTTTGTGACGGGCATGGATGAATGAGGGGATAAGTAATGTGACTTGCCCTGGTTGTGCCATCTTTCCTTCTGTGTGAAAACTCTGTTCTTGCATGCAGTGCACCCTGCTGACCATACTGAAGGAGGAGATACATGATCTGGGAGCTCGTCTCAGTTCTTATGAGAAAACTTTCTATGATATGCCATCCTCGAAAGTTTCTACCTCACATAATCAGAAGGGAAAGGGTCTGGAAGGAATAGGATGGTTGAGTTGGCAGACTTGATGAGTGGGGGTGAAAGAGAAAAGGTGTTCAGTAAACAAGTTGGACTCAATGATCTTAAAGGTGTTTTCCAACATAAATAATTCTGTGTTCTAAGTATTGTTATCAGGAAGGTTGAATTAACTCATCTGAAAAAAATTTTGGCCATGTAAGTAGTGCTTTTGCTTTTCAGAAGCTTGCAGCTGTTTATAGTTGTTTAATGAACAACCTGGTGGTTTCAATCTGACAAAGTCGACAGGAAAATTTCTGAGTTCATCTAGCTCATTGAAGTTGAAAACACAATTACTAGCTTGAGTTACTGGTAAATCAAAAAGGTGAGATTAAGAATCTGTTGTCTCATCTGCAAGTGGTACGGAGTTGTAGTGAGAGTTAGTTGCAGAACTCGGACAGTGACCTAGAGAGAGATGAGTCAGTGGTTTATTATGAGGACTTCAGTTATGCTGTCTATGCAGTTGATGATGAAATTACCTTCCAAAGACTCTTGAAAGCTTTGCGACATCAGGGAGTACCTGGAAGATGTGCATAATTAAAACTTTTAATTTGAATCTCATTAGAATGAAGGAATTCCTCACTGAACTGAGAATTGTTTGCTTGGTGATCTGGTTTATTTAATATTGGTTGGGTTTGACCTCTCTCCTCCTACAATCTAGAGCCTTTTTGGATGTGTGTCAGTCCCTGGCCCCTCTCCCCCAACTGTTTTCCCAAGGCTGGGAGGAATAGGAGTAATTAAGTTGAATGCAAAGTATTGAAAGTTGAGTGATGCTATTATTCTGCTGGTGTTTGTTCTCCTCAAACTCTGAAATATTTGGCAATCCCAGAAAATTGGAGCAGTGCTAATGTTCACTCTCCGGTGAACTTCAAGCAGTAGATTAATACCCCATTCTGAGGTTATGACTACTGATTGATATTTGCTGGTATTACTGGGTTAACCTGGATCTTCATCTATCTATACATGAGTTTTGATTAACACATCTCTTGTTTCTCTCTTGTACTTGATAGTTACTTGAAATAATTACAATATTATCTAACTGTATGGTCTGGTGACTCAAACTGTTCTGTGTCTGACTCAAGTAATCTGGAATTCTGGTTTGAACTTCTGCTGAAGAGCTGTGGGATGGAGAAATACTGCATTTCAAGTAGAGCTTTGCAAACCTACTCTTGGCTGTTAGCACATTGTAGGATTTTAAAAAATTGAATAGTTACCCTCAAAAAAAATTTTTTTAGCAATAAAGCCACTTTTTAGTTCTTTATGCAAATCACACCTGATCAAAAGTAATAAAAATGCACAATTAAAATCCTGGTAGTTTCTCAAGGTTATTTTTATATGAGAAGAGTAATTGGGAGTGTTTGTGACTGTGAGTTACCTTTGGATTTCCTGCCTTAGTGGTCAATATATTAGCTTCTTTTATTCCTCAATTGCAGCAGAAGAGTAATTGATGATCACTGGTTTTATGACAGAGCAGCAGTTTGTTTGCCACGGGAAGAAGAGAATCAGATTTCATGCTGTCTGTTTCTGACAGGGTGGATGTTTCCTTTAGGCAAATCCCTGGAATTATCTTTTATTCTATGCTTCCTGCAGAGTGAGATTTTTCTTAGCTTGGTTTGTCTCAGCACCAAGTACCAAAAGATACTAAAATACCAGTAATGTTACTGCCCCTTTTTTTTTCTGATTCCTTGGTTTGGCAAGTATTTATTTTGGCTTGTCTTCAGTTCAGCGAAAGGCCAGCAGGAGGAGCTTTCAATTTCCAGAAAGGAAAGGAAGATTTGGACTGCAACTGTGCAAACAGTTAAAGCTAAGTGCTTAGAATGTTTGTCTGAAGTTCTTGTGAAGAGATGGGAGCAGTTATAACTTTGACTGCATGTATGTGTGCCAGGTGGAAGCTAGACTTTAAAATTATTAGAGCAAAATGAAGATGCTGAGATTTGGAAAAAAAGAGGAGAGTTCAGAGATGAAAAATGTGGGGTTGCACATTTCAGTACAAATGAATGCACAAATGCAGGATGTGGGGCCTGTGATTAAATAGCGGACCTGGGGAGGAAAATGTGTGGGTTATTTCTGATATGAAGTTGAACACAAGCCAACATATGCTACACAAAAAGCAAATGCTGTAATGAGTTGTGGGACTGTAATTTGCAGGACAGAGAAATGGAATAAAAGGGGACCCACCTAAAACTTTATTTTTCAGTTACTGTATAGATCCTGGTATTTGCTTAGTCTTTGTTAGCACATAGTGGTAATTTAAATGTCTTTGTTGGAGAAGAAATGTGTGACTTTGAGCTCAGTTTCATTCTTCCTTTCTTCAGCTTGTTTGTTTGATCTAGGCTATGTGGGAGTAACTTCCCTGATTTCTATATAGTGAGAATGTGGTTTGACTTGTCCATCTATGAATCCAGTTTTAGTTTTCAAGCTCAGTGATTCAATTCTTTCTTGAGTAGTAATTACTGGGTTTTTTTAAATGTGTTATATGTGTCCCATTCATGGAATTTTAAGTCAGTTATTGAATGTTAGCCAAATAATCAATCGGTTCTCCAGAAGACAGGGGACACTAGGTTTAATTATTTTAAGTTTGATTAAAACCAATTTTCTCCAGCCTTTAATTAGGGATATGGAATATGTAGCCTCAAAGACTCGGGCATCTCCTCCAGAGGTAGAACCAATAAATTCTCAGTTGTTTTGCAGCTGCAGTTGGTGTTACCCGGCCTAACTGCAGTCCCTGTTGAACTCGCAGCTCTGCTGCTCCTGTGGCCAGGTGTTCTTGCTGTCATTCTTGAGGCAATTGACTCTTTGTTGGTGTCGAATTCATCTTCCAGTGTTTCAGCAGGCTGATTTGAACTCCTGTTACAGGAGATTTAAGCGCTCCAGATCACATATTCCTGCAAGTCCAGAGGGGTGACAGCACTGTCCCTGTCGGCTTGCAGTTTGAGTAATTTGGGTGTGAACAGAGACCCTTGCCAAGCTCTTTGCAGCGTCTAAGAGGCGAGTGCATCCTTCAGAGCAGAGCTCTCAGCAGTCAGTGCCCGTGAGCCCTGCGTGGTCCGAGCTGCGTGTTCAGCGGCACTGCTGATCGAAGCAGTTTCTCTCCCTGGCTGCAGGATGGGATGGTGCGTCATGCCTTCGCTGCTCCGAGGCCAGTGCTTGTGAGGCTGCACGGTGAACAGGCTCTGGGAAGGCATCTGGCTCAGAAGACACTCTCTCTTGTTCGTTTGCTGGGCTGGTTTCTAAAGCGGGTCACTATTCGGCTGCATCGGTGCGTGTGGAGGAGCTGGTGCAGAGGTAGGAGTAAGTGGCAGAGAATAGAAATCACTGTGTATTTAATAAAGTGTAAATAAGAGGAAGTGGGAAAGGAAATAAGAGACCTTGGGCGCAAAAATAATGATATTCTTTTGGAAGAAATAAGTCCTAAAATAAAGTGTTTTTTGTTTTGCTCCATCAATGTGCTTCAAAAGTCTTTCAAGGGTAATTTTCTTTGGGAAGGAAAGATATTTATTTTTTTTAGTTATTTATTATTATTTGTAAATACTATACATCTTGTAGTCTTCCCACTGCTTTTAAAGGGGCTCTGTCCTGAAACCTTTTCCACTGGAAAAGTTGAAGCCAGACAATCTCAAAAAGAAAGTGGTTTACAGTGTCAGGTATTGCTGCATTGCATACTTTTGCTTTATGTTCACTGTCCTTGGAACAATATCTATAAAAAGTTTTTGACAATAGACAAGGGAGGAGCATTTAATGTATGTGTAAAGCAAACTGTAGATATTCCTGTAATGTCCACAGTTCAGGATCTAGCTGGAGGCAGTACACGAGTTTTATCATACTGATCACTGTATTGTCAACAGAATACAGAACAGTTTGGGGATCACACTTGCAGTCCCAACTTGAGTCAGTTTGAAGGTAGTGAGAGATTTTGAAATAACAGAAGGTTGTAAACATTTTTTTTCCCAATAACCATTTTGTTGTTACAGTAATGTGTTCTTCAGAATTGGCTAAATGTTTCTTAGTTACATGCGAGGAATGATAAGGTGTCAAAGTTCTGAACTTGAGGAAAGGGCATTAAAACAGAGTTTAATTTTTTTGTAAGCTTTAAAGTTTTTGAGAGCATTATGCTTGCTTTTTCTGACTACAGTACGGGAGAGGTCAACTTAACAAGGAACTGTGCCTGTGGAGAAGGTCCTCTGAAGAAGCCAGGCCTTTCCAGAAGCCAAGACTTTTCAGCCTCATCAGGCTCTGGATAAATATGAGCGGTTCATTCAGCAGTGCTCTGGTGGTGTAGGTCCTTGGACTGCAGCGCTGAAATGCTTTGTGCTTGGCCATCGCAGGAGGGTTTTGAAGGGAAGGTCATCAGTAGAGGTTTGGTAGTCCATAGGCCCTTTGAGACAGTGAGGGTCGCAGATGATGTGTAGTTTTAACAGGAGCAAAGGTCCAATACTCTCAGAAGAATCTTACCTTGTAGTCCAAAGTATTGTTGCAAAATGTTTGTTTGAAGTGAGTAACCTTGCACTTCTAGGTAGAGTAGACGAGTCTGCATTTGGTAATGAACTTGGTTGAAATTGTTGAGCTTGAAGACTTTGTTAGGTTACCAGAACGTCTGTCTCTCTCCTTGCAAATGTGATGTATGTTAAAAAAAAAAAAATCAAACACACTGTTGGAATTGGAAGTGTGTCATTTGTACCCTTGAAGGTGAAAGAAGCAAGAGAATGGAAATAATGCTTTCTCGTCAGTTAAAATATCTAAAGTATAGGCGAGGTGTGTGGTAACTTCAGCAGCTGGGACTTCAGTTTTGGCTGCTGTCAGCAGAGGCAGCTGCACAACTGCTGCGGAGGGGCAGGGAGAAGGGAGCCTGAAGGTGACATGGCTGGGACCGAAGGACCACATGGGTTGAGGAATGATGAAGGAAAATGGAAACTGTGTTCTGGTCCTGGAGCCAGGGGCACTTTTTGGTATCTCTGCAAGCTTTTGGGTTAAGGAAACAAATGGAGTATGGGTAGCTCTCAGTGGGTAAGGTGGGTAGAACTGGAGTGGAAAACAGTACAGGGAGCAATGATGGAACATCCTGTGTGGTAAGAGAGCAGAAATGATCAGGAAAATGAGCAGAGGGAACTAAGAATATGAAACTTGAAGAAGTGAAGCACAGGAGACTGCATGTTTTTGTTTCATGCTGAGCTACCTGCAAGGTGCTTGAGATGATTTAAGAGTTGAGAAAGTGCACCTTTGGTCTTGGCTGACTACAGTTTAGGAAAAAGTCTCCTGAAGTTCTTGCCTGTGTCTTGTTGCAGCACTGCAGGGCTGGAACAATGCTTGCTCTTGCAGGGCGTAGTTGTTTGGCATGCTGTCTTCTGTTTGTCAGTAATTGTTAGTGATACCACAGCTGTCCCCATGGTGACAGGAAGTCCAGTGCCTTAACTTCATTCTTTGGAATTGCAGATAGTGACCTCTGTAATGCTCTCATTAGATCCTCATGACTGGTTCACTGATTGTGATCTGCAGAATCTGTATTTCCTTATACGATTCAGAGATCCTATGACAAGGGCATTCTAGCCTTGGTATCTATCCAAGGACATTCATATTAAGGTCATTTGGCAACATACGCAACTAGAGGTGGTTTCCTGGTAGTGTCCTGCCCCTAGATGGCCCCCACAGGCATGGGAAATTACAGAATCACTGTGAGAATAACGATACGCATGCATGGTTATCCCGGGATGCTTTGAAGAACAGCATTTCTTTTCCTCACAAGAAGAGAGGTTATCCACAGAAGAGTAGGGGCAATGTTAGAAAGTGTGTAGAAAGAGAGCTGGAAAAAGAACAAGCTGCAGAGCAAGCATAAGCTTAATTACTGATCACTGATTCAATTCATATTTGTATTTTGGTTGGAATATCTTGATTCCATTAAAGAGTCTGGTCCTTTTCTATCCAGAACAAATAAAATATTTCTCAGTTGATTTGGCAATTTTGTTGTGATCTGAGAAGTCAAGGATGGTCCTGAACACTGGCTGTCAAAGAACAGCCAACTCCAGTTCAAATGAGCCTAAATTTCTTTTCCCCTGTGAGCCTTAAAAGCAATGTTGAAATGCTTCAAACAATAGTGAGCTGATGAGTCAGTCTCAACTTACAAAGGCTCTTTCTAGACAGCAAGAAAAAGGCTTAATGAATGCAAAGTAAGAAACAAATCCATTGATTTTAATCCCAAAAGGTATTCATCCCTCATTCAAACTGGTGGGGAAAGAGCAGTGATGCTAGTGAAAGGTTTTTCTTTTGATAGTGGAGAGCCTGTGTTGGTAAGTGGTCTCACAGTTTCTCAGAACCTCTTTGGGGCAGATCAGTTCTGCCTCAGTTTGGGTTTTTCTTTATTTTTTCCTTTTTTGAATGCTGTTCATGTGGCCCCATATAAATTGTTAAGGACTCCTACCAAAGAGCTGCGTGAATACTGCAATGCTGCACAGGTGATACCTACCAAAATTTTGTGTATCAAAGCAGAGAAATGTGAAAACCGATTACAGAACTGCTAAGAGGTAGTTCACTTGCTCTCCTCTGTAGTTGTGTGGTTCAGCTGACTTGTAATGTCGAATGAGAACCAATTTTGTAGCTAGAGCAGTTAGCCATTACATCAGCTTGTGATCACATCATACTTGCTTACTCTTCAGATATTGTGACTTATCGTGACTTTTCATAACTGATACCTTTTTAAAGTTGCAGACCATAGAGGACTTTGTACGAGCTGAAGCTCACACGCGTGCTTTTCTATTTTTCTGACCTGCTGTTGTTCAAAATAGTAGAAGTCTTCAAGACAGATTTTAGAAAGATAATCAAATGTGCAGAGACTGTCAAGTACCTTCACAGAAGCAAACGGTGCTGTTTGTGCAGTAATAGACCCCAAAATATTTGCATAAAAAAATCTTCCAGTGACAACTTTTAAGATACAAGTTTAAGGTGGGACTCGTAGTCAGGAAACAGAAGCATAGGAAAGCAGTGTATATCCAGAATGAATTTCTTATTTCTTTCAGGCATTGCTTTTTTAAAAGTAGATTTTGAGTCTGGTGTCATATAGCTTGACAGTCTGGAAAATGATATTAAAGGAAAGAGTTTGTGGGAAATCTTGACATTACCATAAAAGCTGATTTATATCTTCTTTGCCTAGATAAGTTATCAGTTACAGTGTTCCCTTTTCTCATCCTAAGCTGTAGGTACAGTCGCTTTTTGACAATATATTAATTTAAGCCAGTCACGCCATCCACTTATACTTGCTATTCTGTTTTAGTGTGTAATAAAATTGCATCCAAGTACATTGTACTAACTTAGGGAACTAAGGTTTATGCCTCCTGTTTAAAAGAAGATCTGTTGTGCTAATAATTAATTAAAATCTGCTTAATTATGTAGCTGCTTTTGATCCTGGATTTTATGGAGCCCTTATTTACCTAGTTTCCTGTGGAGACAAGGCTCACGTGATCCTGTGTGCATGGGCCATGGGTATGCACATGCATATCCAGTCAGAGGGTTTTTTGGCTTGCTGTCTGATGGGGACAATTGTGGCAGATAAGGATCTTAAGGAAGCAGAGTGGTCCAAGAAAATACGGTTGCAAGTTTTATAAAAATAAATAGCTAATAGAGGGGAGGAATTCTGCTCGTGGTTCGTGGGGAAAAATTTGCAGTGCATGTCTTCCTAGAAAACAAAGAGGAGGAAACACTGTTAGGAGTGCCTGAGCTTCAGAAGGTTGTTGTTCCGTTTGTACCTTCATGGGCAGCAGATTGAGTTAACTACAGGTTTGAAAATGCAAGTTCCCCATGAACTACTATAGTAAATTAAGAATGAAGTCTTGGAACAATATCCAAGTTCATTAACAGTGAAGAAAGTTGTTAAAATAATTCAGTCTAACTTATAATTTCTGATTGTGTTTTTGTTTCTGTGTTAGTGGGTATTGTTCCCTCATCTAGCTTCTCTTCGTAGATGGGAAATGCCTATCAGTTTCAGTAGTATTTTTAAATTATTCTTGTTTTCGGATTTGGTTTTGTTTGGTTGGTTTTGTTTTTCTTCATGATGTTTTGTTTGTTTGTTTTTCTTGTTGGTTCTGATTTTTGTTTTTTGGGAGGGTTTTTTGTTTGTTTTTTTTTGTTTGTTTGGGTTTTTTTGTTTGTTTCGGGTTTTTTAAATGAAAAAAAGAGAAATAAAGCTTCCCAAGCTTATCAAGCAGGTGGACAAATGGTGTGGTCTGAACCACTAGGGAAAACAGTATTAGCTTCTCTCAGTTATTTTCTTTTGGGAGTTTGGAAAATGATGTAATGACTTCAGTGGCTGAGCTAAGTAGGCAGCTTGAAGTAAACTCCTGCATCTGGGAAACCATTTAAACCTTGGTTTTGTCTGGAGTTTGATAGTCCAAAATACAAAACAATTTGACTTCTAGTATTTATTTCCTTCTGTTTTAAGACAAGAACGGAAAAACTTGAAGTGCTCTGGTATAAGTGAATAAATTCGATCCATTCCAAACATATTCTGATAACTTTGTGTTAGTAAAAACTTTGAAGGAGTTATGAGCTCTTTAATTGAAACTTTAGTTTATCTTCAGGTTAAGATAGTCTTTCAGCATGCTTGCATTGATATGTCTAATTTATTTGAAATATAGTCTAAAAATTTCTTTAGTTACCTGTTTTGTAATATCTTTATAATATGCTTTTGCTTCCACAGGTAGCACTGCTGGGATTAGATGTTTTAGGTGCCTTTGTCGACAGACTATCAGGACGCTTTAAAGCCTATATAGGAACTGGTAAGTGAAATACAACTTCTCTTTTCTTAAGACCAAAAAGTAAAAGACACTTTCCCCCCCTGCCCCTAGCAACTGAAGTGGAACATGTTTAAAACTTCCTGAGCTGATTATAATATACTGGTAGGCATCTTACTGATGTCGTTGGAATTAATGTATAGTAACGTGTCAGTCTTCACTTGTCAGGCAGTCACTGATTTCTGTCTGGTGGTGGAGGTTTTTTGAAGGTTCCAGGCATGTCTGCTCAGTAATTAGTTTCTTGCTATATGGTTGCTAACCACTCGCCGCGACAGTCATCTAAGGATTACATTGGAACATAAATGTTATCTCTGACTTGTGTTAAAGATTGGAGGTTTTATTTGCGGACCACTTTATTCAGAGTCTCATGTCTGCTGAAGCCTGTAGTCCCAGAGGATGATGAGAACTCGACTGTAGCTTTCAGCAGTGTAAAGTTTTTATGGGATGAAAAAAGAAGTACTGACTCTTATTCCTGTGTGAAATGTGTGCTCTAGTGGATTTCAGGTTAATGGATCCACATGTGCCTGAGCACGAGACAGTTGTTCTGAGAGGTACAAGCAAACTATGTTGTTCAACTCATTTTGCTGCTGTCCTTGAAAGGAGATAGTGATATTAGAGCATTAACATTAGGGTTATTGCTGGCTATTTTTAAGAGAAGTTTCCAGCTTAATGTCTTTTTTCAAAATTTGTGTGAGTTGTCTTACATCGTGCTCACAGATCCCCAGCTATCTCAAATTGTCTGGCAGATTTTTAAGCTTCCTCTTCTTTCCTTGTCTACTTCTGTAGAGTACTGCAGAATTTAGGTCTATTTTGTTGCAGAGTGGTTTTCTTTGTCTAGCTAATTTTGTATTAGAGTGGTGGAAGGGAACTGGAGGCGTATTGCACTATGCACAATATTGATTTCTGAATACAGTCCATTTATAGCTACAAACAGTGCTAGGCTTCTGAGTTTTACTCTGTTTTGATTTATAATTTAGTGGTGTGTAGAACTTAAAATTAGAGTAACTTATTAAAGGTGGAAAGCTTTTAATTTTTTTTTAAGGTATAAACTATTTGAGAATAGTTTGAAAACGCTATCATTTGTTGGTATTCTTTGGGTTTATTTGTTCCAGTAGTTGAGTAGTTTGACATTATGAGCAAGTTCAAGATTTACATTTCAGTGAGCAGTAGCATTTATATTAATAAAACCCAGAGTACTGGCACTGGGTGACCATCAAATGTGTAATATCGACAGACATCTGAAGCTGTGTATTCCAGAAGCTGAGTGCCTTCAGCTGAAGTTGGTCCTCTGAGCATCTCCAGAATCAAAATCTGTGGAGTGCATTATGGTGAATATGCAAGTTACTGTTGGGCATGGTCAGCTTTTATATAAGCTTGACAGACACTGAAATGTTGCTCTTAGTAAAGGCAGAAAAGACTGTTTTACATGGCTTTTTAAAAGAGTGATTTAACGTATGAATTCTCTTCAGTTGGTAGCTGTCTTTCCAAGTCTTATAACAAGATTGGGGTAGTCTTCAATGGAGTAGTAATAAAAATAAATTTATTCTAAGTGTCTAGAGTTTGTATAGTCCGGGGTTTATGAGAGCAATGAAAAGAACACTGGTGAACAAGAAAACTGCTTCCTTCTGCAAAACTGAAAGAACCAACAGTTCCCTAAATCATGTTCTGTTGATTCTGCAGATTTGTCTTCTAATGTAATCTGAGAATGGCTTCAGTAAGTTAGACCAAAGGCTTGTATCTGGCAGTGGTCTATTTGCAGCTGCCTGAGAAGAAAGTAAGGACAGGACAAACGTGGAATAACAACTCCATCAGTCCGAGCTGTCAGCAGTCTTGCAGCTTAGGGCCAGCTGAGGCACGTGGTACCTTCAGTGTCTCCCCTGTCACCCTGGTTTCCTACAGCTTACCTGGTTAGTTTTGGACCCACATAGAGCTTTGGCTCCTACAGTGTTCTGCAGAAACACTTCATTATGCAAAACCTTTTTGGACTGCTTGCCTGAATAACTTGCTGCTTGCTAGATCTTGTGTTAGAGAGGTGAGCCACCGTTTCTTACCTTTTTGACTGCCAGTGTCCAGCCCTCTGCTATCCTTTCCCCTGCTCCAGCAAAGAGTCCCAATGTAGTTGTTTCATGTGTAAAATTGGTTCTACAGTTTTTATTGTTCCTGTTTCCCCTTTCAGTGCCTTTCTATTGTAGTGCTTCTGAGTTGAGAAAGTCATAGCGGCACAGATGCAGCTTATGCTTACTGTGGCATAATCCTGTTTGGTTTTATTATGTCATCTATTACTTTCATAATTACTGGTAATAGATTTCTTTGTTGCATGGCCCTTTCTTGAAAATTGACCTAATATATACATGAGACTGTCTACTGTGACAACCTGTTTCCTGTGTGGTGATGGCAATTTATTACTCCTTGAAAATACTGAAACTATAGTAGACTTCTCATTTATTGCAGTAAGTTATCATAGGTACTTGGATTCTTACAGAAGATCAGCACTGCACCCTGATGTAGCAAAGGATGTAAAATACCTACCTAGTCTTTTATCTTCCTTTTTTTAAAAAAGCAATGAATCCTATTTTCTAGGCAAAGTTTATTTTTATAGCTGTTTTTTTCTTAAATAAAATACTGGGGGTTTTGGTCATAAAATATCTGGAACCTTAGATGTGTTTTTTAAATAAAGAGTGTTACATTTTGGTGACCCTGAGAAGTTTTTATTCGTGGTTCAGATCTCAGTAAATGATGGAAATATAATAATGTATTGTCCAACTATAATATGGCAAAACATATTCCACCCCACCTCCCGGCATCCCCATTTAATTTCCTGTTCAGTTATGATGGGGATAGAGTGAAGAGCAGAAAAACTAATGTCACTGAATATTCACCCCCAGAAGCATGACAGGCTTTTACTATGAAGTGAAGAACACAAATGCTTTATTATTTCAATCTTTACAGACACATATATGCCATAAATTACATTTGGGCAAAATCAACACAATACTTCTAGGACAGATGTTTTTCAGAAGTCCAAAGACCATGTTACTTATCTTTGTATTGAAGTATAATGCCTGATAAGAGACTTGAATCAGTTTCCTAGGCAACAATCTAATGTTGAAATAAATTCCTTCTAAGGTGTTATTCTTCTATGATTAACCACACTGCACATTCTCTGCAGCTGGCATCAGTGCTCTGGAAATCTGGACACATGAATTCAGAGTCTTTCTTTTATTATTCGCAGTTAAGATTCTTGAAAATACTTTTGCAGCAATAAATACCAGGGTATGTGTTCATTCATTGGACTTTGTCTATATCCTGGGAAAAACAACTGTGTTTGAGTGTTACATTTTTGGTATTTAAAACTACTGCTCGTTCAGTGATTAAAAGAGATTACATAAGAGTACATAATTACTCTGTCACAACCTCTCTTCCCAGGGGATGGCATTAATTATTAAAACATTATATATCAGAAATAAAGGAGAGTATTAGAAGTATGGGTATATGTGTCCAGATGATAGAATTTCTGGGAATAGTCTCTACTCATACCTGTGGTTTTGTTTTATAAAACAAGTGATGTTACTTTGTTCTCTTGTTATTGTCAAAAGGAATGAGAAAAGAAAAATATAATAAAGGTATAAGGGAACTGTTTGAATTTTAATGCACGGTGTATTATCACAACATTTTTCAGCATATCTTGAACTGTATACATATATTGTTGTATATATACAATATGCATATATTGAACATATATAGGAATTGTCCTTTAGTCTGTTATATAACTATATTGTTATTTGCTTTCACATACAACCCTACAAGATGTTGCAATATATATTTTGCTTTTCTGCAAATTAAAGGAAATACATTTGCCAGTTAAAAAGACCAAACACAGACACCCAGGTTATATTTGTGTATGTGCACGTATGTGTGAATAAGGATACACGTTTTACACACAAAACTCCATATGTAAATGGGCGTATATGTTTAAGAGTAGTTTCAAATTCTTCTTACTGTAAAAAGGGCAAAAATAATTTTTGCTGCATAGTTGTGATGCCGTGTACTAATATGTGGAACGAATTCAAAGTGTTTAAATTTTTTACCGGGTAGCTTCAAGAACTGTTGGAAAAACATTTAAATTAGGCTCCTTGGATTGATTTAAATGCTCTGTCAAATTTATTGTTATAATTAAGCATGCAAGTGTGGCTGCGCGTGGCCTGGGAGGGTGCAGTCTTCAGTGGCTTAGAAACTGGGTGAAGCCTTCACTGAGCCCGAGAGTGGTGGTGATCAGAGTTGGTGGTGATCCACTTGGTGACCAGTGACAAGTGGTGTTGCTCAGGGCTCAGTGTTGGGGCTGGCTCTGTAGAATATCTTTATCCACGATCTGGACCTTAGTGCACTAAAAACCCGGTAGATGGTTCCTAAAGTGCCAAAAATGCCACAGTCAGTTCATGTTGGCTCATTTCCAACACAACTCTTAGTTCATACTTTTGATTGACGTGTACATCACTTTGAATGTCTGAGTATGTTGTCCATTCATACTGGTAAAGGTGGGGGAAACAGTGGCTGGAACAGTGAGTAGGCAAAGCTGCTGCCTTCTAGTATAATAGTGCTGGCTTATCCTGGGGTAGAGCAAAAGCCTGTATTGCACTGTCATCCCTGATGCTCAGCTGTAATTGCTGCTTTGGGCTTAGGTGAGGCTTCTTATGAGAACTCAAAGGGTTCTTGTGCTCTCTGATCTTTGACTGGGCAGGACTGAAGAGGCCTTAAGTCTTGGAGTTGGGAAAAGAGAAGTGCGGTGAGCAAAACAGTGTGCTGGGATGGACCCAAGTGTTTGAAACGTTGTCAGAATTTTTAGGTAGGGAGATGTGTTTCCCGGTCATTCATAGAAAAGACATCTAATACAATTTCAGCTATTATGAGTAATTCAAACTGAAATATGTTTGGTGAAGATCCCATTCTGGTTGAATGTTTTGAAACTTGATCAATAGGCAACCAACTTCAAATAATTTCCTATTGGAGTTTATTCTGACAGAAGAGATGAACTACCAAACTGAAAACCAGCTGCTGGTTGCCAGCATTTAACAGCCTAATTTTATTTGTCTTGTGCAAGCAGAATACATCGTGTCTTACATGGGGTCTTACAGAAACTTGAGATTGGGGAGGGGAGGGGAAAGTCATAGCTCCCCAAGTGACAAACCAGCGTGTTCAGTGGCAGTGCGCTCTGAAATCTGCAGGCTGTGTCATAGCTGAGTTTAACTCAGTGACCTCAGTGTTCAGCAGCTCTTAGTAGCTGTTCTCTGTGCTTGCCCGAGTGATCTGAGCCGAGCCCTGGTATCTGCAGCTCCGGCAAATGACTCAGCGTGCTAATGAGTCACAAGGGAGCCAGTTCCCACAGGACTGGCACTGCCTGTGTGTGTTTCCCTCTCTGCAAAGCTGGGGTTGCCTTCAGCTGCCCAGCAATCGGGTTGATGTGGTGGACCTCACTAGCAATGTATGGTTGGATTCTGTTCCCTTTCTTTCACTGGCAAATTTATTGTTTAATTACTATTAAATCCTTAAGGATTGATAAAATTATTTCATAACTCCTTTTCAAAAAATAGCAGAATACAGTTATTTCTTCTATGAGTAGAAAAGGAAAATTAATTTTTAGCAGTCTGCTGAGAGAGATCAGGCAGCAGTTGTAAAGTACTGTCAGGTGTTCAGTGATACAGGACCAAGTGCAGCAACAGGTGATTTTTAACTGTATAATTTTTTTTTGTTGGAATATGAGCAAGTCTCCAAAAGAACTCAAGGTAAACGTTCTGCTAGTTTTAAAAGTTTGAAATAAATGGAGTGGCAATTGCAAACTTAGCCCCAGCTAAACCACAGTGCAGGAACAGAAGATGGAGCGGGATGAGTCTTGTGGGCTGTGTTGAGTAAGTTCCATGTAGATTATGTGACTGATACTTAGAAAAGTGGATCAGATGACAAATAAAAGCTGATTCAGAAGGCTGAGCTGTCAGCAGGTAAATGTTACTATCAGCATATAACGCTGCTTTTTCTCGGTGGTGTAACACGTGCTTATATTGACTTTCGAAGCAGTTGTCTCGTGGGAAATGACACCTCCACCAGCTCCATGTGGGTTGTGCTTGCTGGGGACAGGCAGCACGCGCTGTGCCATCCCCCCTCGCCTTGGAGCGAGGTACCCAAAGCACCGGGGGAAGAATCTCCCAAAATGTGCGTGCAGGGCCCCGCACGCGGGACGGGGAACTGGTACAGCAGCGTGTCCCGTGTTCTCATTCAGATAGCTCTCCTAATATCGTAGGAGTCATTTATTTGACGTAATTATAAACTTCTGTCTGGAAAAGCAAACAAAAAAGAATTTGCAAGCCCTCTGATTTTTTTGTCTGATTCTTAGGATGTGAAGCATGATCACTTATCACGTGATTTCAGTTAAATATTTTTTGTAGACGCTTGTTTTAAAACAGTAACTTTTAGTGAAGTAATGCAAAGTTTC
The DNA here is from genome assembly GCA_013396755.1 of Sclerurus mexicanus. Lineage (NCBI taxonomy): Eukaryota > Metazoa > Chordata > Aves > Passeriformes > Furnariidae > Sclerurus > Sclerurus mexicanus. Next base: position 18,227 of record VWZF01004016.1, read on the forward strand.
CAGAAAATACACTGTGTGAGTAGAAGGATCTAAAACTTTAAAATTTCCTGTAATTAAACAGCAAAATCCCACTGATTTTAAAAGTCCTCTTTCCCGCTTCCAATTCTTTGCCACTCGCCATGCCTACCATTACTTTTCAGAAAAGCCAGACATTCAGAAGCTGCAGACATACCTTTGAAGATTAAATGGAAGTCATTCATACAGTTTTTAAGATGGGAAGCTTGCTTTCTTTTTAACCTGTTGAAAGATACTATTCTGTTTCATTTCAGTCCAATGCATTTGTTGTTAGTATTTTAAAATACTCAGAAATTAATTAGAGACTTTAAAATATTTTGACCTACTTATAGTCAGCTTTTATTTTTGACTGGCATATTTATTAAATCTGTTTCAGGAACTATCTGTAAGTGTTAGAAAATCTCCATAAGGTTTTTAATCTTTTTTATTTTCTTTTTTTCCCCTCTCCTGTAGTTCTCATGCCTTTGCTGGATCGTATGGGAGATGCCAAAGACCAAGTTCGAGAGCAAGCACAGAATCTTATATTGAAACTGATGGATGTAGCAGCACCACCCATGGTATGATTACTTAATGTAGATTCAGACGTAGGCCTCCAGTGAGCTTATGACTTATGTATGAACTTTGAATGTGTCACAATGTTATGGGGACTGTTAATGCTGTAAATGGCATAAATGTTAAAGATACTCTTAGTGGATTGACACTAATGCGTTGTTCAGCTAAAGGTAAAAGTCTTGGAATTGTGTGATTGTGCATTTCTTGCATATCGTAGCTAAATTCTGAGTAGAGGTTTTCATGTCATGTGACAGGACTTTGTTAATTAAAGCATGTTTGAAGCAGCTCCTGGGTTTGTGTTTGCATTATGGGAATAAATGTTTATTTGGCTCCCAGTTTATTTTAAAATTAGCTTTATACTTGAACATGTAGGACTAGCCCTGCAGTTGAGGTGCAGATTTTCTACCTTTTCTAACTTCACAAGACTGTGAACCTTGGACAAACTGAGGTGGGTATAAGTTGCCCTCTGGCCTGTCATCTTTGGTTGTAAGGAGGTTTGCTTAACTCAACCTTCAGTTCTTAGCATTAATTGGCTTCCAGGTGCTTAATTCTGTATTTCTACTCTGTGAGTCTGAAAAACAGATTCTTTAAACAGATTATATTCTTGAGCATTGATGTTATTTGGAAGACCCTGATTGTGAGTAAGAAGTTACTATTTGAGTTTTTAATTTCTGAAGAAAATGTGTTTCTAAGTGCAGAAATTATTAGTGAACAAAAATGAGCTTCTTGTATGTGCTAATTCCTGGCTTTGTTTATTCACAGATAAAAGTTTGAATGTTTTTGTACAGGGAATAAGATGTAGACTTGATCCGGAGTGCGAAAATTGTTCTCAGTTGCTTTGTTTGCCTGATAGAAAGAACAGGCAGCGTGTTAGGTAACTATAGAACATGTTCATCTCCCTTGCAACGTAATGTATATTCTCAAATAATTTGGTTACAGATTTGACTGGGATTTAGGCATCAAGGTCAAGTAATGTCATCCACAAAGACATGCCTTTATCTTTTTACAAGCTGCAGTTCTGGTCATAGACAGGTCATTGCAGCATTTTTTAGTGCTGAAGCACCAGTAGCTCTTAAATTATGTGTTCCTGTGCCCAAGATTCTCCCAAGTAGCTGGAATACAGACCTGAACCTCTACAGCAATAGCATCTGGACAAGTGTACAGCAGAACATCTTGGAGATAACCTTCGTTTTGAACAGCTGCTGATAAAGAATGGGATGGTAGTTGCTTCGTGCAAAGCCTTTTTGATGAAAGAGCTTTAGATTACTGGTCCAGCTTTCAGTTTGTGCAGAGTTGTTAGGCTGTACACAGAGGTGATGGAAGGAAGTTTCCTTCTTCCTTTGAAGGTTACTCTGTGTCAGAAAGCGTACAAGCTTCATGGGGTCCGTGGATCAGCGTGTGTGTGGAAGAGAACACATGGCCCTCCTCATAACTCCCCCAGGGTGGGAGAAGCCTGGCTTTGGTTGCTGGCTCTCAGCACAGCTTATGGATCATTAAAAATCTGGATGAAAAGCATCAATCATCATCACAGCAGGGACCAAAACAGAGAAGTCTTTCCTGTGCCTCCAACACTGAAATACAGAGCTTTAGGCTCTCTTTGCTGCAGAGAATCATCTCTTTAGAAGAGCTGGGTGGAATAATTTTTTGAGGATAAGTCCTGTAAGTTTCTTTCCAGTCAACTCATCTTGTCTCTTCTAGGGTGTTGTTGAATAATATTTCATTTGTGCTGTTGTTAAGTCCCTTTTCTTGTTTTAGATGTGTTTGTTGTTTTGGGATTTTTTTTTTTTTAATGAGCAAGAGCTGGATGTAGCTGGTTACGGGCAGGAAGGCATAAAAATATAGGTGGTGTAAATGTGCATGAATGGGACAAAGGGAGGTCAGCATCACCTCCTGCTAGCAGCTTGGGAGAACTGACATTTCTAACCAGCCATTAGAATTTCTCTGCTTAGAAGAATTCAGTTCTTAAAGAAGGGTTAATTTAGTGAAAGCCTAAATTTCTCTTCAGTGTGCTTTGTTTGTTTCAGTACTCCACTGTTCCCTCTCTACCTGTATTTTTGTACATCTAGCAAGGAGATTTCCTTTTTCCCATGTTTGTCAGTGAGTTAATTGGAAGGATGTTTTCTTCCATAGAATCCTGTTCTTTGTTGTTCAGCTGTGCAGTTTTGGCAAGCCACATCCTTCTTGTCTGGGGTTTGTTTTCTCTAAACCCAATGAAGTATAAAACAAACAAACAAAGCACCACACATGGGACAGAATTATCAAGCAGGGCTGTAATTGGAAGATTTCACGTCTGCTGTGAAGTGTGCTACCTCATTAATAAAGAGGATGCGTGTTCGCTGCTCTTACGCTCTCAATTTTTGTCGATCAGTAGCTGTTTGTCGGGGGTTTTTTTGGGTTGCTTTTTCGCAGCGATAACGAGTACGTACCACATTTCAGCAGGCTCGTGCGGCGTCATTCCAGGTTGCGGTCGCATTATAGGGTGCAGCCGGGGATGGGGAGGCGCCCGGGCTGCCGAGCGCGCAGCCATCCCTCGCTAGGCAACGCCGCCCGGATGCTCTGGGGGCTGTCATGGCAGTGCTGCAGCTGGGCCGAGGCGCGGCCCCTCTCGGTGCACCTGCTGCGCCTCGCCGGCGAGGACCACCGCTCTCGTAAGCATCGTGTTTGCGCTCCTCACACGCCGGCACACGGCTCGGGAATGGCAGCCGTGGGGGCAAGGTAAAGCCATGAGCTGAGCAGGGCAAGAGCCGAGGCGGGCGGCGAAAAACGAGTGCGCAAGAAGGTAAAGGAGGGTGTCGCGAGCCCGGGGATCGACTGCAGGAAGAGGCAGCGGCGCGGAAAAGGAGAGCTGGAAGCAGGGCGATGATGGAGGCAAAGGAGTTAGAACAGACAGGCAAAGGAATAATTGGAAAAAAAGAGAGGAAATGAATTTAAAGCGAAAGTAAGGGAGAAGTGGGACAGCAGGAGTGTGGATAAGGACGAGCCAAAATGGATGAGAGGAAATCCTGGCAGGGAAACAGAATGTGAAGCAAAAAGAATATAGCAACTTCTGCTTGTGTCAGTAGTTTGTACTGTACGTGTTTGTTTTGTGTGCATCGACTGCAACAATTCTCTGTGTTTTAAGAGCTGTTTCTCAAACAATAAAAATACTCAGATGGCTGAAAGATGTTTTTTAGGAATTGGTTTTGGCATAGAACTAATCTGTGTTGTGTTCTGTATTGTGCATTTCGTAAGTTAATTTTATTACTTTTCCAGTCTTCTGTTATTTTTTTTTTTGCAACTATTATGAACGTAATTATAATATATGGATAGAATTACATTGTGTTGTGCTCCTGGTAATTAAAGACAATTATTTCTGCTTTTATAGTACATTTGGGAACGCCTTGCTGTTGGTTTTAAACACAAGAATTACCGATCCCGAGAAGGAGTGTGTTTGTGTCTTGTTGCTACCTTAAACATGTAAGCTTTTTGTTTCTATGGAGATGTAATGGTTCTATCCTTCTTCTGAATGTCATTTTTCTCTGAAACTAATACTTTAGGATGTCTGATTCAATTGCATTAATGTATGGGGAAAATCAAACAACTAGTGAGCTTTCTGAAGGAAACAGTAAAGTTATAGAATTTTTATCTTATTTAAAATTAGGCAAGTGACTAGTAAGAGAGAGACAAGCTTGATTGATGTCTGTATTCTGTGGATGCTAAGCTAAAATTGCACTTTGCATAAATTATTTTCTGTTTTCTGTAAAAAGTACCCTTTTATTTTATTTTATTTTTTTTAGTTATGGTGCCCAACCATTAATCCTGAGCAAGTTGGTACCACATCTGTGTATAGCATTTGGTGACTCCAATAGTCAGGTAAGGATTTAATTACTTACTGGTGTTTAAACAACTATAATTTGACAGAACAATGAAAGCAAAATAAATATAAGCATTTAAAGAAAAGCCAATAAACTGCTTGTATAAAGCATAAAATTATTTTCTACCATGAGAGAAAATAAACCCATTTACTTCTTAATCAGTCCATCCACTGGAAGATGAAAGTAGAATTGCAAAGGCAGTGTATTGCAAGATAGTGGTCCTTTTAGTTTTATTTTCAGGTAGTGCCATAGGTAATTGCTGGAAGTAGTTGTTTCTTAAGGAGCATGTTGAAAAAAAATAAATTATAAAAAAGTTATTGACACAAAGAATTGCCTCCAGAGTCAGCCCCTATATGAAACTTGCAGTAGTTTGCCAAATTTGCCAAATATAACATTATTATGTGTAATGATTTTCTAAACAGAATCCAAATGGCAATTGAGAACATGCAAGGACTGTAATTAAAATCAGTTACATAAGCAAAAACATCTGCAGTGAAAATCAAGATATAGTTCATAGTGGTGACATCTGAACTTCAGAAGATCTTCAAATGGAAATGGATAAAATATCTGAAGCTGTGTTTGACAGAAAAGGCTAAGAATACAGTAAGGGAGAAGATAGCTTTGGCAGGAGGTGGTCTTGGAAACCAGATTGGTCTTTGTGCTGGATGCAGGAAAGTGTCTGTGTCCTGGATAGCATAGCATGGTTCTGTTACAGAGAAATTCTGTTAAGAATTTGTTGTGTTTGTTGATCGTTAGTAAAGATGTCGTTCACATCCTGCTTGAGCACTTGCATGTTTAGTTTGAACTGCTGCAAAGAACAATACTAAGGTCATTCCAGTCATTCTTTATCCAGAATAATGGCATTTACTCGAATGCATTTTTGGCAGTTACTATTGTGATGACTATGGTTTGGATATTTTTGAAGAGATGCTCCATCTCCTTGTTGTAACTGTTGTTTTCCCTTCCACAATCTTGCCTTGTTCCCTTCCTCGTGCCAGTGTCATGCCTCCTGATTCAGGCTGAAGTAAATGAAGAAAACGCTGAGATCATTTTGGCCCACTCTTGTGGGCAGTCAGGTCCTTAGTTTTCCTCAAAGACCCTTCTGGCTGTAGAAACAGATGAATGCAAGATGAAATGTCAAGACTGAGTGCAGGAACTAACTTTTGGAAGTATTGCCCGCTGTGATAGAGTCCTAAATACAGCACATTTTTTACACAAATACTATTCTTACATCAGTCCCAGAAATTCCCTCCAAAGCTGTTATTTCTAGGATTTTTTACTATCTGGGGATGCTTTAGCTTGAAACAAATACCATCCTGAACAACAGTTGTATTTCCTTTCCTTTTCACTCTCACTGTTTCAACTGTTTTGTGAAACAAATTGGCGTGCAGGTCAGTAGAAACTAGAAGATTAGTGGGCTGTCAGCAAATGTTATTTTGGCTTCTGTAACCCTGACATTAACAGTTTAAACTGCATTCACAGGTGAGAGATGCTGCCATATTAGCCATTGTAGAGATTTATAGACATGTGGGAGAGAAAGTCCGAGTAGATCTTGCGAAGAGAGGAATTCCTCCTGGAAGGTGAGTTAGCTGTTTTGATTTTGTCATCCTGAGCCCTTACGTGTTATTGTTCTTTATCAGAATTTTAAGCTCACTAAAAACTTTGGCTTAAAATTACTATAATTTTTCTTTTGTTTTCTAGTTAGTTTTGCTTCCAACTAGTGTTCCTGACCGTGTTGTGTGTAGATTAGTTTATATGAAAAGAAAGTAGCCATTGTTTTGTTGCACTGTGGGAAAGACTATTTATTCAATGAAATCTTTCAAATTCCTTATCAAAACAATTTATACTTCTAAAAATGTCTTAACCCTTTACCAATCAACATACCACTTTAACCTGAGTCATCATCTTCCTTCTTGATTCTGCTAGAGCTGAGTATATTGACTGCTTGGGGTCAGAATATTAGAAGGATCATTGTCCCTCATCAGACTCTTCTTAAAAACTAAGAGCCCTAGTTTTTAATGATCATTTGTATCAGCTTGATAGAGGAGAGCCACTAAATTGATTAGGGTGCTGGAGCACCTCTCCTACGGAGACAGGCTGAGAGCTGGGGGTTTTCAGCCTGGAGAAGAGAAGGCTCTGGAGAGAACAGAGAGCACCGTCCAGTACGTAAAGCTGGAGATGGACTTCTTACAAGGACATATAGCAACAGGACAAGGTGGAATGGCTTTAAACTGAAAGAGGATAGGTTCAGGTTAGATATTGGGAAACAATTCTTTACTGTGAGGATGGTGAAACCCTGGAACAGGATGCCCAGAGGAGTTGTGGATGCCCCATCCCTGGCAGCGTTCACAGCCAGGTTGGTCACAGCCAGCAGCCTGGTCTAGTGGAAAGTGCTCCTGCCCATCCTGGAGAGGTTGGAACTTGATGATCCAAAACCACTGTACAATTATATGAAAATGTCACAGGAGAAAGATGTTGAATTTATTATTTCACATTCCTGGTAGAGTTCAGCATGTTCAGACAAAAGTTTATCCTGCCTCTGGAAATGAGAAATTGTACACATTTTTAGACTATTAATAGATTATATGGTTACCAAAGAAGTTTAAGACATATTGTTACTACAATTCCAAAAATTAGGTTTCCTGGCAGATAATTGAAACATACCAGAGAAGAGCTCTCTCGCATTAAGATACGGCTTTGGACATCTTTTGGAACAGGGAATAAAAGAGTGCAGATAACACAGCCTTTGTATAATGAATCTTGGGTCTGACTGTAAGTTTAGGTTCACCACTCGCTGTTCACAATTCCATATGATACAAACTGAGTACATCTTGGGATCCAAATAGGATTAAACGCTACAGGAGCTTTGTATCCTCAGGGTAATCAACAGCTTCTCATTTAGTTGCAGTAGGTGCCAAGTTGCTGTTTCTACTGTCTGAATCACTTGAATACAAAATTCCCCCTGATCTGAAAACAAGCATGGTTGTATCATTTGCATGTACATAAAGAAGCAGGACTCTACTTGGTGCATGTTAAATGGGTTGTTGCCACTGAATCTCAACAGTTTTGCAGCTGACAGGGCTAGTGTAGAATAGCATGTGAGCTGAGTCTCTGGTAGTTTTCAGGTTGGGATAAAGGTGGGAGTTAGGGTTTACTTGAGTTGAGGCTGCTAAGTCTCTGTCCCATCCATTGCTGACAGAAAGCAGAGCTCCTGTAGTCTCTTCTTACTCCTTCACTCAAATAAGAAGGTGTTTGAAAAGCTCAGGAAAGACAGATTAGCTCAATGGTAGCTCAGACTGCTGTTCCTTCAGAGGCAGACCTGATTTAAAACATTTCTTTACCAGTGCCTGTCAGAAGCTTTCCCTTTGCTTAGATGCATGACAACTTTCATGTGGTTGTGCTGGAGCTATCATCTGTGGAAAAAAATCTTTGCTGTAGGATATCCATTACTATTTTGAGGGGAATCTCTGTTCATATTTGTGCGTCTGGGTAGGTTTTAAGGGTTTTAAGTATTGCAGATAATCTGTAGTTCAGACACGGCTGCTTTCAGCTGTTGAGTTTAGCCTTAAAAAACTGCACTGCAGCTCCTTCACTGTATGTCAGCGCACTGAAAACTGTGTGTAAGCATAAACATTAGCAGAAAAATCTATTACTTCACTATGTGGTGCACACATGAATTGATACAATGTAGGCTTGTTTAGTTTACATAAAGAAATTACACATTAGAGACCTCTGTGTTGCTGCTTGAATGCACTGTTCTAAAGCACTGAAAATCAGAGCTGTCTGCTTAAAGGAAGGCAGGAAAGTCAATCAAGCATTGTTTTGAGAAATTGTTCAACTTCCTGAAATATGCAAATGGTGTATACATGTTGTGTCTATATAAAACCAAATATAGTTAGTAATTTAATAATGGTAGGCTTAAAAAGGTTTTGTAATCTGCACCTGGTAGGATTTGCCTTTGTGGAAAACACTGGATTTTTTAGAGGGGGTTACTGGACCTGTTGGAATCTAGGTAAGCAATAAAATATGAGATCTTACCTTTGTAGTTCAGCTCTACTTGGTACTATTTATTCTTCTTTGGTGTATTTCTGTTCTTTACCGAGATTAATTTGAGTTGGTTCATAAATAAAATCAGTGAGTTCCTCTTTGTATTTATTGTCTTTCAACTTACAAATCTCTGAACAGTATTGTAGTTTTTGCTCGAAGCACATTCTTTTTTTAGAAATCAGTATCAAGTGAGTGATTTGAAATTTGGATGTTATTTTCCCTTTTGTTAAAGTTGCTGCCAAAGAGGTTTGACAGTCTTTGGTATTGGGCCTGGAAGTATTAGTGTTAATACATCTGTGAATACTGAAAGTTGATGTTTTATTTCTTGTTCAGTGAGCCAAGAACAGTGAACAGGTTTTGTTCTGTATGGGCCAAATTGAATCTGTTACAGTATGGAATCTTTGTGGCTGATCTTCCGTGAATGGAAATAGTAATACGTGGCTCTGGATAGCAGTTAACTTAGTCTGAATGTTAAAAGCTTTTATCTTTCAGGAATTCGTCTGACAAATTTCCCCACCGTTACTTGAGAAACATGAATGTATAAAGCCAGTTATTTGTTTAGTTCTTACGTCTAGGGCACAACTTCCTATCCTCAAATGTTAAAGCATAGTGCAGTATGAGTTTCTGAATACCATATTTTATGTGGTATGCACATTTTACTTTTCTGTCTAGTTCATCTTATAGATGAGGTCCATCTGTGTGTCCAGATGTGGACACATGTCTGCAAGATCCTTGCTCTTTTTTCTTTTCTTGGAAGGGGGAAATACGGGGAAATAAGTGCAAGGTTTCATATGGGCCATTTCCTGCCTTAGTCTCCCTTGGGACATGAACAACACCCTTTCTTCTTTATCCTTCTGCTATTGACAGGGGGTGGTGCTCTTGCCTCTCCATCACAAGGTCCAAACTTTTAGGTATCCCCCTGTGCTTGTCACATGAACAGTTGAACTCCATCAAGCATGGCCATGAATAGCAGCTTTTCAGTCTAGAAGTGCAGCGCACATTCATTGGCAACATCCGCATTTCCGTGTGAGCACGTCTGTGTTCCTCTCACTGAACATCATGACCATAACGTGGTAATGCTTTGGTAGAGACCTGTCACCTGCTGGAGGAGAGGATGTAGCAGGTTGGCAGGAGCCCCCATTAAAAGTGCTGCGACCTCATTCATTCACTCACTGAGACAGCCCCATGCAGAAGTGGCCTGCTGTCCTGAACATGTGTTTTTTGTAAATAGGGATTTTTCCTTCCATATGTGAAGTTGCAAAAGACATGTCTGTGTCTTTTTGGAGAAAGGAGATAATACTTCTGTCTGCTTGTGACATAGTATTTTTACTGACTGATGACTTTAGTGATTGATTAAGATTCCATATCTGGACTTGGGCTTGCAGATAGGAGGTAAAGGAGTAATAATGCTGTTCTTAAAGACATTGCTCAGTGCTGGTGAAACTGGTCTTCATCCAGCCCTGTAAACATTCTTGGATCCCTCTTGGCCAGGCTCTCTTTTGCAGTGAGCTGAACTCCTGTAAACATTCTTAAATTGGTTCTGGTTGCAATACTTTTAGGGACTTTAGCCCATACTGCCTTGCTGCCTGTGACTCTGTGAAGAAATATGAAAAGAGCAGAAGGTAGCAAGAAGAGCAGGGTGGGAAAAGAGGGAGGAGGAAACTTGGTGAGAGACTTTGCAAAGTAGTAGTTACAGTTCCTGTAAGCTGTACTAAAGAGAGGGCTGGATCTATGTTAGTGCTGTGCCATTTTGGCAGCTGTGTTATAAAGGACTTTGTTGTTGTTGCTGTAATTACAAGTGCTGGAGAGCGTGCCTCTGGTCGTAAAGACACGCTTTCAAAGTTTTAGGAGTGGTAGTACTTGGGTTGTTGTGCAGCCCGCACCGCTGATACCATAGCATCCAGTGCTGGCAAACACGTTTTTGTATTGTTTGTAGCTAGTACTTTATCAAATATTTTCCTCAGAGTGAGAGGCGACATGTGTATTATTATAACATATTTATAAGGAAGCATTTTGTTTTTACCTTCTGTTTAAAGTACTCAGGAAAGCGTTTTTGAAAACTAAGTTCAAAAAAGCAGGAAATATTGCTTTTCTTTTGAATTCTCTAAAATATGTGTGCCAAATGGATAACATCAGCCTTACAGGATATAAGAATTAAAGTGAAATTTTAAAGGAAATCTGTTAATCTCTCTAGTCCCGTTCAGTTTCTCTCAGGATAACAGTTTTAGTCCTTCAGATGTAAAGTTTTCCTCATTAACTGGGTGAACTGTTAGTGCAGTGTTTGCAGTGGAATTCAGCAGTGTGGAGGGGAACTTGCATCCACTGGTAAGCACTGAAGGTACTTCCTGTGGTACATGTGAAGCGAACACATTCATTCCTTGTTATGACAGCACGATGGCCTAGTGCATTATTATGCGTATTGATTCTTGCCTGGATTTTTCACTTTGTATGGTAGAAAGCACGTGGCATGTTAATGGAATTCCATGTGTCATCTGTAAATGCTAGTACCCAAAAAGCATTTAATTTCAAAAGCTTTGCTTTTTCAAGACTGAAGTGCAAAAAAAACCCCAACAAAACCATTTCAGTATAAATTTGCTTTAGTTTACAAAGCGATCGTTTAATTAAAAACTGGAGGTTTAATATTAACAGTGACACGCGTGAACTGCTGCCATTTCAGACGTTCTGCTGTGGCAGCAGTGGTTGTAAACACAAAAGTGGCACAAAAGGGAGAGGATCATTGCTTCCAGAGAGAAGGCTGACAAGTATGTTAGGGAGAGATGAGGCAAGCTACTACTGAGCAGCATCTAGCTTTGAGATAAGTTGAGATGGTAGAAAAACTGCTGGCTTGTGTTAGCGTTATTGACTTAAATGATTAAGAGGGGTTTGGGCTGTGGGTTTTTCGATGCTTGCAGTAGGGTAGGCCTTTTTGTGGAATTCTCAGCTAAATCTGTGTAGTTCTTGTTGTGGGTCTACTAAGTCCAGGACAAATTTGTTCTGTAGCAGATTGCTTCGAAGTTTTTGGAAAGTAAAAATAACACATTGTGAGAGTACTAACTTCTTGGAAGGTACAGGAAAACACTCAAACTTTTCATACTGTCCTCTGTCTGCATTTCATTATTTTATCACATTCTTTATTGTTAGATAAATGAGGTCCCAGTGAGTGAAAAGGGTGTGCAAGTCTCAGAGAACATAGACTGTGCACAGTCTCTGCACGGATCATTGAGTAAAAGTGGTGTGTGCATGGGGAAATGTTCAAGTTAAAATCTTTGTGTGCCCTTGAATTTTGTCCTTTATACCTTGTGAGGATTTTCATACCCAGGCATTGCTCTTACCTGTTTTTCTTGTTTTATCTTAAAGTAGTTTGGATTGTGAGTTATAAAGACAGCCTTTCAGTGCAAATTTTGAATGCAGTCTCTAGTTGTGTCAGTGTAGCTGCACTGTACCTGTTTGGAGTCTTGCACTGTCGTGTGATGTGTAGTTCATAACTCTGTCCATTTAAAATCACAATTCAGTGCTCATGAACTCGGAGCTAAAAATCCATGTGTGTATTAACATATTACCATATTCTGGGTAAAATGCAAAAAAGTCTTTGGAGAAATGTAAGAAAATGTTCTCAAGAGTTTGCAGCCAATGTATTATGTCAGTACAAACATGTTGCTACAAAAATGCGTGTGGGTCCCATTTTTGCTGTGCGGTGCTTCCGCTGCTTTCGCTGAGTTTTCTGCAGCAGTGATGAGAAATGCCTCTTGAAGTGCTCAGCCAGCTTTCTTGCTTGAGCACCGTTTTTTGCCTTGTGGAACTAGATTGCAAATAGTGAGTTTTTGGAAGGGCTTGATTTGGTGTGTGTTTTTTGTGTTTAGGCTTGTTTTTGTTTGGGCTTTTTTTTATATTTACATGTAGCAAAGCATTTGCAGAGTGTTCTCTATTGTAAGGCTTAAAATCAGTGGTGTGTGTGTTGGACATAAATAAGTGTTTAGTGTATCTTAAGTTTAGAAAAAAGTTCTGTTGGGTTTTTTGTTTCTGTGGAAGTGCTAGCTGCCATAAAAGTATTTTCATAACCAAACTGAGGAAATTTTGAGGAACAAAAATTTTAGGAAAAGTAGTAATTGTCTCAGAATAAATCAAATAGTAATCCCTATTTTTTTCCTACATAAACATTCCCTAGTTCAAATTATTACCTTTTATTGTTGTGTATGAGTAAATATCACAGTTATCTGAACCCAGTGTATACTATTGCTGAACCTGAACTTTGGAATGCTGTTTTTCATTGTGCTGATAACAATGCTCAGTTTTGTTCTTTGCTAAGTTGACTGAGTTTTCTGTGCCTTTGTGTGAGGATGCTCAGCTGAAGACGAATTCCTTAGGAATTGTTTCTTGATACCCTTAATCCCTAGTATATTCTGTATTGCTGGTTTATATATGCTAATATTTCAGAGAGATAAAAATACTTCATTGTTTTTGTTCTTTATAGGTTGCAAACAATCTTTACAAAATTTGATGAAGTAAGAAACTCTGGAAATATGATTTTAAGCAGTGTCAGTGGTGAGTATGAAAGATCATATATTTATAATCATCTTTAATACAAGATAAATATTTAAATATTAGCATTGTTAACATGAGGTGGTTGAATAGAAACGTAAATGCTGAGAAAATGAGACACTCGGTGAAACAAGCTTATACTGTTTTAATGGAAGTATTTGCTGGACTGCTGTCAGAATAGAATTGGAAAAGGTGTTGAAGCTGCTTGGAAACAAGCAGTGACTATTTAACAAGTTACAGATGTGCTCAGTAGAGGATAGAAGAATGCTGCAAAGTGTTCATGCGTGGGAAAAAAGATCAGATGAACCCTTATCCTATCTTACAGTATGTTTCTGAAAGAAAACGGTACTTTAGTGATGAGTATGTTTGATCTCTTCTCAGTTAAGATGATGCATCATCGTTATAATACCTTGAGTTTTAAATTATAGAAACAAGTGACTGCAGCATTCAAAAAAAAGGCACTTATGTGTTGAAGTTAAGATTCATTGAGGCTGAGTTCCTTTTTTTCAGTGTGTGTCAAGAAAAGAGAACCTCTTGTGCAGAGAATCCTTGTTGCTTCCTACTGCTTTTTTGATACAATATTTTACAGTATGAAAAAACAAAACCATCATTCCTTCTTTAAATTAAGAAAATCGTAACATAACAGCACAACAGGAGAGGTGTTTTGGCAGTGCCTTTAATACAATTGTTTTTGAAAGCTTCGTTGTCTTCTGTAAGGAATTAGTAGGTCACAGAATCACAGAATATACTGAGTTGGAAGGGACCCACAAAGATCCCTGAAGTCCAACTCTTCACCCCGCACAGGACCATCCCAAAGAGTCACACCATGTGCCTCAGAGTGTCATCCAAACTCTTCTTGAACTCTGTGAGCCTTGGTGCTGTGACCACTTCCCTGGGGAGCCTGTTCCAGTGCCCACACCCTCTGGGTGAAGGAATCTTTCTCTAATACCCAACCTAAATCTCCCCTGACACAGCTTCAGGCCATTGCCTCGGTTCCTGTCGTAGATCTTGTTTTATAGGGGAGGGTTTTCTGATGTTCGTTTTTCATTCGAAGTAACTATGCTGTGGAGGCTCTGCTACATCTAAAATGTGTGACCGTGCAAGAGTAGAAATACTTTGAGGGATCCGTATGATTCCTTAAGGTACTCAAATTTTTGTTTTAACTTCTCTCACCCTTTCCTTGTTAGTATGTAAACAGAAGGGACTGACGGTTCAAAGGAATGTGTTTTTATAACCTTTTCTTTGAGCTAGTAATAATTTCTGTGCTGCATTTTGCTTTGAAATAAAACATGGCTATTCTTGAACACTTAATACAAAAATTTCTTTGTAAGAATTAATGTTTTTAAGAAAGCAAGCATTCTAATTTGGGGGAAAAATGTTTTACATAAATGTTTTGTTAGATTGTAAATTTACTCATTGTAAAAGGGTAAACCATTACCTTTTGCATTTAAAGTTAATACAGCTGCGTAGGTTTGAGAGGTTCACAGAAGCATTTTACATGGGTCTTTTTTCTCTTGGTAGTTCTCAGGAGAATGGAGAAGGTTACATGAGGCAATATAAGTGCATTGAACTAATTTAAATATATGAAAACATATTTTCAAGATTGTTAACACAGTTAACACAGCACTTCGGTCCTTTTTGTCTCCATTTCAGAGAGTTCATAAAGCTTATTTTTAAGCCGATTTTATCTCTTGTAAAACACAGATGTTAATTCTGACCTGTGGCAGTATAAACCATGCATTTGTCTTGTAGGTGGCAATTTATATGCAAAATTACTATGATTCTGTTTTGGTACCATAGACAGAATCCCTCTTAATATGTTGTTTTCAGGATTTTTGCTTGAACCTAGTTCATCTGTTGCTTCCATCTAGGCAGTTTTTTAATGTTACTGAAAAGGTATTCTTCCATTGTTAGTGCTTTATCTTGGCTTTGTGCTTCATTATTCTCTGAAGGTCAGTTTGTGTTTACTGCTTGTAGAATGAAAGTTACTGTTGAATTCCTGTAGCCTTGTTAGCAACTTTTCCTTCAGGAGCTCTATCAAACATCTCTGGATAAAGGCCAGATTTTAACGTGTAAATAAATCTGTTACAGCGTTGAGGATATTTTTGGTGCTTTGGATATTTTGTAGTAGGGTTTGGGAGGGTAGAGGGGAAATAGGGTTATGTTTCCAAAGTATGTGTGAGGGTGTGTGGAGAGGGCACAGAACTGTTCAACTGGCTTTAATATAATTAAACCCCATAGTGTGCCTTCCTCCCAGCAAAAGGAATGGCTTCCTGCCACCTGGGGTTAACTGTCCCAGGCAAGTTGACTGCACTTGATGGGAGTTCTCTTCGGTGTGGGATGGATGGGGAGGGATGGTCTTGCGAATACAACAGTGGAAAATGTCACCTCCTTCATAGTCCTGACACTGCTGTGGTAGTACATGTTTGGTGTGTTGACCTAGTTTCTGAGAACTCAGAGATGTGACTTCGGATTTTCTTATCAAATAATACTAATGTCAGTTGTTCAGTCTTTTTATTCAGTATGTACTTAGGAGGGAGAAAAAGAATAAAAAAAGAATAAAAAAGCTCACAGCTTTAAACAATTTGCATACAAAAATGTTTTCTGTAGTATTTTGATAATCGAAACAAGTACATATTTTAAAAAAATGTTTGTGCTAACCTAGTTTAACACTTGAGAGTTTCAGAAACATTGTGTTGGTATGCCTAGATGTGTGGGAGAAAAACAGGGAGGAGAGGAAAAGCTATCCTACCTGCAGTGTTATGCACAGTGGTTGATTTAATGTCTTATCGCTGTGAGTGTGCTAGAAGGGATCTAGCGTGAACAGTCCCTTTAGTCCTGTGTTACCTTCTTCCTTGGCTGAATCTGCTCCCTGATGGAACTGTAAAGAGGAGGAGGGGAACAAGTTGGCATTAGAGACTGACAGATCCTCTTGGAGGGTAGATGAGGTAAAAAGCACATTCAAACAAATATGGATGGAATAATTGGGGCAGGATGTAATAAGGAGTTTCAAAAGCCAGCAGATGAAAAGGCACCATGTCTAACAAGGGAACTGGGCAGGAGTGCTTTTGCTTGATGAGAATGACCTACAGCCTTAAATAATATCCCACTGCTAGCTTGCCTCTCGAACTGACCTTTGATTTTTTTTTTTTGTAATTATTTTCTGCCCATCTTCCTTTACCCTCAGATGTGCATAGTAAAACCAGAGATCATTTCTTTAATGTGAATTATGTGAATGAATGAATGAGCTGCTGCGTAAACTTTGGGATTTGTTCACATTCATAATGATGTTGCATATTAAGAGAACCATATCAGCATGTTTGCCTGTTAAGCAATATCTTATGCGTGCTGCTAGTTTTGCCCTTTCACTCCACGAGAAATATATGTAGCTCTCCAAACTGGAGAAGATTCTTTAAAGCACCTCCCCATTTTTCAGCAAATGAGTGTTCATTTCTATGGAAACAGAACTGGCAGCCAATCTCAGCACTGCAAAAGCACTTCTTTCTGCTGTCTGAGATTTGTAAATACTGTTTTTTCTAAGAGAATTTAAGCAGACTCCTGTAGCAGGTAGTAGTGTAATTTTTGAGACAGGGAATTAAGAGAAAAGTAGGAAAATGAGCTCTCTGCTGCATTCACCAGACAGAATGATTTGAGGTGAATATAAATTGTACATCTCTATTCAACCCATGCAATTTTTCCAGTTTAATGTTTAATGGCTCCCAGGGTTGACTTTACAAACATGAAATGTGACAGGTAGGATATGTGATGTTAGTATCACGGTGTAGAGGAGCTGTGTTGTGGGTGATAAAGATACAGTTGAGATAAATGTTCTCCTAAAAAAAAAAGGGGGGCAAATAAAAATCCATAGCATAAGTGTGTATCTGTTTTTCCACATTATGCTATTGTTTTTTATTTCCCTTTGCTGTTTTCCATTTGGAAATGTAGTTACTATGGAGACAGTGACGACATACTCTAATAGAGCTCCCCAGTGCAGCACAACGTGAATATACATGGTTTGGGAGTACTGGTGATAGCTGCCATGATTATTTTATAGGGCTTTTTGCTGTGTGTGTTTCTTTTGCTCGTTTGATGCAGGTGGTCAAAAGGTAGCCACAGTTTTCAATTTAAGCTGCTATTCTTGCTGGTTTGTCATTTTAATTTATGGACTGATGAAATGTAATGGTCGGTTTAAGCCCATTTGGAAGTCAATGGATGATGCTTCCATTGATTTTTTAAGGAATTTGCATGAGTTTTTGGATTATTGCTGTGGGGAACGGTGGCTGCCTGGCTCCTGCAGATGGATGGTTCTCGCACACTGGGTAACTCTGTATGCCGCAGTCTGTCTGAATTTTAAACTTTTCAATGGCCAAGACAAAGTAAATCGGTACTACTTACAATTATTTTTTTTAATCACTTCATTGGATTGCGTTCTTTCTCCTTCTAGCGTGTCGCTGTAAAGCGCTGATTGGAGGACAAGCTCATCAGGAGCTCTGGTTTTGGGTAGCCTGTCATCCCCATGGCCATCGCTGCCAACCCTTCCCTGGCGTGATGCGCGCTCTCTTCGGGAGCTCTTTCTCTTTGGGGTTCCCAGGGGGCTTCCAGACCAGCCTGCCGAAAACACCCAAAGAACCAGACAGCACCTTTCCCCAGCGGAGCTCTTTCCGATCTCCTGGGGCTTTGTTGTTTTGGGTTATGTTAGTTCATTTCTGCGCTGTGCAATGCCCATCCTAACCAAGGCTGACGCTTCTCCTGCTTCATTTGGTGCGGCGGGGGCAAAGCCTCGCCCGTGGGGTTCGGGCTGTCCCCTTCCCCTTGTGGGGTTCGGGCTGTCCCCTTCCCCTTGTGGGGTTCGGGCTGTCCCCTTCCCCTTGTGGGGTTCGGGCTGTCCCCTTCCCCTCTGTGGGGTTCGGGCTGTCCCCTTCCCCTCTGTGGGGTTCGGGCTGTCCCCCCTTCCCCTCTGTGGGGTTCGGGCTGTCCCCCCTTCCCCTCTGTGGGGTTCGGGCTGTCCCCCCTTCCCCTCTGTGGGGTTCNCATGATGGCCGTGGGGGACGGTGAGTGCGGGGCCGCTGCCCCGGGGGCTCCGGGGGCTCCGGGGGCTTGAACGCCCGGCTCTGGCCGCGGGTCGGTGTGCGGTGCGTTCAGCCCTCTCGGCCGTGTCAGCGCCACCCCTGCGAGACGGGGCTCAATGTGCTGCACACTGCTCGGGACGCGAGCGTGTGTTCGTCTGCCCTGTTTTGTGGGGGAATTCATGCTCCTTCCGCGTAGCCATAAAGGGAGAGCCTCGCTGCTCGGGCGGGGGATGTATATTTAATAAAGACAGGGGACGTTCCTGCGTCTCCTCCGGTGCACAGTGTATTGTTACACAAACCGATGGAAAGTAGGTCAGTAAAGCAGCGCGGACCGTGGTGTCGTTTCTGCATTAAAAACTGGACATACGTGTTACCTCTATCACACCTCTCGGTTTGCGTGACAGGGATGTTCCTTGAGCTTAACACCTTGATGGCTTACTGTGTGTGCATTGTTATTTTCAGAGAAATTAAGAAGCATTCACTGGACTTGCAGAAAGTTTAGGGATGTAGTAGGATAGCTGCGCTTTTGCAAGTGATTATATATAGCTTTAAATAATAATATAGACCACAGATTAAGGTTAAATCTTTTATCTGAATTGGCTAAACCAGAGTTTTAAGAGTCCTGAGGGAGACCCTTTCTTAAGGCATCCTGAAGTGTATGTTTGTCACTTAGTTCTTTCCCATGCTGGAGACTGAAAGAGATAATGAGCGTGACCAGGGCAGTGAAATTACAGCTCGGCTGTACAATCTCAGTAAAATTTGGGCCGTTCTCTGATGTTTGTAATTTTGTGTCCTTTGCAAGGTGCAAGAGAAGTCATGGTCTTTATAGAACTGACTGTGTAGTAAGCTCACTCTTTTTGAGGTTTTTTTTCTCTTTCCAAAAATGTTTTCCTTCGTCTTTGTTACCTTCTTGTGAAGCAACGCAGTTCTCCGTGGTGTAAATATGGATTGTGGTAACTCGCAGATGAAGGGTGCAAGTTGTAGCATGTTGGGAAATAACTGCATTCCCTAGGCAAAGCCATAGGATTTTTGTGGTTCTGTAATGGTCAAGGTTTATAAAGTGAGGGTGGTTGTGGAGCCCTCTTCTGTATAATGTAATTCGTCATTAACAAAGGCACTAAGAACAGAGTACTGTTCAGGCAGTCAGCTGACGTTCTGTGTAGGAGCTTTGAGCAATAATGCCAGATACAATTAACAGTGTGTAGGATGATTATGTAGCTTTTGGTCTCTCTTAAAACTACTGCTTACCACACTTACAAGGAATTCAGTCTTCTGATGTTGTGTTATGAAACTGCTAGGGAAAACAAAACCTTAGTTCATGTTAAGAAAATTTTTTGATCTTTTTTCCTTAATTTAGTATAAGTTTTGCTGCCGTCCTGTACATCCTCCTAATACATGCACCATAGAAGAAGCAATGTTTTAAGGTTAGGGATTCTGCAGCCTTTGAGAACTATCTTCTTGACAAAATGTCACTTTGTTGTGGCCAGTAGGTATGTTTAACTTAGTATTTTTAAGATTAGGCTGAAGGCATCGTTCAGATACTTTGGAGAACAGATTTTATTTTACTTGTCTTATTTGGTTTGCTCACTTAATCAGCCTAGCTGTGTTACAAGATTGCAGAGTATGTTTGGAAATGCTACATGGAGGTGGTAATTTTGGTATTTTATCTTGAATGCAGGACACTGACTTACTGGAACCTTTTGGATTTTTTTTTCTGTTTTCTTGAGCACAAGCAGAAATGTAAATAAAATGTGGTGCTTAGCAGTTGAATCTTAATCTGATTTCTCAAGTGAAGATTAAAGGGAAGAGCCAGATTTTCTGTTTGCCCCCATGTTAACTGTCTCAAGCTCTCCAAGCTTTTGTTGGAAGAATGTAGAAGGGAAAAAAAAATAATACTGTCCTTGTGGTCCAGCAAACAAATGGACCATAACTTCTACTGGTCTGAATGCATGCCAGGGGGAAAGCATGCGCTGTCTCAGTCTTAAAGGCATTTCACATACTTGTGTGACTGTATGTCTGTGTTTGACCTGCAAGCTGTGTTCTGAGGCTGCTGAGGAAAACTAGTCAGGAGCCTCTCCTCGCTCTGGTCTCCTTGTTCCCTGGAGAGGAGAGTGCTTTTGTGCCGTGATCCGCTGGTAACCAGATTAGGCTGTTCAGGAGGTGGCTGTCAGAGCTGCCGTGCGGCACATCGCTTTGTGTGCTCTCTTCGGGGTTTGTAATTCACCCGCTTCCACCAGTGTTCCTCGCCTTGTCAGCCTGTGCTGTCTTTACTCTCCTATTGCATAGGTAAGGCACTCGCTTGACCCCCGCTTGAACAAGGTTATTAGGCTTGACCCCCGCTTGAACAAGGTTATTAGGATAGGGACAAAATTATCTGCCTAAAACTACAGACAGCCTTCAAGGGAAGATTAGACATAGGTTTTCTTAAGATGTACTAAACATATTGCAGTACCAGACATAAGGTATTTGAGGGCTATCTAAAAGCATATAATCAGCTTTGTAAGGGGACATGTTTGGTGCACACATTTGTTGCACTAGTATATAATAAGTATGCTATTTTGTATTATATAATAAGCACATCTTTATTTATTAGTATATTTTTATGTAAACAGCATACACTGTAATGATGTTTCATGAGGTTAAACACTTGTCAGATTTCATATACTAAAACAAGTGATTGGTTTATGAATAGAAATTATTCTTCTATATTACCGCATATGCATATCAAATTGCGGGTTTTGTCTTCTTTCAGAATGCTTCATTAATGTATGCGTGATCCTAGAGCACAAGAACAATTATCTTCCATTCCCTGATGTTCTTCTGAGGGAAGCCTGTCTTCCTAAGTCTTTAATCTGATTAGTACTTTCTGAGAGGTGTCGGTGCTCTACAGCTTTAATATTTTACTTTTGACTGAAAAAGAGATTGGATATAATTAAAGGTACAGAGCCTCCAGTGATGTTTGAGACATTGACTTGATTTAAAATGTATATATATGTAGTTTTAGTACATATGGATTTCTGAGGTGTATTTCTGATTTTTTCCTTTCCTCTTTTAGGGGGCTTTTTAAAGCGATAGAGTCCAGTGAGTGATGGTAATAAAGCAATTACTACACTGGCCTAGAAGTTGGTCAGGCTGTAACTGTGTTGCTTTGTACCATTCAGATCTGTCTGCTGAGGGTGGAATATAGACAGCAGCAGAAGTTTTTCTGAAGGGTAGGAACGCATCACTAGTTCCCTTCTCTGTTCCTGTTCAGGCCTGTGTTTTTTTAACATGCTGACTGCACTGGCTCCTTTCCTGTAATTGCTCCCCACCACTCCTCTTCCGTTATTAGCAGTTGTTGGGCATGTTGGCTTGGGAAACAGCTTCTCTCACTGTGCCTGGGAGAGGAAGGACAGATCCTGTGAGCTGGAATTCGATTGCTGTTCTGAACCAAACCAGTGCAAAGCTTCTTTTCACAGTAAGGTCATATGCTACTCCCAGTGATTAACATAGATTCTGAGTAGTGTTTTGTCTATGAAGTGCACGTACCGTTGCTAATAGCAGTAAAAGGACAGTGGGACAGTGAAACAACTGAGTGGGAGAGGGAGGGAATGTGTAAACAAGCCAAGGGCTATATGAAAAGACACAGTTTCTGCTCAGAGAATGGATGAATACAGCAAGGTTCAAGACTGATGTGAATAAAAATGTAATTCAAGGAAGAAGTATGGAACTCGGAGTATTTTTTTACTTAAAAAGCAAAGCTGCAAACAGAAGACAAGGAGAGATTTTCTCAAAACAAGCATAGATTCTGCAGTGATAAGTGCACTTGTTTGTTTTTTTATCATGTATTCTACAGTAATAGCTGCAAGTAAGCTTCGTCTTTCTGTTTCTAAATGACTTTTAAAAGCGTTAAGGAATTTTTTTGGTGTTTGATTCTGGGAAACTTGGTGGTGTTTGTTGTTTTCATTAAACATGAAACATGAGTCCACTAAGATTTCCAGTTATATTTAATCCATCATCCAGAAGTGTTGGTTGTCTGGAATGTTGGAGTCTGTTTCATTAGTTCTTAAGAACAAATTACATAATAAAAAAGTTGGTGTTATCAGTTTCTATCTGCATGTGTTTGATTAATCCAGACTATTGCTAATATTACATGGGCTTCGCTTGGAGGCTTTCTATTTTTATTTTTTAAAGAGTATGTTTTGAAAAAAGACATTAGAATTGCCAACAGCCACAGGAGAAATTTAAAGCCTGGTAAGGGTTTTCTTTGATGGATGTTACAAGAACCTTCCACTTGCTTAATTGGATATATGCCTTGGAGGGTTTATTTTCATCTTTGTTATCTATGAAATATGAGTAGTATTTCCTTATTGTTACATGTTATTTTTAATAAAATCTTCCTGTAATAAATACAGATGAGCAAGTAAACTATAACTGGATCATTTCAGGTTTCTAAAATGCCTTCAGAGGTCAAGGTTCTCCTGTAATATTGACCTGAATAAGATATTCCACTCTGTATTGTATTTATGAAAGTATCTTAGTTTTAAGGAGTCGTGGTTGGGGTTTTGTGTATTCTTTCCTTTCCCAATTCCTTCATCAAAATAAGTTTTTGTAGGTGCCTAGCTATATCCTAAGCATTTCAGATTTTCCAGATCTGATCTGAGTTTTTTGTTTCTGGGGTGCTGGTGGACAAGGGGCTGGACATGAGCCAGCAATGTGCACGTGCAGCTCAGGGAGCCAGTTGTGCCCTGGGCTGCATCTGAAGCAGCGTGGCCAGCAGGGCGAGGGAGGGGATTCTGTCCCTCTCTCCACTCTGGTGGGACCCCACCTGGAGTGCTGCATCCAGCTCCGGGGCCCCAGCATAGGAAGGACTTGGACCTATTGGAGCAAGTCCAGAGGAGGCCACAAAGATGCTCAGAGGACTGGAGCAGCTCTCCCTTGAAGACAGGCTGAGAGAGTTGGGGTTGTTCAGCCTGGAGAAGAGGAGGCTCCAGGGAGACCTTAGAGCACCTTCCAGTAGCTAAAGGGAGCCTAGAAGAAAGCTGAAGAGGGACTTTCTACACGGGCATGTACTGATAGGACAAGGGGTAATGGCTTTAACCTGAGAAAAGGTACATTTATCCTAGATATGAGGAAGAAATTCTTTACTGTGAGGGTGGTGAAGCAGCGGAATATGTTGCCAGAGGAGTTATGAATTCCCCATCCCTGGAGGTGTTAACAATCAGACTGGGTGGGGCTCTGAGCAAGCTGGTCTAGTGGAAGGTGTTCCACCCCATGGCAGGGGGCTTAGAACCTGATGATCTTTATGGTCCCTTCCGACCCAAACCATTCTATGATTCTGTGGTAAGAAGTCCAGTTTGAGGAGAGTTTGTCCCCTTAAAACCACCAGTTTTGTCACCTGTAAGCGAAGTGACAGCATTGAGAGTAAAGATAATTTATCATATTTTCTTAATCTCTACTTTTGCCTACGTGAGGTTGATTAGTGAGCTGAAAGGCCATTAACAGTACCTTTCATTCTGTTTTGTGGTATGCACATTTTCATGGGCAGATGTTAATTCCTGAACTACATGGATCTAAAATTCAGAAAAATAAATCTCTACATATTATCTGCTCTGTGTTCCTGTTAGACTTCCTGCCTTTAGGACCTTTGTTTTGTCAACCTGCCTTGTGGTTTTACATTTTCAACATGCAAATTAAGTCGAATATGCAGAAATTGGCCAGACTAAAAACTTAGACCAACATTTGTTACTAAAATGATCTCTCCAATGATAGAGTTAAATTTATCACTGTCAGCCTCTCATAGTAAATCATAACTGAAGCTCACTGTTTGTAAACCTTCCTGTTGATATTGTAACACTTAACACGTGGCCCTTCATGATCACATATACCTGTGGTACGTGTTAGAGATGAATGAACATGGCACTTACGTCTGCCTCTCTTACTGTTGATGTGACATAATTGATAGTTTGAAAATTCAAGTCATTAAACTCAAGTGTTTCTGTGTGACTGAATTAAGTCCTGCAAATGTCATGAGTGGTTTCTTTCTCAATGGGTATCAATTGTTTGGTTGATTTAGCTGCAAATACTAATATGATGGTCCTTTTTTCTCACTTTTCTGAACTTAAATATGTCTGAAATGATAGTCATATTATTGCCATTTGTACATAGTGGTTTCAAAATACAGTGTGTTTTCATGATAAATATATTGGTTTTAAAATAGGTCATTAAGATTCACTGAAGAAAATGCTGGTGCTGTCTAGAGTAGATGCTTGATGTGCAAGCAAAGGGAATTTGTGAAGAAAGACAAAATTACTTCTGGAGCTGAGATAATGAAGACAGTAATGAAACCAGGCCTACTGAGCAAAGACTAGTTGTTGGCTTACAGAATATTTAAAATGTGAATAGTGGAGTTTATACTTCAAGAAGATATTTGAAGTGGTAGCCTTTTTAGAAGGCACCTTAAGCAACGGAGTGAAGTGTTAGGCCACAAATGAGGTCTGAATTCCGATGGGCTACAACAGTTAAATAAACCATCACTTTTGATAGAAATTATGAGTCTTTTATGTGTGAAGTGGCTCACAAATTAACCAGGAATGAAGGAAAAATTCTCTTCAAGCCTTTTCTTTCTTTTTCCTTTCTTCTTTTCTTATCACTGTTTTAAGCGAACTTTGCCTACTTTCATTTTAATCAGTGTCTGGATAGGAAGACTCTCTAAGGGACTCTACTCATTCATTTACCAGAAGTCTTGATTGCTTCAGAAGTTACTGTCCTTCCCAGCTTTAATTCTGACATTTCATAGGAGTGCAGAACATCTGTGCTGCGTTAGGCATGTTTTATTTTGTGCTAAAACAGAGGAGTATCCCATCAGTTTCTGGGTTACGCTACTAAGTCTATAATGTATTTAAATTGTCAGAAATTTTCAGTTTTTAATTTCTTCTGCAAGGCATGCCTGTGTCCTTACTACACCTTTTTTCCTTTCCCCTGCCAAAAGACACACTTTTTGTTAACATTTCATCACTGGTCATGGTGCAGTCTTGAATCCTATTGTAGGTGTTGCCTTGTCATGAATTCTGGAGAACCTGATTGTTTTCCCCGTTTTTACTGATGAAATTGTGCTTTGATTACTAATACATTACAGACTATTAGGTGCTGATTCAGAAGACTAGCCTCTCTTTGGGGTCTGGAAAATAATACTGGGATATATTTTTTCTGATTTAAATATTTCCTGAACATATTTCTTCATGAAACTGTGGAACAAAATGGATACATTCTTAGTGTCATTAGAACAGGCCTGTATTAAATGTGGATAATTATTGTGGCATGTACCATTGCCACTGCTATATATTTCTTTTCTAAAAGCCTGTCAGGTTTAGTGTCTGCTTTCCTGTTTTCCCTACCTCTCTTTTGCTCTATTCATTGAGAATCATGTTTTAAAACAGGCCAAACACACAAATCAAAACCAAGAAACCCAAAAGCACATTAGGAATGAGTCGCTGTCAGTGTGCTATAAGCTGGTTGATGGGATGTAGGAGAGCTGAGTTCTGCTTTGCTTATTGAAAAGTTAGGGCACCTTTATCAGAATTTGAGATTGAATCAGCAGCAAAATTTAACTGATAAATATTTGCCTAATTCATGTTACTGACTCTTGCTCCCTTTACTGGCTGCCTTTTTTATTCTCTTTTGTTTGAAGGCACTGGCTCCCTGGAACAGCCTGAAAAAAGTAGCGTGTGAAGGAATACATTTGGCTTTAGTACACTGGGGGATTTTTGAACAAAGTTTTGTTGTTCAGCAGCTGTTCTCACTGGTATTGTTTATCTCCCCCATCCCCATGGAGGTTACTGTCAAAAAAGGAGTGTCTTTTGGTAAGAGTTTGAGATTTTGCTGATGAGCATCAGAATATATTGCACAGAACAAGAGAACCACTTGCCAGCAGTGAATCAGTGCTACAGCTGCCTCCTTCAAGAGTGCAAAGAGAAAGAGAGGAGGTGACATGAAGTAAAGTTAGATCCATCACCAAGTGACCTCATGTTACTTCTGTGCCTACCTTGTCTCCTGAAGAACCAAGCTCCATCATTGTGGGAAGCAGGTTTTTGTTTGTGAATGAGAACTGGTCTTCTGATGGTTCGGGATCCCTCTGCCTGCTGTGGCACAGGGAGAATGGCCGAGTGTGATGCCTTTATGGTAGATCTAGAGCACCTCAGATGCGATTCCTCTGTCCAGCCATAGGTGTCTAGTGTCACCTGAGGTGCCTTGCAGTGTCCTCAGTAGCCTTGTGGAGCAAAAGGGCTTGACATAAGACTGGCAAGAGATCTGTGGCCTTCTGGAATGTCAGCTGGCTGCCAGACAGGATACCCAGGACTGTCTAAACTGGTTTTAGATGACTGTGCTTAGGCAAATGAATCCTATCCTTTGTGTCAGGACAAACAGATTGGCGCTGTATGGAATGCCTGATGTGTAAGGGATAAAGTGCTCACTAAATGATGTGGGGCATTGACTTGAAGTATGGATTAGAAGGATCAACTGACTTGATGCATGTGTAGTGCTTGCGGCTTCATTTTCATGCTTGGCAGAAGTTGTTGCAGGCCGTAGCAGTTCATGTGGAATTGAGCTAATGATCCAGTCCCAGATGTTCCAAGTAATTGCTGCAGCCCATGCTTGTAAGTCACTGAAGGGAGACTGGCAGTCAGTGTCTTGGTGGGCACAGGATGGGGCATGATTTGGAAAATCCAAGGAGTTCATCTACTCGCCATGGGTTCGCTTGGGCAGGATTCCACAGGTGTTGCCATGAGCAGTTTGTGGCGTGAGAGACGGACTGTTAACAGTAGTGCAAAACCACTTATTGTCTATTAGCAGTACTTGGAACCAAAATGGACACAGGAAGGGCACGTTTTTAAGAAAAGGCAGTTAAAAACTAGTTTTACTAAATAAATAAATATTAAATATACTGTGTTTTCAAGTTTGGCTATTGTCAATCTACAATAAAATACCGCAAGTTGGTATTTCCAACCCTAGTAGTGTTAGATGCAGAAGATGTTGCTAGTGATAACAGTATCACGATTTGCCTTTATGGCCAACTTCAGTTCAGTGTCCCTGCAGGGGATGCAGTTTCCCCCCACCATGGTGTCACCTGAGCTTCTGCTTTAAGGTCAGTTACCTTCTGAGGAGCAGAAGTAGATCTAGATCTCCTATTTGTACAGCCCTGCAGGTGACACTGTGTTGCTTTCTTCTGTTATTGACTACGACATACAAGATGTTAGATATTAAAAGTCGCATTAATTCTATGAATCTTAAAACCAGCTAAGGTAGAGGCTTGAGTTGCAGTAACAATAAATGTATTTTAATTTAATTTTCTTTTAAAATAAATTATTTTTTCTCTGGATATGAAAAGCTCTAGATTTCTCTCTAAAATCTGCTTGTCACTGGATACATCTGTAATTACCTTTATTGCTCTGTAGCCAAATCACAGTAAATAGATTGTTTTGATGTTTTAAATATTGGGAGTACTAGAATGTTCTTTGAGTATCAAGTTTTAATGTAAATGTTCATCCTCTGATCTCTACGAATAATTTGGAAGACATACACTACATATTTGGGATCTGGCCCCCAAGAGTAATGCTACATGGCATGAAGATAGCACATACATTTTGTTTAGTTTTAGTTCAAATTGCATAATTTGCCTCTTCAGAATTTTAGTATTTAAACCTTTGCAGTAGTTCAGAGTTTTGGTCTGCCTGGATTATAGAATAACTTTGGATAAACCCCAAGTTTTGAAAGTGTGGTAGACTCTGGGTTCTGATGTGCCCTGCAGGTTTGTTTAATGATTCTTTCACTGGAAAAATTCCTTTGACGACTCTTGGAATGTTTTGTAAGAACACACAACAGTTCATTGATAGCAGTTCACTCGCTGCATTGTACCTACAGAACGCTCCTCTGTGGTGCAGATCTCTGCCCTCCATTAGAAGAGAAAATTCTAATGTCCAGATGTTGAATCTTGTGTTTCTGGCTTTCTGAAGATAAGAGCAACCTTTTCTTGCATTTCTTCTTTTTCCTGCTTTGAAGTTGTTCATCTGAAAGAAAACATACCAGAGTGAGAACATTTGTTGCTCATAAGGTTTCTTCAGCAGCTTTTGGCAGTATTAGATTCCAGGCTCTTCTTGTTACGGTGTCCTTCCCTCCGAAACTCTTTTTACTCACTGTGACTTAGAATGAAGATATTGAGTACAACAATAGTGTTGTGAGATTTAACTGACGCTCAGTGTCTGTAATTTATTGTGTTTTGTGTTTTGCCTTTAAGATGCTCCATGTTTTGCTAGCAATTCGTACAGCTCTTTAGTTTTGTTGTAAAATGCTGTTTGGATAGTGCTTTCTCAGCTGTATTTGCGTATGTAAAATTTGATACTCTTAAAGTGTTAGGCCTTAAAATTACCTAGAATGAAAATTATCTATCCTTTCTAGAATGAAAAAAATTGCATCCTTCAGATAGCTTTGTTTTGACATAGCAATTACATTTAGGCTTTTATGACTTCTGTTGAAATTTATTTGGTTTGTAGGCTGCGTAAAACCAACATTACAGTAAAAGTTTGATACTGGTGGTACAGCCAGTGTGTGGGTGGCAGTCAGGATCTCCATCCCTGGTCCTGTGGCCAACCGGAGGCACATAGTAAACATGTTTGGCTTACCTGGATTGAGCAGAACTGCCCCTTCGTTATACCCTGTGCAGCACCAGTTAAGGCTCAAGCTGGGACTCTCCGTGCTGAAGTCCATGGAAATGCCTTTGTGAGAGCCACAAGCCAAGTGTATCATTGCAGATGAGTGAGAGCACGTGGAAAGCACATCGTATGGGAAGCAAATATAATGCTTTGGTTTCGTGGAGTGCTATAAATACGGACTTCAGGAGTCAGATCTTCACAAACACTGTTAAGTGTATTTCTGGAAATGGAACGTCTCTCGATGGCTCAGGATTTTTATGTTGTTAAATCCTAGCGAAATAAAAGTGTAAAGGCCTAAAAGGGTGGGGAAAGCCTCCGTCAGTGTTGATCTGTTTGTGCTATTTAAAAATCTGCACGATGTTTCTTACTGCTACTTTGAAATTACCTGTAATGGTGCAGGTATCCTTAGATGTTAACCGTTGCTATTTACCCTTCTGTTAATGGTGTTTAGTTCATGGCACTTAATGTGGTTTGCCGTGCTCAAAAATCTCGATGTGTGATTGCATTTAAGATACCCAGAGTAAAAGCATCAGGAATCGGAATGTACTCTGGCTCAGCCCGGATGCGGAGCGGGAGTTCTGTT
This sequence comes from Sclerurus mexicanus, assembly GCA_013396755.1. Classification (NCBI taxonomy): domain Eukaryota; kingdom Metazoa; phylum Chordata; class Aves; order Passeriformes; family Furnariidae; genus Sclerurus; species Sclerurus mexicanus. Next base: position 47,574 of record VWZF01004016.1, read on the forward strand.
TCCATGGCAACACAGGGGACAGTGGGGCGGAAAGGCTGATGCCTTCTCCCCATTCCGAGAGTTTACAGATCCAAGCACAATTATTCTTAGCGTGATTCTTTTAAAAACCCAGTGTTTTCAGGAGAGATGGAAATACTGTTAATGAAAACGGCTAATATACATCCCTGTGTTTCTTGTGATGGCTTTTTGCTTTAATTATGGAGGTTCGTTAGTGCCAACGCAGCTTTTGGCAAATGCTAATAAAATGTGCTAACTATAGAAGCAGTGATCTTGGCCATCTTCAATGAAGGGTGTTCCAGCATTCGCTGGTGCTGCGAATGCTGCTGGACGGAACCTCGCTGTCCCCTTTTAGCGAGAACTGCCTTCCTCTGGGGGGCTATATTGTTAAATATAGTTGACATTTTCACTGGGAGCGAGTTCTGAATAAGCAGAGGGTGAGCAGTGACCGTGCCGGAGATGACAGAGCTTTGCTGTTTGTTTTTCTTTTAGAAACGGCAGGGTTTTGAGCAGGTAATATGCTGAATTGGTCTTTCATTACTGTAGTGCAGCTGTGGCTCACCCTCGCCCATTTTATTCATTGTAGGAACCACAGACTGATACATTTTCTGTGCTCAAGCTTATAGATAAATCTTTCTTCCCTAAGTGGGTTGAGAAAAAAATCACATTCTGCCGTTGGAATATGTTGGGGGTTTTTAAAGGCAAAATATTGTGTCTTGAGACTGTTTCTTTAGTCACTAGAGATGAATTTCTCTCTTGATTAAAAATGCACAAACCTGAAATTATAGGAAAGAGGAATGCAAACCCCAGAATATTGTCTGCCTGTCTAATTTTTTTTACGAAGGATTGGAATAGGGGCAAATACTGTGTGTGGGAAGGAATTGATTTGCATGGAGAATTTTCACCTTTTCCTCTGGCGTTGGCTCCCAGAAGATGATGTCACCTTGCAGCTCATTGGTTGTGCAGCACCTAGTGCAGGGAAGGGAGAGAAAGATGCCGGCACAAATCTCAGTGGTGGATCCAGGGTGTTTGCGACCGGTTTTTGATACGATCTTTGATTAGTATGAAGAATTTACTGCATGTGGCCATGTGAGGTGCTGGGTCCGTCCTAGGGCGAGGGGATTGAAGAGCCGTCAGAGGAATGAGGCGACTGATTTGCAAGAGGATCTGTGATTGTAAGTTGAAAAATCTGGGTGGAAGGAAGGAGACAGGGAGTGCTAGTTAGACACATTGTGGGAGGATGTGTAGCAAAAAATGCATGCATGAGTAAAAGAAGGAAAAGAAGCAATTGTCTTTGGTAGGCTGGAATGGTGAAAATTATATTAAGGGCTTTCCTTTTGGGAAAATATTAACAAATGCTCAAAAATATTTAACCTCTGCAAAGATGGTTTTCCCTTTGTGGGAACGAATGTGTGGGATTCATTTTAATGCTGAGTTTTACTGTGGTTAATGATGAAGGAAAAATAATATTTTGTAAGAACTCAAGATGTAGAAAATGCTGTTTATTTCTCATTGTCATTATATTCCTAGGTCAGAGACAGGACAAAATGATAAATGCTTGGTTTTATTTATGCATTTTGTGAATTTTTGTGAATTTCTGTGAAATATGAAGCAAAATACTTGATTAGAAAATGAAAATACACCCATTCTAATAGCTGTATTTTTATTTAATATATCCTTTCCTAGACAAAAGCTTTGATGATGAAGAGTCAGTGGATGGAAATAGGCCATCATCAGCTGCTTCAGCCTTCAAGGTTCCAGCACCTAAAAAGCCAGGAAATCCTTCAAACAGTGCAAGAAAGCCAGGATCAGCTGGTGGGCCTAAGGTTGGAGGTAATGTAAAGCTATTCAGATTCTAATCGCTGTTCCCAGAGAGCTTGCCAGAGCAGGCACAAAACAGAGAACTTTGCAAGGTGATGTTTAATTCATGACTGCAGTATTTTTGCAGAGCCAAGAACAGTAAGGGACCCCGTTTTATGTAATTTTTCATGTGTAAAGGTGTGTGTGCTTGTCTCTCAGTTTTTGTGAGTGTACGTTGTGCTTACAAAGGCCTCTCATGTAATAAATAAAATTGACATCTGGAGATAGCATTAGTGTTTGTGAAATGAATCAATATACGGGTGTTTCTGCTGGAATCCACCATGCACTTAATGTATATATAAATAAACTGTGAAATTCTGTAGTGGGTCAGTGTAGGTGAAATTTTTCCTGTAGGTCTGCACTGTTTCACGTGGCTGGAAGGGACGAGCCATCACCCACAGACCTCAGCAGAGGTGTCTATTGCGTCTGAATGACTTTCATTATTATTCCTTGAACTGTCAAGAGTATTGGGAAATTGGTTATGAAAATAAAAAATGAGGGCCAAAACCCTTGCCAGGATTTTTTTGCATGGTAGAATTTCAAATCAGTATAATGAAGAATGCTTACTAATTGTGATCTTAGAACAGGGAAATCCGCATTTTTTTAGGGCGGGGGTAATCTAGCAACAGCCACTGTTCACTGCTGAAGAAGTGACAGCTTTTTTGATGATTCTTGTACCCCTTCAGAGAAAATACATAATTCAGTGGAAATACACCCTACTTCAGATATGGCTTTTCTATGAATAAGTGATTCTTTCAGTAAGGGGTTTTTGTAGGAGCAATTTTTCATGTTCATGTAATATTCCCATCCATGATCTGCAAAGCAAAGATGAAATTTGAAAGAAGATATACATGGCAAACAAGCTGCCTTAAGTATTTTCGCATTACTAAGATATACCCAGTGTTTTGACAATTTACTGTTTTTCAGTTGGGATCTTCAGAATTCCTAATAATTAGAAAATATTTCCACAGGGCTGGATCAACACTGTCATAATATAACTGAGAATTGATAGCAATATGAACCAGAATACGCCACCTGAAAGACCTAGTAAAGGAACTTATCTCTTCAAACTGATTCTTAATGTTTATTATTATTATTACATGTAACAGTAATAAGTAAATATAAATAAGAAATAATAATATAATCTTCTTTTACCTGAAGCATGGTGGTTTTTGCATGCAAGACTAACATAGTACCAGAACTGAATGCTCAGGTTTCCTGTTTATTTTAGTATGTGGTTCTTCTAATAATATTTATTGCATATAGATGAGGTTTAATGTAATTTTTTTTTTGCATGTAAACTTTTATTTTATGTGCTCTGCAGTAAAAATATGGAGATATAAGAGCAGGGGAAGGGAAACGAGCAGAATGACCACTCATCTGATTTTTCATCTTATCTAAAAGTTCAGTAGTAAAGGAGATTATAAAACTCCAAAATTATTAGATTGTTTTTTCTCCTTTTGCTATATTGCCAAACTTCAAAAAATCAAAATTAAAAAATAAGGGCAAAATTTAAGCGTGCCAAAAGCAGAGTACTTTGGTCGTTCCTTGCTTTATACCACCTCCTTTCAACTCTGGACAGTGCTGCCCCACCTGACAGTGGTCAGAAACAGCTACTAGAGAAACACATGTGAACAGAGCAAGTGTCCAGGAGCACACTGTCATTACAAGGCAAAGTGCTGGGTTGGAAAGCTTTATCGCACAGAGAGCCATGGTCATTGAAGAGTCCAGTTAGGGGAGGTGTCCTGTTCTGCCTCTCTTGAGACTTCGTGGATCTTTATGACTGCAAACAAACCTCGATGCCCTTTCACGCTCGCTTTGCAGGTACCTAAAGGACTCCTGAGGCTTTTCTGCAGCCTCAAAACTGCCATGTTTGTGGAGTAAATGTAGAGTTCTGGAAGTTGTCTTCTCCTGCTGATTTATTAAGGCTCTGCCATATCCTCCAGTCCCAAATCCTTTCTGCTCACCACTGCGTTCCAAGTCTTTAGTGAGTGGGTGTGTCAGTTCTCATCTTCCCCTCAAAAGCACTGGCTGGGTATTTCAAGCTTTCGCTCACCTCATGCTTCTGCCACCTGTTGGTCCTGCTGGTCAGGTTTTTTTGACTCTTTCATGCATCCATGAATCCATATTCAAAAATTGGAGTTCAGCCTTGGAGGGAGAATAGCAGCTGCTCCATTGACTCAGTTGCTTTTTCTTTCCTTTTCACAAGAATCTCCCAAGTCATGTCAATGTCCTGCAGTTGAAACAAGTCCTTCACTTCTCTTCAGACTTCAGGAACTAGGCAGAATTTAGTGGAGGTAGAAATTGTGTTGAGCACAGGCTGAGATTATTACACATTCCATTCATTCAAACTGCCTTTTACATTCCAAAGATTCTTTTCCTAGGATGTTGTTTTACAAAGATATCTTTTCCTATCAGTTCTGGATGACAAAGTACAGCTTTTTCCTGGCTTCCAAAGGGAGGGGAGGCTATCCTGTCTTGAGATTGAGGAAATTAAACCTCTTAGCCACGCCGTTCACTTTCTTACCTGCTGACACCTGCTGAGTTATGCCTCAGGTGCCTGTATGTTTGGCTTATCGTTATACACTCCGTGGATATGTTTCTTATTGAAGAAATGGACAATTCCACCACCACCCAGATACTCTGCTCAAGTGTATCTGTCGAGTATTCAAAACAAGAATTCTTCACCGACCCACTTCCCATTTAATGTAGGAAATGCACTTCGGTGACACTGGTAGTGCAAAGCCATGGTCCAGGCAGGCAGGTGAAAGGGGCATGTACATGAGCAATAGCAGTATCCTACTTGGGCTGGAATTCTCTCTTCTTGTGCTGGGAATGACTCTGCACGACATTTTCCTACTGGCAGTAGGGATGAGAGAGCTTGTAGAACTGACAGGTGTGATCAAGCCTGTGCACAACAGCTTGCCAGGGAAGTACCAGAGCAGGCAGCCACGGTGACTTCCTGCGCTGGGACTAAGGAGTCCAGCAGGCTGCTTCTCCTCTGACTTGACTGCTTGGAGGTGTTCAGACACCGGCCTTGTTAGTGATGAATGAGAAGGGATGGGCCTTCAACTTAATGGGCACTGCTTTGTTTGGCGTATTTCTTATTCCGTGGTCAATACACTTACCCAAGTTAGACCTTTGCCAGAAAGCACACAACCAATGTACTTACTTCTGACACGCTTGCTTTCAGCTGCTCTGGGAATAGCCTTTTGCTCTGAGGCCTCCTTAGTGAGACTGCGCTCAGTGTGTTCTGCCCTTGCAGAAATGGATACTCCTGGGCTGCTTCTTGGCAGTATGGCAAGCAGCTTTTCCATCGTAAGGGACACCATAATTTACAGTAGGAAAGAAGTTCAGTGTGTCAGCCAAATGAGCTCTCTTCCTGTCCCTCTGCTGTTCAAGATCCCTTATAGGTTTTTGGCAAGTTCCCTTTCAAATGTGAGATTGCTGTTCCAAGTCTTCTAGGGAATTGCTTGCTTGCATGCTACTCAGAAGCTTTATGTAATCTAGATGTTAATAGGAAACCTCAGTCTGTGCCTTAACAAGAAGTCTGGCCTCCTCTTTTCCCAAAATGTCAATTTGAGTCAGCAGTCTTTAAAATGGATTAAATATAGAAATGGTGATAGTTCAGTAGAGCCATGTGGCGTTTGTTAGAAATGCTTACTGATGAAACCCAGTCATAAGAGGGCTGGGACATTATTCTTAGAGTTGTAATCTGAAACAAGGTGAACTTTATACCTTTTGCAGTTGTTTTTGTTGGGAAGATACTGCATGATGCGTTTCAATTTATGGTTCATTGGCTTTATTTAAGGTATAATACATAGGCAGACTGGTGTTATTATCCATTGCTTCCCGTTCACACTAGTAACCTTGTTATACTTTTTGAAACAACCTATGTTGCTGTAGGATGAATCATCCAGAAACCAACCAGCAAAGCGTATGCTATTTGTTTAAATGTCAGAGTTATTGTAACCGCTTTTTAAAAAGACACTTTGGAGTAAGGATGTTGTTGATTCCAAGTGAGAAGAATATGAAGTGAAACCTCAAAGACATACAGTTTTATTATTTTTATTGAAAAAAAAAGAAATGCATACAAAAAGCTTTTTTTATTCCCCAACATAAAAGTTATGATGTTACCTCCTTCTCTGAAACTGTTCAAAGGATCTGATCCTCAGTGAAGACTGCAGCTCTGCCAGTTTGAGGTTTAATGCAGGCATTGCTTGAAAGAACTTTGCTAATTCATAAAGTTAGGAAGAAAGGGCCCTTTAAATTTTGGTGATTGCTGAAAAGACATTAAAAATACCTCCTTTTAGGTAGAAATCAAGCAACTGGAAAACTTGGGTGAGCCAGGTGAGCAGTTCTGGCAAGAGAAGGCTGTGAGAACTGTAGTAACACCATACATGTTTTCGTTAACTGCAGAAACTGCAGTAAGCTATTCTACCTTTAGGAAGTTGAAGTTAGGTTTGTGTATCTGTCTACCATGTGTTCTATAATTATCATTATACTTCTCAGTAATAGCCATACAGCTCTTTGTTCAGGAGCATTAAAATGGTGCTTACTTGCCCTTTTTTTTGTTCCGTTTCCTAGCAGAAGACATTTTGAAGTATTTAGAGGTTTCAGTAGGAAACAGTTTAATTGGAGAGGATCTGCGTAAAACAGATGTGATACTGAAAAATAGATAGGTGAAATCTTAGCCAGTTGAAGTTAACCTCATTAAAACTACATCCTGTAGTTAAAAAACATTTGTGTTAAAAGGGCTTCAGTAACTGTGGAACTGTAAATACAAATTGTTAATGAATAGACTTGAAACAAGATAGAGTCAATCTCACTGTATTGATTGTCTCCAGACTCAAGAAGAGGGTTCTGTGTTTACTTTACAAAATTAAAGGCTTTGTAGTAATCAATGTCCACAGGGTTTTTATAACTTTTGAGTTCAGAAAATAAGTTCAGGGGTGTTTCCTTTATTTTTTTTGTTTAGCCCTCATTAAGTGATTTCCAAAGTGCTGTACTTGTCATGTAAAATGTACTGGTATTTTTTTCACCCCCATTGGTCGTTTTTGTAACATAAATCTACTCTGAGGTGATGTTGGTCAGCAGAGCACCCCTGACATTCTGTGGTGCTTGGTTTCCTTTTTGGTTTTCAGGCTGTTGTGAAATTCAAGGATTTTTCTTCAAGATCCCAGCTGAAATCAATCTTTTTGTCTTTCTGAGCAGCCTTTGAGATTAGCCTTGGGTATCAGAGTCTGAATCCAAGGATTTGGTGCAGAATGGCTGTTTGCTTCCTTTTCCCCACAGTGGATGTCAATTAGCTTCCATCCTGAGAGATCTTTTCCCAGTGAGAAAGGGAAGCAATTAGTTTATATCTTCATGGGGGTGAATCTAGAAGGAAAAAAGAGCAAGGAGGGAGGGGGACGATGGGCTGAAATCAGCTGACCTTGCCACTTTGAGTCCTGTGACTGTTTTGAAGAGTAAGCAAAGACAACCTTTCCAAAACGTTCTGCATTGCTGCTTTGCGAAGTAGCAGGTGTGATTCCTCTTTGTAGGGTGGTGGGTCTGTGTGTGGGAGAAGTGTCTTAGAAAAAATCTGTTTCAGTGCTTTGGACTACTGTAAAAGCTCTCAGAGAAGAAGGGAATGCAAGTTACTTTTATAATAGAAGTATTTACACCTGTGGTGCAAATATTTTTTTGCCCACAAATAAATATGTCCTTTAAAATATAAGAGAAAAATGGTACATTAAAATCAAGTCACTTCGATGTTCTGTCTTGCCATAGTAAACTTTTGGAAGTAAAGGATATGTTATCTAAAAATTGAAATTGTGTAGTTTGCAATGACAGGTGAATGTGAATTCTAATTGTTCTTAATAGAGTATCTATTTAAATTGTTTCAGAAAAGAATGCACAAATGAAAAGTGACAACAGTAATGAAAATTGTATTTTACTGAAACTATTACACCACAGCTCCTCCAAAAAATTAGGGTATTCCAAACCATTCTGTTTTGGCAATGTCAATTACAGATCATACAAGTGATTTGTTTGTGTTCTTGGTTGTTCTCAGTAATTTCTGTAATATAAAATAATTAGTACAATTTTCCCCGTTAAGGTGTAAAACTAGGAACAAATCAAAGTAAAATGTAAATACGTTACTAGAAAGCTGTATTAAGAACTGGCAGTAAGACTAATGCTATCATGTTAATAAAATTAACATAACTTCAAAACTCACCTGTTGAACCTGGAAAAACAAGTGAGGGTCTAAAATGTATGTTCTTTCAATTATTTGTGAAAAATAAGTGCCAATAGAGAAAAGAAATACCATGAGTGTTTTGAAAGATAACCACGTCAACATGAACATTGTGCATGAGTTGGAAGATGACTGTATGAGCATCCAGCTGAGTGGAAACTAACATTAATCCATTTGAGATAAATGTAAAAGAAGTCAGGCATCTGTATTGTTGCTGCACATGGAACTGCTTTTTTTTCCTCCACATCCAGGGTTTGGTCTTATCTAATGTATGTTGTTCAAACCTTGTACGAAGTAAAATACTACTAATATCTCTGTTGTATAATTGCTCAAGATCAGCTTCAGATTTTAAGGTATGCATGCAGGTGCGGTCATCCTCAGTCCACAAGAATCATTTTCTGCTTCCTCGTAGTAGGGGAGCCCTGTATTTGCTCCTGACTAACATGTCACACCTCAAGGCTCGAGGTGTGCTAGCCTAATAGCTGAACACCTTGCACCACCTCCTTTCCTGTAAGCGTGGCTCACTCCCAGATTCTGCTTGTCCCTCCTGCTCCTGTTCTTTCCCGGGTTGAGTAATTATGGAGAGATCTGTTTAGCATCGCAGTCCTCAGGGGCAGCTCACTCACTTGTCTGCAAACTTCTGTTCATGTGCAACATCTCTGGCACGTAGGAGGAGTGTTCTAATGAATTAGGCACAGTACAGGTGGGATCTTTGGGGAAGTTCCCTAACCATGTCTGCCAAGTTCCTGACATAGGCAGATAGAGAAAGGAATAGAAGGTATTGTCAAGGTATTTGAAGGTATTTTGCTGTTGTGTTCAGTTTGTGCAGCTGTTTCAGCTTAAATGACTTTCTGGGTGCCTCAGGGACAATGGCTTTTGGCATTGGAGGAGCTGAGGTGAACAAGTCAGTTCAGAAGGAATGTCAGTGACCGAATTCATCTGTCGGTTTCCCTAAAGTGGGCTTTCTAGAAAATGCTTTTCTACTCTGCTCGAAGTCGCTTGGTTATAACTTGAATTTTTTCTAAGCTGGTTTTAAACAACAGGAAGGCTTTGTCAGTCCAGTTTCTGCTAGAGCCATGATTTAAAAATACATTTGGTTTCTGAAACTCATTTCAAAAAACTCTGGTGGCTTGATTTGGAACAACTGGACAGGTTTGCTGAGCCTAATTGTCTGCTCGGTGGCTTTGTCTGGAGTAGTTCAGCTTAACTCAAAGGCATTTTAGGCTGTTTTTAAATAATGAACTGCAGTGGCTTATGAGACTGGTACACGTTCCTTTTGCTATTTCTCTCCCCTCTGTGCAGGTCATAACTACCATGAGACAAATGTGTTGAGCAACCCAATAAGGTAATCTCCCAATGAAGTTTTGTTTGTGAGGTTTCTCTGGTAGACGAAGTTGTGTGCTTGCAAAAGCACTAGGAATATGGACAAGTTTATAATAACAGAGAAGTTTCGGAGAATGGCGAGTTTCTTGTTTGCAGATGCAGTTCTTGTTTTCTCAGAAAATGGATACAAGGCAGCTGGATGAAAACTTTTGTCTAAAATAGGGTCACTGCAGCTTTTCATGGTTTGGTCTTCCCAGAGTTTTAGTGTCAGAGCTGTGGCAATTAGCAGCCTGATCTGTTTCTTAACTTGTATGGCAAAGCCAGAAAGTGATTCTAACAGTTACACCAGAACAACTATTCATTGACTAGTGCATTTTATACTGTGAGTAGTACTCAGTATAAGTTATAAAACTAGTATAATTTTATCTAAATTAGTCTAGTTATATCCCTCCTATAGGATTTATGAGTGTAACTATCTAAAAGTAAGTACCTTGTTTAAAAAAAAAGTCTTGTCTAATGCTGATCAAAGTGTTTTTCACTGGAGAAACTGCTGCTTCTTTGTTGCTCTCAAATACTTTCCTAACATAAGCAGGCAAGCTGAAGACATCTGTACTAAGTGACTCTTAATCACCTGAGGGAAGAACACTTTTATGCTTCATACAGGTACTTGAGACTGACCAATAGCCATTTGCTTGTTTTATGGAAGGTTTTTATTCAAGTTTGTGAATTAAAGTCCACAGATCAGTTTTTCAACCACGGAAATAAGACTATTTAGAACATTAGAATCCGTTCACATATATCAAGGTACGTATGTACAGTATATAAAATGGCTTTAGATAACTCGGTAATTTAAAACGTGAAGGGAATTTTCAAAAATTCTTAACCTTCAGCCACTTTTCCAAATGTTTGGTTCCTGTTTTACAGAAGCAGTCTTATGAAAAGTGCATATGAAAAGATACTATTCTAGACTATTTTAGTCATCTTAGGATACCTGGAAAGATAAATAGATTCTTACTGAGCTAGTGAGATTCAAATCTTTCTATACAGGAGAGCTTTCATCACAATCATTCTCTTAAAATTCACCCTTGCCATCTCAGGGAAATTTCCTCCCCTGGCTCCCAACAGATACCATTTTAAAAGTATGCTGCCGGTTTTATCATGTAGTAATAAGCCTGACGCAAGGATAAATGAGTACATTTTGCAAAGACTGAGTGCTACAGAAGATTCAGGAAAAATTGTGCTTTCTTCTGTGGTTCTAACAAACAGAATCTACATTCAAGGAAAGAAGTGTGACCTTTGCAACATCTGCCCACTAGGACTGGGAACAGAATGTGGCTATTATTGCAAGTACCGTGCTGAAGAAACAATTAGGTTTTGTGTCTTTGTAGTTGGTAGGGTTGTTGTCATCTATTATTTATAGTTTGTGTGTGTACATTTGCATTTGTTTGTTTGTTTTTGCTTGGTATCAGCACTTGCTTTAGATCCACCCCCCTGAGTGTTCGATAGAGGCTGTTCGTTCTACCAGGCAGCCTTTGCAGTTGTCCTTCTTGAGTTCATGTTGAGCATTGCTCTACTTCCCTCAGCCTCTGCTTAGACTTTCAGCAGTTGTCCTTTTTAAGCTGCCTGGACTAACGTCCTTCCGTGTGTGCACCGAGTCATCGTGTCCCAGCGCAGTGCGCTGTGCTGTCGTGGTGTTTGTATGGCCCCACAGTGAAGCCCAGGAGGCAACTTGCCCACTGACAGTGTTCATCCTGACCAGTTTTATTCTCAGTTTCGCCCCTCCCTGTTGTGACTTATGTTCAGCCGTACCAGAGAATGAGAGCGGTCAGTAGGAGTGAGTGGGAGTTGCCAGTTAACCTATTACAGGAAAAGCTGAGTAAGTACTTGAGCTTATCCTGCCCATTTATCCCACGCAGAGCTGGACCTGCTGTCTGTTCCTAATTTGCAGCTGATTGTTTATTAACCTACAAAGCCAAAAGGGTAACAGTAGTTGGGTTTTTTTTAATTTCAATCCAGAATTATTTGCATCTTTTGCTTCAGTCTCTGATAGACAAAAAATGAAGCTTCTGAATTAGCTGAGACAAAGGTGTAGCTTTTTGTTGTCTTTCAGGAAAAGAAATGGTAATCCCCATCATTTTAGTCTAGATGTGCTGCTCAGTAAGATACTGTTATTGCATGCAGTTAGAGATTCTGAGGGATAGAAGACATCTAAGAAGCAGAATCCTTTTCACAGTTTACTAATGTTAAATTTGTGATGCGTGTTGTACCAGAAAGTAGTTATTTTTTAGGGAAGCATTTTGCAAAAAGCATTAGGACTAAAACTGAAATGAAGTTTTAGAACTATTTTTTTTTTTACCCCTAAGTTTCTGTACCAATTTTGAAATTCTCTTTTTTCACAGAGAAAGTTTTTGGTTTGAAATTTTTGCTGGAAGCCTATAAAGGTAGAAAAAAAATGAATTGGACTAGTAAAGAAGTGCTACCAAATAAAAATCAATAATTTTTTTTATATTTTTAGGCCAGTGCTTGTGTATTTTATTAAACAGTTAGGTGTGCTTTGATTAAACAGTTCTTCATTTCGGAACAAAAATACCTGTCCAGTATCACTCTCAAAATCTTTGTTCTCCCATGCAGTGTAGTCTGTTTTATTATCCGGGAGGTCCAGCTTTGTAGATACTAGCAGGGAGAGCATCAAGGCACTGGAGCAAACGAGCATTCCAGAGTTGTTGTGGGATGTTGGGAGGATTTCATGTGTTTCAGTCTGAAGAGGGGAAGATGACAACCACAGGAATTAACTCCTGGATGAAAAAAATTATTTTGCAAACACTATGTAATTCATTTACTTGCATACCGTACTCTTTCTGGTGTTGAGTTATGCTTAGTGCTGAACTCAGCCTTATAAACTGTCTTCCAAAAGAAAAAATAAGACTCCTAGGGCCTTGCAAAATGTTAGAAATCCTTAAATTTAACCGATGAAAATGTCATCTCTCTTAGTGTTCTGCAGGAAGTGAGTAGTTTATTTTCTTCACCTCTGTTTCCAGGCTCGTTGAACTTAAGTTTAAAAAATAAAACAAAGACACACATGCAAAAAATAAAAATAAAAAAGAAAGAGAAATCTTAACAAAACCTCAAAACCAAAACACACTCCACAACTCCACTAATGAAACTCAGAGGGGTTTCAGCTGCTGGATTTACTTCCACATCAAGTCTGTCTGTTACATTGGGGAGATTCTCACCAGCTTCCTGAAGTGGAACCCAGGCTGGCAGGTCTCTGTGAGTCTGTCTGATTAGAGGGATTGAAGGATAAGGGTAAGTAAAGGTTATGAATGAAGACTAACAAACAATGTAGATAAATGTCTTGTGTGTACTTTAGTTCGTCTCCTTTAAAGAATGTTTTTCTTCCGTGTTTCGGGTGGGGGAAGCTCAGTTGGATTCGGTAGGCTAAGTCCAAAGGCAGGGTAATGTAATTACCCAGTTGATGAGGCTCTGGATTTTAACTGTGTGCTGAGCACTTAAAGATGTTAAAAATGCAGTGGAGTTAAAGCCCCTTAGAGTTGTTTATCGTGTTCTTGCCATTAGGAATGCAGTAGCTGAACTTGTCCGTATTTGGTCAAAGGACTACGAGTTCTGTGGGTAGCACTGAACATGCACTATTGAGTCAAAGGCAGTAATACTAGAGAGAGAGCTAAGAAATTTATGATCACAGGCTTGGTCTGAGAAGGTAAGTAACAACAGCAACAAAACAGTTTATTAAAATATTGTGTGTGCTGTCAGGTGGATTACTTTTGAGTCTGGAGGCAGTACTGTCTGAAATGAGAATTCTGTAAAGCTCTGCTGTTTCTTTGGTGGAGGAGAGTCAAGCCTTATAAAGGATGAGAGGGATGAGAGGTTCTTTGAAGACATCTGCATGTGTGCGACTATTACATTTCTTGTTAGCACAGTAAAATACTTTCTCCTGAACTGCGAAACAGAGGGTGGAGTTCTGTCATTTTTTAATTGGTCTCTACAGAAATAGTGACTTGGTAAGCAGAATTGCTAAATGTATCTCCAGGGAGATCAGGATGGGAAAGATTGAACAGTATTTTTCCTCCTCAGGCAGTGTAGACCTCTGACTTGCATATAATATGAAGAGAAGACGGGTACTTCATACTTTGTTTTGATGTGCATATGTGATCATGCAGTTGAGGAGGAGAAAGATTAGTGAGATAGAAATGAAATGTGGTTGTACAAATAGCTCTAAAAAAGTGTCACCAGCCAAAAATCCTACATAACCTTTTGTTATTACCAGGCAAAGAGGTAATAAAACCATGTTCTGAGAGTATTAATTTCAAAGAAAAGCGGTTTGTAGAAGTGAAATAGTTGTTGAAACTAAAGATGGGAAGTGCTGTGTGTCTGGAGTATGTCAAATGGTGGTCTGTCCCTCCTCTTTCTCTTTTTACAGTAAAAAATTGTTGTTCCTCACCTAAAAGATTTTCTCTTATTCCTTGGGATTCATCACTGGATGATGTTCCTAGAATATCTAGGAAATATCTAGATAGATATTTCTAGAAATATCTGTCATGTAACCCATGCTATTTTCTAATTTTAAAAGCAATGCTTTAAGGCAGACTAAACATGACACCTACTTACTTAGCAAAGGCAACTTCATCCTCTTTTAATCTTTTCTTTATAGAACACAGGAATGCATTACAAATACTTGAAATCCAAACATTCTTCTATATTTTTTTATGTTCAGGGCCTATTTCTGCCAATTTGTAGCGTTTTATTTCTGTAGTTTATTCCTTGGGTAAAAAATTGGTAAGTAAAGGATGGGAGTGCAGAGTTAGTTTTTTCCCTGTATTGATGTAACTGAATAATAATACAGGACTTGTATAAGCTTACTTTTCCATTTCCTTATCCCTGAGTATGTGTTGCATATTGACTGATTGTTTTGGTTCTATAAGACTTAGATGTCAGAGTATTTGGGGCGGGACAAATGAGATTAATAACTGAGCATCCAAATAGCTGTTTGTACCACTACTTTAGAATGGTGCCCCTGGGCCAAATTGCTTCTTTTCAAGGTTTCTCTCCACAAAATTCTGCTCTGACTGGAGCATCCTCTCTTCGAGGAGCTGAGTTCTTGTGGCAGAAAGGCATGTTCTGGATATAAACGGGATCTTTCCCTCTTCATCTTTTTTAGCTGGTGAAGATACTCCCGAACTTTATGGAAGGACTTGTTCCCTCTACTCTGTCGAGGGAGGAGAAATAGGTGGTTATTATTTCTTCTTTCACTTCTGGCTGCCATTGGCAATTCTGGCAGATGGTGTAGGAGATACACGTGTGTTGTGTACAGCATCTCTTCACAGCATCCTTGAGCTAAGGCAGTCAAAGTCTTTTACATGTTCCTCTGTCATGCTGCTGGTACCATGTCCACATTCCGTGTTTTTACACTAAGGGCGCACAAAGGCATGTGGGAGATCTTGTTCTCTGTAGAGGTATTAAGATCTACTAAGTTTGTCATCAAATTTGTAGTAGTAGTGGACCCTCGTGTTAGCAAACTGCACACATATACAAACACAGTAGACATGATTTCCTGCACTATAATTAGGAGATCAAAGACTGTAAACTATGAAACGTTTAAGAGTGCAGCCTCTGAGAATTTGATTTGTCAAGAATTCCTAGCTTTTTGTTTTAGTTTACCACTGAGCCTCTTAACTGCTTTTTCCTTATGGTTTTTGTTTGTCCTGTAGTTAGTAAAATATGTGTCTTCTCTGCCTGATGCCTCCATCTCATCTGTGCTCTGCCAGCTGGGGAGGACGTTCTGCCATCTATCCTGTTGGCCTCAGTCTGAAAGCACCACTTGTTCCTGAGTAGTTCGTTACTGTAAGAGATTGCTTTTCCTCTCAAGAAGAAGGAAATGTTCAACTGGACTGATTATCTCCATGCAGTTAACCTGTTTTGTCATGTTATCTTCCTGTTGCAATTATTGAACATACTGAGGAGTTCTGCAAAGCTTCCCCTTGTGCTTGGAGTTCTGGACTTGATGACCTTGTTCTTTGACCTGATAGCAAACTTGACTTCATTTCTTTAAAAAAGGAGCTTTCTTGGTAGCCTTAGTTTTTGCAAGAAAGTAAAATTTGGACAGTGTTTTCAAATTGGTTCTTCTTTAGAGTTGTCTCAGTTTCTACCCAGGATTTTAATGAAACTTGCAACCATATGCCAGTGTGAAACCAGCAGGTTACGGGTTAGATTTCTTCCTTGATATTGAGAATAGTTCCGTCATGAGTGGTCTGAGAAGAAGGCTGGCTGCTGGTCAGGGAAGTTCAGATCTTGCTCTGACACAAATTCTTTTCACTGTCTTAGCTTTCATTGTTGAAGTTCTTGTAGCTTTGAGACCGCAAAATACCTCATGCCTCTTCTCTTCTTGTGAGAATACTGGGAAACACAAGGCTACTAGAGGATTGTTACACAAAACAGGTTTCCAATTAAACACAAAAATAAAAGTGATGAAATTTGTGAAATTGGAAATTGCTTGGAGTTAAAAAAAAGGTTTTTTCTTACTCATGGTGAAATCGGAGTTCAAGGTCGATGCGCAATTTTGCACAAAAATTCAGCATTTTTGTAAATTACGTTAAATGCTTGAAAGTAGGTATGGTGCAGTATGCTTATGTCAGTTTTAAAGACTTGATGTACCTTACATGCTGCTTACCAGTATTTGATGTTTATTTAGGTTCCTCGAAAGAGGGAGGAGCTGGAGCGGTGGATGAGGATGATTTTATTAAGGCATTTACAGATGTTCCTACTGTCCAGGTAAGGTGCTGCGGAGATCCGTGTTTGTTTTCAGAAACAGGCTGTTTGCAGTAGTATGTGTTAGCCTGCTTTTGAAACTTCTCTAATTTTACAGTGTTCTAAGTAAGTGTCATTACTTTTCCTTCTTCCTGAATTTGCAGTTTCCTTGGCAAGCTCTTTACTTTTTCTATTTAGTTACCAAAAAAATCCTACCTTTTCTGTACTGTTCTACTCATTTATAGAATCCATTATTTGTATATAAATAATGTATAAAATCCATTATTGCTTCTCTTAATATTTTCCAGGGAACTACAGAAAATAAACCTGTTTTAATAAGGGAAAATATTTCCATAACATTTGGAAAATTTAGGGCTGCAATTTCAAGGATAATGAAGTAATAATAATACAGGCAACTAATTGAAAAAGCAAGAATTGCTTTTTCAAATGTGCCTGAATTATAATGACGTGTGTCTGGCATATATGTCCTCATTCTAGCACTATTTAAAAAAAATAAAAATTAGTGCCTTATTTTCATAATGAACTTTTTGGACTCTGAGTTCTTAATTGTAAGATCAGATTTTGACTTCTATTCCTTAAGTGTGGGAATTGCACGTATTTGGTACTTTCACACAGTTGAGTCATTTAATGTGCATGTAGCTCCCTGGACCTATTTTGAATGAGTTTTCCTTGAGCAGCTGAGGTGTGGAAGGCAACCAGAAATGCATTAAGCCTTGGTCCCCAAACAGCAGAAGGATTTCGTGAAACTCCCTTTTCTTGATATGTACTTTTGTTCTATTTTCATATCCCAAGATGACAGCATAGTTATTTGTTAGATCTCCTTCTGCAGGCAGAAATACTGTCTGCTTTCATGAAGGAACACTCAATCTCCATGATCCCTGTCACATAAAGGAAATCTTTGTCTTACAGTGTAAGAGCTTTATGTTTCTTTGCTTCTTCAGACTGTGTAAGGAATTCTTTGGAGGACAAAAATAGGCAGCCCTTAATATTATTTATTCCCATTATGTTAACCAGAGCTATGTTCCATAGCACAGATAATGTGGTGCTTGTAGTTTGGTGCCTTAGTATTTGAAGTCCCAAGCAGAGTTCTTTAATCACTCAGGCTGGTTAAAAACATTGCAAAAACAAAAGTGGGGTGACCACATGTCACTGACCAATACATGTGATTTTCTGTCTGACTGCTGGATGGCCTGGGAAGGGAGGTCATTCCTTAAACTGCAAGAGATAGAGGGGAAAGACACACTTGTCCTTTACTGATCTGCCCTGAGCTGAGTAGGAGGCACGGGAGAAATGTGTAACTGACTGCAAAATAATGTATTTGTTTCACAGATGAGAATGCAAGGGGGGAAGAGGGACCTTTGGGGGTTTAATTGTCCTTAGGAGCAATAACTTCTTACCGTCCAACTTCTTGGTGCTGGCTGTGGCCAATCACTGATGTTTCACAAAAGAAAGGCAGATTCCACATTCCGAGACCGTGTTAATTACTAAGGAAGAGGGAAATGTCCATATTAGACCTGTAAAGGAAGAATGTTGATGACCTGTAATTTGCCAAGTTACCCTAAAAGCAAAGGAAACTTGTTAGACAGCACAGGGAGAGGGAGTTACACATTATTGGGCCCATTCCTGTGTACCTTTCAGTTTTCATTACATTTATGGTTTTCACTAGTGGCTTCATTGAAAGTAAGAAAGGAGACTGTATTATGGAAAACCAGATCCAACTCTGGATTAAGTGTATCTGGATTAATCAAGTAAATTGAGTTTACTTGTGGTGTGTGTGTGATTTAAGTCATTCGTAAAAGCCACTGGTAGATCTGATGTTCCACTAAGCTGTTCCTGTGATTGCTCATCTTTTTTTAGTAATATCATATTGTTTACGCAGGTCTAGTTTTTAATCCCCATATTGAAAATACTTTCCATCGGTATA
The DNA here is from genome assembly GCA_013396755.1 of Sclerurus mexicanus. NCBI lineage: Eukaryota > Metazoa > Chordata > Aves > Passeriformes > Furnariidae > Sclerurus > Sclerurus mexicanus. The sequence goes on from VWZF01004016.1 coordinate 65,699, forward strand.
GTTATTACTCTGATTTGTGTTTGAGCTTTTCAGATTTCTGTCTCTGATGTTGCACTCAGCTTTAAAGATGTGTGTGCATGTTGCCCTCTCATGGAGAGCAGCAGTTATGGCAAAAATGAGTGATTTTCAGATGTGGATCTCTGTGCCTAAACGAGAAGTGCTGTGGTGACAGGATTGTGCCCTTCATATTTAAGATTACTACCATAATGTTTTTACAACTTAGTTTGCCATTGCTGAAACTGAAGAAAATTGTGTGTTAAAATTATTAGATGTAACTCACATGAGGAGCTACAATTTGTTTCAAAACAAAATTTAGTTGTTTTTATAGAATTCTCATGTGGGAACTTAGGAACAAAAAGTGCATTATGTCATTGGCTGAACACGTAATTTCATCCTGGCCTTCTAAAGCGTAATTAATCAAGGGCAGGGATAAAAGAAATTATTAAAATATTGCCTTTGATTCCTCCAAAATTAAAACAGGTATGGCCAACCTTGACAATTTGGGATTTTTCCATGGAATTACGGTTTTCATTTCATGACAGGATAAAATTATACCATTTATTAAATTCTTCATTACAATGCCAGTTTGAATATCCCTAAGCCCCGTTCTGTTTGTGTCAGGTAATTAAAGACAAAAATTAATTCTTTCCCCAGGAATGCTAATAGGGCAAGCGTGAACCCACTGTCTAGGTTGCTTGTGTGTTTGTCTATTGCGTAGCGTGTTTTCATCTCGTGGCAGCAGTTGTACGGTGTGGTCTCTCATGGCACACAGGCTGACAGTGAAACAGTCCTATTTTCAGGATTTGCTCAAGGAAACTTCTTGCAAAAAGTGTTTGTACCGGGGCTTCAGACGAAGTTAGACCTGTTAGATGGCACCAGAAGGTGTGATCCTGCTTCCCGTCTTGTTACACTTCTTTAGGATGAGTTGACAGAAATGCTGAGTTGCTAGAGAAGCTTTTGCCATTCCACTTGTAGGATAAGCTTTTTGTATGTTAAAGCTCTGAATTGAGGAGACAGGCCAAGGTGAGTGATGGGAAAGAGAGACCCTGAGGAGATTGAATCATGTCACAAGTCCCGATGGCATTAAATGTCACTGTAATATGAAGTTGCATCTTGAGTTAACCAGTGACTAGTCCCTTACACTTTTGAAGAAAAATTAAAAATTTTATTTCATAATGGAAATTTATTTTGATAAAAATGCTTACTGAGATGCCCATAATACTTACTTTTAAGAGTATGGTACCTACAGAATTAGCATTAGAGTAAACTAGTATTGTGCAACAACTATTAATAGGCTACCAGTACACACAAATATATTAAATGGTAATACCAAACTCATACTTGATTTTGTCAGCAGTGGAGTAGAAAGTCTTGTTGCACTTGGAGCCACAGTTTTCATGAAGTCATTTGCTCATTTTAAATAAGTTATCAGATGTTTAATGACTTCCAGTGAAGAAGAAGACAACAGCAATCATGAGTAGCTTTCTAGTTTTTCATGTGCCCTGTGCAGAACTGCAGAGCTGCTGCTGCAGTGTACCTTGGAAAGGCTCACACAGCTGAATGGTAGGAAGAAGGTCAGTTTTGTGCACGTTCGTAATTTGTTTTCTGTGTGATAGTGAAGGAGGCCTGGGTGTACTAATTTATCTGTTTCTGAAGTGTTTTCTATCCTGTTTATCCTATAAATCAAATATGCAGGCGGTTCAGAGTATGGATATTTTTCATCTCCTGCATATTCCAGCACGAAACACAAAGGCCTCCATAACCATATTCTGTTAAAGCATTGGAACAAAAGTGGATGCCAGTTGAGTCAAGGTCACATGTCTTCTCTAAGTTAAGATTATTTTATATGCTCAGGAAACTTGAAAACTAAACTATATTGGGGATAACCCTTGCAGTAATTTGAAGTTGCCTGGGAAAATAAGGTCTTTTGTAGAAAATACTAATTTAACTGTAGAACAGAAGGAAGACATTGCCTCTTTCTTACTGTAAAATCAAAGATGCATATATGCCTGCAGAACAGTGTGTTCCAGAGACCAGTGTCAAAGCTCTCCAGCAGTTCATGCAAAGCAAGGTGTCGTAACCACTGGCCCTTGTTCCTTCTAATTTTTTTCTTGCACATGCAAAAGTCATGTCTGGTATTTAAATAAATAATGAGGGAGCATCAGGCCCTACTGTTTAGGTGCTGTGTAAGTTATGATGCTGGGCTCCAGCTTTCACTGTAGGAAGGTATGAGCGTCCTTGAAGTCCTCATCCATGTCTGCCCACTACATGTAAGTGTCATGAATGTGCCTCAGGTGACCCCAGATGATTGTGTGTGGGCAACTGAGTTTTGCCCAGTGTGATTATATAAAAAAAACTTTTCATCTGAAAAATCGGGACTTTTAGCTGAAAATACATTTTTTGGAAAAAAAACCCTCTGGCCGGATTAAGTTTCTGGTTAGTAATTTGCATCACATCCTCTTAAACTTGTTCTCAGTCTAGGGGGGAAAAACCCTTTCCATTTTGCACATACAGTGGAAGCAGAAAAAAACATCCTGTGACATGTCCAGGAGAGTAGAAGGGAAGTCAGTTCATATTTTCATGACTAATTTTTTTTCTAGTTCTCTTCTTTAGAAATCCACCCACTTAAAATTATCAATAATGTATTAATTGATGTAGAACCAAATAGCGACTGTTGGATGGTCTTCCTGTGCAGCGAGAACTCCAACTAGCTTCTTATTTACTGACCGTATAAGTTAATTAATAATAGTCTTGAAGTAGTAATACATAAAAAGGCTGAGGAAGCCTTTATTTTTTCAGGCAGATTTTTGGTTTAGTGTTGGCTTGCAGCGCAGTTCGGTCCTCAGAGAGCGATGCACTCTTGTAATGCAAGAAGAGAGTCCCTGCCCTAAAAGAGTAGCATTGGGTTAAAACATTCGTTGAGTTTCACAACGGTGAAAGGTAAAATCTGGGGAAAAATGTTAGTTTTTCAGCTTTTCTTGTGATGAGTATTCACTACTCAGTGATATCATTGGAGTTTTGTCCTTGCCCATTTATACCTGTTACACAGTTCTCTGGAACTTTTGGGGGAAGATTTTCAGAATTAGAATTTTATTTTCAGTCTTCACAAGCTATTTTCCTTCATCTGGTTACCTGGGATATTAACAATCTGAATTTTCTGGTTTTTTTTCTTAATACTTCAGATCTATTCTAGTCGTGAACTTGAAGAAACGTTGAACAAAATCAGGGAAATTCTCTCCGATGACAAACATGATTGGGACCAGCGAACTAATGCGGTAAACTTTGTACCTCGTTTAGGTTTGGGTGGATGTATCTCACAAAGCACAGGCAGCCAGATATTTTAAAATGTTTTTGTCTTGAAATAATTACACTCCAGAAAATGGAAGAAATTTTCTTTCCCAAACCTTGAATTTCTGTGTACCAATTTAAGTCCGGTATTTTTAAAAGGCCAAAGTACATTTTTGTTGACCTGTAAGTGAAAGCTTTTCTAAGATCCATCATACATATTTCAGCTCGGCATTTCTGCACGGTCACGTATTCCACAGGCTAACTGCCAGCATTAGTACCTCTTACTTGTGGCTGAGTTCCACTTGCAGGATGAAAATGTTGGTGTGTATGTAGCATTTATACTTTTTTATCAGGTTTATGGCATCTCACTGTTTAGAAATAGGTATGTGAACGGAATTGTCTTTGTGTATTTGTAGACTGGGTTCTGAGATTATTTTTTAGCTCTAGAATCTAAGCAGTATACATTCTTTACAGGTTTTTGAATTACTTGCATGTATTTCAAAATTATAGTTTAAAGACATGTCTGCATACATTTTTGCAGTGAAACTATTCCTTTTTATTTTTTTTATTTTGAAACGCATATTGGTAGTGTCTTAAGCTAAACGCCTTAATCTTTTTAGCTGAAGAAGGTTCGGTCGTTGCTTGTTGCTGGAGCTGCACAGTATGATGGATTTTTCCAGCATTTACGGTTGTTGGATGGTGCTTTCAAGCTGTCAGCCAAGGATCTCAGATCCCAGGTGGTTAGAGAAGCGTGCATTACTGTAGCGTAAGTATGGTTCGGGTGCACCCGTGTGCACTGCTGCTGGCTGTCATTGGGGATGTCACTTAGAGTGGCAGCAAGGGTTATCTCGTTGGACTGCAGTACACAGGAACTGATAAAGAGCCAAGTCAGCATCTGAAGCTGCAGAGGAAAAGAAAGGGTTAAAGGGATTTGTTCTCTGGGGTGATACACGTAGTTGTAATCCCGTAGCAGATTCTGTGTCTGCCGTCTGACAAGTCGCTGTCATTACACCGGGCACTTAGTGCAAGTTCCTACAAGCTACTGGGAGCAGTATTGGGAGCCAGTCTCAGGGTCACTGGTGCTCAGGTGGTTGGCACAGAACTTCAGTGGCACTGCTTGTAGTAGTAAAGTGAACGGCCCTGTAGTGGTTTGAATACTGTGTGTTTTGGTGAGGTACTATCTTTTGTAGTCATAGAATGGTTTGAGTTGGAAGGGACCTTAGAGGTCATCTAGTTCCAACCCCCCTGCTGTGGGCAGGGACACCTCCCACTAGTCAGAGTTGTTCAAAGCCATCCAACCCGGCCTTGAACCAGCCACCTCCAGGACTGGGGCATCAACAACTTCTCTGGGCAGGAGATAGATGTCCATGATAATGTTAGAAGCCATGGCTAAACTGATATGGTATCTTTACCCTTGGCATCTTGGAGACTCCGTTTAAATTCAAGGGTGGAGGACAAAGACAGTAGTCTTTCCCACTTCCGTGTTTTCTGTGACTCTTTGTGTTCCTCTGGAAAGACATTAATGAACTGACTGATTTTCAGTGGCCATCTGATACAGAGACACCCTAGAGTCTACCCTTGCTGTTCTGGTCTTCTGGTTGAGTAGACCGAGCAGAAATGTTGGAACATACAACGGTTCTTGCCAGGGAAATTGAGGCTTTGAGAAAATAATGTTAACCTTTCCTAACATGCAGTCAGGAGAAGTGTAAAAGTAGTATGTAAATGTTCTCATCCAGGCCTAAGAGCCTGGAATTTTTCTTGATCCCTAAAACTCTGATATATTTGATATGTCATTTGCTAGCTGCAAATTCCTTTTTTATAGTCTCTCTGTATGAAAGAAGTATTTGTTAGGACCAATGGACAGTTGAATTATTGTGTTTGTATATTGGTTAAAATTGAGAAAGTAACCTTTAATAGACAAGGTAATCAAATTTTATGGTTGGCTAATTGTGTGTGTTTGCCTCCATTCAAAAGGAAAAAAAACCAGTAATTTATGTAATATTTTAGTTTTCTATCTCTCAAAGTGTGTTAAAAATCAGAAATACAATGATATTTTAGGGGGATGTGAGAATTTAGGCTTTCAATTTTTAGTATTTGTTTTTCATTATGAAATCAAGTTAAAATGTTTGGCTTCTTAATGTGTCTGCTAAGTAACAAAAATATTCCACAAATCCTGCATTTCTAATGAGACGAGGACTTGGAAACCATGAAACTTAGAAATTCTGTTGTTTGGAGCGATAAATCTTTAAAATCCACAGCGAACTTTGTGATTTTCAGACTCGGAAATTAATTTGTATTAACAAGTTGCATTTCTTTCCCCTAAACAGCCACCTGTCCACTGTTCTGGGGTACAAGTTTGACCATGGCGCTGAAGCTATTGTGCCTACTCTTTTTAATCTGGTCCCCAACAGCGCCAAAGTGATGGCAACCTCCGGGTGCGCAGCCATCAGATTCATTATTCGGGTAGGTGTTCCTCTCTCATTTGGCTGGCTGGCAATATTCAGGTAGTGGCTCTTGGCAGAGATAATAACAGTTCTGATAACAACAGCAACAGGGCTGTAAATCGTTCTCCAGCGGAGGAGTAACGTTTCTCACAGGTGGACAAATATTATTTATCGATGAAACCAGTTAGCAGCGTTGTCATAGTAAAGATGGGTGGATAGGTATGAAAAGCAAGTCTGTTTTCAGATGTGATTGTTGATGGCATTAGAAGTGATTTTTGCTTGACCTTTTGGGAAAAAATAGCTTTAATCAATTGTCTTGCTATCACCAGTATCTTACTTAATAGTATTCTATGATTTAGTTTTGGTAAGCATTTTATTATGTTGTTAATTCTGTTGGACTGAATTAGTATAGTACAAATTGAGAATTCAGGAATGCTTTTGTCATTAACTACTTTATCCTTTTTTTTTTGTTAGCATACTCATGTGCCACGTCTCATACCTTTAATAACAAGCCACTGTACCTCAAAATCAGTTGCAGTTAGAAGGTGAGTACCGTAAAAATAGAAAATTATCTTAGCCGTTGTTTTCAAAATATGATTAGCATATGTTGAAAATTAACAGGTTAGATTTATGGCCATTAACTCTGAACGTACAAAACTGTTATCCAGTACCCTCATAAAATCAAATTCAGCAAAGTTACATTGGATGATACTGAGGAGTGGTACTTTCTGCCTTATCAGGTGGTGTACACTGTATACTTCTGCAGAACTTTTTTGGATTTAAAAAGTTCCTAACACTAGTTGGAAAAAATGTCTTCTGATTTCAAACCAGAAGAAAGTGAAAAGCTTAGTTGAATTTGTATTTCTCAGTGCAATGAGAACGAAGAACACAGGTATGGAGATGCACTGGGCAAGTGTGAAACAGATGTGTGCCTTTGCAAAGCACCAGCCCTGAGCCTGTGAGTTACTGCTGGGGCCAGACCTGGCAGACCTGGTGAGGTGATCTCTTGTTGGAGCACTGCAGTACTGAGTGCAGAATGTGCCAGCATTCCTGATGCCAGGAGGACCTGGTAACTTCAGTGCAGTACAGTTGGAATGCCTGAGGCTAGGCTGTCTGGACCCACACTAGCCCAGCAAGGGACAGAGCTATGGGCATGCAAGGAACAGCTTGAGCACCTGAAGTGTTGGCTTTGAGTCTAAGCTGCCTCTGCATCCAAAGCAAGCGTTGTCTCAACCCGTATTGTGCTGACCTGTCATGCCTTCTCGTTGACTGCAAAACAATTCACAGGGCTTCAGTGCCCTCTCCTGCAGTGGCTTTACTGAAGAACCGTAGCCTGTAGGTGGCTTTGGTACTCTGAGCATCAGTGAAGGCTTTGTTTCCCCAGTGCCTCCGTTCCCTTGGAAAGACAACAGAACACTAGATTGGTTGCGATAGTGAAAAGCCTTTCAGGGTTTCTTTCCCTGCCCTGCTGGTGTCCAAAGGATTTGAGCAGAATAAAAATCAAATGTCTCCTTCCAGAACAGGTCAAAGATGTAACATAATCAGAAAAAGCGACAGTTCCAGGCAATGGAGTCCATGACCTCTTTGAAAACTTGTTATATACACCTCCCTAATCTGTGTCAGTATGATTTTTGCATCAGGTTGTATCTTTAGACATAGTTTAAAGTATGCCTTTTGCTAATGGCTGTTTGTTAAATTGTCAAGATTTCTGAATTAATAATGTATACAGTTACATAACTTCATTTGTACAGTGCCAGCAAATCTTTTCGAGTGCTTTCTATATGCAAAGCCCTGTACTAATGGTTTCGTGTTTTCTTTTATGCTACGTACTCAGTAATGACAGATGAAAGGATGGGAGTAATGTTTGGGACAGAAATACACTGCCATAAAAATATTACATTGTAGTTTTAAGTATTTATTTTTTATATCAAGATTTTATACTCTGTAAAGTTTTTGCAACTTGATTAATTTTTGTCTGTTATTTTGGGGCTAATACAGTTAACGTAGCATATGCAATAAGGTGACCAATGCTCTTACTTGACAGATAAATGTACTTTTATTTCATTTATTTCCCTCAGGGAGAAAGAATAAAGTTAGTGTTAATTCCACATCAGAGAAATGAGTATTAATTATAACTTCTGTCTTTTTAGGCGCTCCTTTGAATTTTTAGACCTGTTGTTACAAGAGTGGCAAACACATTCATTGGAAAGGTATGAACCATTATACCTTTTCCCCAAGAAAAAACTGCTAATGTAATTTAAGGCAAAAATATTGTCATTGAAACCTTTAATTGGATTATGTTGTTCAGTGTTGGCCAACCTTTCTAGCATAGACAGCCTTTCTAGCACAGCAGCTCACATGGCGTGTTCAAGTGCCAGGGGGAAGGAGAGCTCTGTGCTCCAGCCTTGGCTTCCTGATGCCTCCTCTCCTTGCCCTCTGCCTCTTCTCCTATACTGCATGTGAGCAATGCGTGCACAGGTAAACATCTGGGGTTTTCTCATGGAAGGAGGAAATTCGTGTGTTTGCCATAGAACAGGGCAAATGGGATGAGGCTGGAGGGGTTTTTTTAGTAATGAGTGAGAGCACACTGTGACTTCTCCAGATATGTGGAAAAATAGCACATGCATCAGCTCTGCAGCATGGTTGCTGTAAACAGGGAGAGCAGAGAGACTAAAAGGCATCCAGAGAAGGCTCTGAAGAGTTCATCCAGCTCTGTAGTCACATTTGTGTCCCTCAAGGTGCTCCTGAGCGAGCAGTGGGGAATTCAGCAGTGGTTTATGTCAGTGTCTACAAAATAAAAAACACCATCACCTTCCCCACAAAAAAATAAAATACCTCCCACCCAAAGCTTATCTTGAATTAAAATTTGTTTATAGTCACATAGTTATAGTTTTTCTGATGGGTGCTTTGCTGTTCTTTGAGCATGTATTCAGGTTTAGAACTCATATGCCAAAAGCTCCCAGAGCCAGATTTCTGGTAAGAAAACTTAATGATCTTAACTTTTCTCTTTTTCGTACTGTCAATATGGTAGTGGAAATAGTTTTTCCATTTCAGGAAAGCAGGTGTCTTAAAAAGGGTATTTTTAAATAACTTTTAAAGTGTGATATTTTAAGTGTGATAGGTGGATGTATGTCAGAAAAGTAGATTTAAATCCTTTTAGATTGGAGGAGAAAGCTGACCTAAACCTTTACAGAGGGTGCCATTATGTTATCAGTGTACTTAAGTGTTTGTTTACTGCATATGTTGGAAAGAACTACTATCACAGCTGTTTTTTACTTGGAGTAATTAAAGTGTAAAACCTTCACTTAAAATAGAATTTGGAGTAGCATGAATAATGTCTTTTTTCTAGGCATGCAGCTGTTTTGGTTGACACAATCAAGAAGGGCATTCATGATGCTGATGCAGAAGCAAGAGTGGAGGCAAGAAAGTGAGTGTTAACTCCATTTTGCTCTGACCAGTTGTGTGTGTTAGAGGAGTGGCAGAAGGCTCTCATCCAGGGTGAGCTGCTAACTGTGGCTGAAGAAGACACAGGTTTGGTTGAGTGGAGGTTTGGGTTGGTTCCCTGCCAAACCCAGGGGCAGCCACACAGATTCCACCCCCAAGAGAAAAGGGAAAAAAACTAAGAGAGAATTGTAGCAAAAGTATATATATATTCACACATATTACAGTTATATACAATTAAACACTGTGAATATACAGAACAAGAATTCCAAACAACCCTGGAAGGGAAAAGGGACAAAATTGGGTAGAAACGAAACAAAACAGGAACACACACTCGTAAACTCAGGACAAAGCTCAGTAAGTAACTAACACAATAAATTCTCACCAAACTCTCCTCAAGAGAAGCAGTTTCTGCACCTCCGTACAGCTTTCAAACAACAGCTCTCAGGCCTCAGCTCATGCAGAGAGCTAAGCCAGCATACTGAGACCTGATGGCCTCCAGACACCCGACAGGAAGAGAGGGAGGGAGGGAACCTTTCTCTTCTCTTTATGTACAGCTGATTACGTGAAGGGATGGTGTGGAATACTTCCTCAGTTATAACCCTGATACCAGGGAAGGCCTAAACCAAACCCAAGAAAACTAAACCACCACAGGTTGGAAACTGGTGTTTCTGTTCTTGAATTACTCCACGCTTTAAAGAAAACATAGAGCATTTACGTGTGGTTATTCTCTTTTTCAGGGCTTATATCGGTCTTAGAAATCACTTCCCTGGTGAAGCTGAGACTCTGTACAACTCTCTGGAGCCACCCTACCAGAGAAGCCTTCAGACCTACCTGAAGAATTCTGGCAGTATAGCATCTCTCCCTCAGTCAGACAGGTCATCCTCCAGCTCACAGGAGAGCCTCAAGTAAGGAACACCTAACAGTTTCTGAGCCGATAAACCATGCAAACTGGGAGTAAGATGTAATTTTATAAAGTAGAAGGGATGGTTCTGGGGTTTCCATGATTTTGTATTTAAAATGTTTATCTAAAGTATTCTGAGAAGGTTGAAGGGGAGAAAAAAACCCAGAAAAATATTTTTTTTCTCTCTTTTATTGTTGACTTTTGGATCTGATATGTGAAACTTACTGGGTTTTTTGACTTCTTTTCAGTCGGCCTCTATCTTCTAAATGGTCTGCAGCCAGCCCAGCAAGTCTTGCAGGCAGAGGTAAGGTGGTAGTAATGTGATAGAGCGTACAGTATTTGTTTTTCATGTTCTTTGAATTAAAAGTTATAAATGCAGCTTAAAATTTTATTGTCTCAGCACTTAGCCTGTTTCCAAGGTAAATAATGGTATGTGTCACTACAAACTGCACCTGGAGCTAAGATTGCCTCACACTCACTTCACTTTTTATGTAGTTTCAGTGGTTGCAAGTATAAGACGTAACTGGTTGTTAATTGATCATCTCTCCTGGAGTTTTGTCATGGAACAGTCATTCTCAAAGAAACAAAATATTGTTCTTTGGTCTGTTTGATTGTTAGGCTTACATCAATTGGAAATTAAAAGACTCAGTGTCCCTTTCATCTGTTCCCATGTAACTGTTGCTCTTTATAAAAAACCAAAAACCAAGCCCAAACCCAAACCACATAATTGTAATTCAAAGAGTTTAATTTTGAGTTTTCATAATTTAAATAACTTCAATCTCTTTTCACATAATGTCTTAGTAACTCCTTGCGGCCTAAATCATTGAGCTGCTTTTACAAATGGCTGTAATTGAGGGTGCTGGTTTTCTGGAAACTGAAACTGTTAAGGGTAGTCAAGTTTTGAAGACCTAAAAACAATGGTTAAAATTAACTGAATAGTTAAAATTCAGTAAATAATAGGAGGTGAATACAGAAGTACAGAAGATTAGACCCTAGAGCATTTCAGAGTATGCATTCAGCTTGCCTGTGGCTTTATCCGAGCTGAAGAGGGGGAATATTTTCTTCCTTCAGCATCTCAAGGAATGCTGTGAATTTCCTTACGTTTGTGAAGCATTCACGAATGCAACAAATAACATAATCGTTCAGAATTATGTCATTTGCACTTGGGTGGGAGCACGCAATTCCATTGAATAATGCTAAAATTTTGTGTGGAATGAAGATAAATACTCTTGTAGAACAAACTGGCCTTTACATGCATTTCATGGCAACACCAGGTCCGGTTTGCTTTCTACTCTTTGTAATTACTTGGACTTAAACATTGTCCATAATTTCCTCTGCCCTCTGCAAGTACGTCGCGGTAGTGAAAAACGTCAGCCTCCTCCATCTAATTCTGTTTGGTTGGTTTTCGTTTGCTAGTTTCGGGCAGCAGCAAGGGCGTTCCCAGCCCGGGAGCCCTGCAGAGATCTCGCAGTGACATCGATGTCAACGCCGCCGCGGGCGCGAAGGCGCGGCACGCCGGACACGCGGCCGGAGCCGGGCGCCTGTCAGCAGCCGGTCTGCCCCCGGGGTCCTACGCCTCGCTAGGTAAGGGCAGCGGCTCTGCACTGCTCTGCAGTGGTTTGGGGAGGCTTCTGGTCAAAAAGTTACGGCACCGTACTTAGGTATTTGACAAATGGTCATTGGTTTTAGTAGTGTTGGAGTAGGGTGAAAGAGAAGGTGTTCGGAAGTAAGTTACCAGCTTTGCTGGATGTTTTATTTTTCTTCTGCTGGAAGAATGCAGAGAATGTATCTGTACTCTGCTCTTTAAATGTCTTAATCTGGAGTTAATATTGAGTATTGGAAGGAGCAGTACCTTTACTTAACATCATATTGTTCCTAAAAGTAAGAGGGAAATGAGTGTCAGGGCTCTTGATTTTTCTTTTTTCTCTGCTGTTTAGCTGTTTTACAACAATGTTAAAGAGACATCCTGGCACAAGTGGTGTCTTCTTCACCTAAGACAGAAATGTTTTACACAATAATATACAGCACTGAGTTCATAGATTTCTTCCTAAGGATGTTGATGGAACTATGTGTATATGTTTTATGTAGGTGGTGGTCTCCATGGGTAGGAATGCTTACTGTCAGACATAGAAAGTGCTATGAGTGATAAGAGTGCAGACAAGTGTTTGATAGTGTTGGTGGTGTAGATGCTAGAATCTACACGACGTGGGGGCAGTGAAGGAATATGGGCATGTGTTTGTTCTTTTGAGGTTATCCATTCTGCAGGGACAGTAACAGGGGAAGCGAGGTTCAGTGTTCACAAACAAAACTTAGCTCCTTTTTCTTCTCAACTTATGTGCCAGCTAGATCACCAAGGAGACATGTTCTAATGTCAGTATGGCCATAGATGGTTGCAAGAGACAAACTGTAGTTCTGATTTACCTTGTGTTTGGGGAGATGTTAGCACACATGTAGGCTATGGTTTTCAAAGGTTTTGGTTGTGCTTTCTAAAATTTAATTTAGAGACATTTAGAGAGTTTATTCTTTTCATCAGGGCCTACTTGGAGTGGTTTGAACAGCATTGATTTTAGTGTTAAATTTAGGAGTGTGAACAATCCTGACTTAAAGTAGTACCTGCTGCTTGGAATAGCAGTTTGGGGTGTGGGCTCCCTCTGGTGCCCACAGAGGGGGCAGCAGAACCTGCTGGGTTACAGGTGGGTGCTGCTTGATGGAGGGGATACACATGTGGTTCCCCTGAGGAGCTGTGGCTGCCCCATCCCTGGCCAGGCTGCACGGGGCTTGGAGCAAACTGCTCTGGTGGAAGGTGTCCCTGCCCGTGGCAGAGGGATTGGAATTAGATGATCTTTGAGGTCCCCTCCAAACGAAACCATTTTGATTCTGGAACTCTCAGTTCCTCCTAACATAATGCCTAAAAGCCTGAAATTTGTGGGATTATTGTTTTCCAAGACCACAGTATTGCCTGGTGTGTGTTCATGTGCAGAAGGGCATATTTTGAACCTCAGACATAGCTGGAGTTGAGCTGTTATGCAAAGTGAAAGCAGCACAGAGCACAGTGGCAGAAGGAAAAAAACCAGTTGAATGGAAATCGTGCTTTGTTACTCTGTCGTCTTCATGCTGCTGAAGTGAAGAGACCACTTTGGGTTTAAGAGTTTCAGAGAAAATTAGCTGTTGCTTGGAGTATTGGTTTGCTTTTAGAACATTTTAAGCAGTACCTGATTCATGCCCCAGGTTATGTCAGCAAGGGTTGAGAAGGGCACAGAGGTTTTCATTGAAGTAAACAGTGGGTTTATGCAGGAAAATAACAGAAATTAAGAAATAGCTTATTATCTTTGTAGTTCACAGGTTTGGTGAGTGAGGGTGGGGAAGACAAATAATCAGCAGTAAGCCTGAGTCATAATCTTTTGAAGGATTTGGGTTGCTGGAAAGCTTTGCCTTGGCAGCAGATGCAGTCACTTGTGGAGAATAGTATAATGGTCATTTGAAATAGCAATATATAGTGAAGTCAAATCCTAGTGCAGCCAGTGGCAGCCAAGGAGACCAAGGTTTGCAGTCACACAAAAGCAGTACTGCTTCATTAATCTTGACTCAGTCTCCTGAAAGTTTTATTGTTGTGGGAAGGTAATTTAAATGACACATATTTGTCCCCTCTTGCCCACGTAGAGTGTGACTGTTGTTTGGCTGTGGATTGACCGTGGAATCCACCTCAAATTATTTTTTACTCTTAGTTTTCAAAAGATAACCTTAAAATGAAGGGAGTGTGAATCCAAGTAAGTGCCATGTTTCAGAAAATGGGACAATTTGTAAACTTCTTCCCTCTGTTCATTTTAAGGGGGCTTGTTTATACTAGCCCAAATATGTGAAACTAAATGACAGAATTTTCAAGATAATGCTGACAAAAGGCCTGGAAAACATTACTGTATTTCCATGATGCTTCACACATATCTCAGGCTTTGCAATTAGTACCAAAATAAATAAGTCTCCTAGAGCTTGAATTTGTTTTCATCCTTACTTGCAGAGAAACATCCACCTTTTGCTTAAACAGCTCCCAGATTTAAAGCCGCAGAGAGCCCCAAGTTTATAAGCACAGTAATCTACAATTGTCTCCAACCATCTCTTCCCTTTTTATTATTAATAGAAGAACTCTTGCCTATTTATAATTTTTTAAAAGACTATTCTAGAAGCAAGAGGACATTCTCTAGTTATTTTTAAATGTTAGCTCTCTCTGCCATACTTAAGTATTAATGTCCTTGTGAGGAGGCGTGAGCTGTAATTATATGTCTCATGCTAAATATTTTAATTTTGATTGTTACTGTCAGAATATTTATGCATTACCTTCCAGCTGAACTGGTAAATATTTAATGCTTTTAAACCAGAGTGGAACTTTCTCCCATTTGTCTGCCATCTTAATTGTGGTATTTTTTCCCTCCTGTCCCTTACCCCAATTGGGACTTCATGCTCAGTATCAAATTTCATAAAAAATATAAATAAATATTGTCATTCAGTAATTATATAAATGTGTACTTCAATAACTGTTTACACCAAGCATGAAACCGTTTTTAAATGTTTCACTGTAAGGGTTGTCTCAAATCTGGGTAATACAGATTCAGTATCCCTGTCCAGGGTCCTTGTACCCCGTTTTGTAATTTTCTGTCTCAGACTGAGAGAAACCAACTTTACTTTAGTTAGCTTATACATGCATGAATTAGATAAACATGTCTGCTGCATTTAATATTAATGTATTTTCCTTAATTAATGTTTTATGACTCTGCTGTGAACACCTTTATTCTAACACACTAAGTTTTCCATGTTTCTTTGCCTGCTTTTTCAACAAAGAGGATACTTCTGACAAGATGGATGGTAAGAAATTGTTTAGTCTGTCCTCTAATTCTATTAAATATCTAATAAAAAGTCTTTTATGTAGAAGTATTGATGTTTAATATATTTGTCTGTTCATTAACAAATTACTGTGCAATTTTCATTAACCCCTGTGTAATCTTGATATCTTAATGTATATGTTGTGTTATTGCTGTATTTATCAGTGTTGTGAATTTTTGGTCTGTATCAGCAATAGAAGCTTTATCAGATGTTGGGCGTTACTCCTGTTTTTTGAAAGAAGCTTAATTAATTACAGAGCAGTTCTGTAGTCAATGCATCGTGCTTTTTAACTAGTCTAGTTCGAGCATGTTTCATAGTTTAACATGTGAAGTCAGTTTTTTCTGTTTACTTGGCAGAACAGCACTGAGATGCTTGACCACATAATTAAAGATTCTTTTTTTAAAAAACCAAAAAAAACCACCTCTATCAAAATCTAGTCTAGCTACATAATTTTAAGTGCTTGTAAATTGTGTAAATGCTGTAATTCAGTTAAAGAATTGTGAAGACCTACCTGTTCAAGTAGATTGCCAAGTCTTCCACCTAAGTTTTAGTGCACACTTTTTCTTAATTCACCCTAGTATAAACACACGGAGGGACTGCAAAGCAGTTGAGAATCTGCCTTCTCATAGCAGTTGTCTGTTTTCGGTGTGAGCAAATAAGGCTTCACATACAATGTTTTACATACAATGCTTCACCAGCTTCTGAGTCCCAGCTGGATACCCTAAGATTATAGTTCCAGTTTATTGCTTGGGAACACTTAATAAGCACTTGAAAAGTTTCTGCAGACACTGCTTTGCTGCTTATTTCATAATTGATGTTTATTAACAGTATTAACAGTACATGCTTTGAAGAATGAGTAGTTTACTGGAAGCAAAGCAGGCGATATGTTTCGTAGAAATGAAAACAGCAAACAGATCTCCAAAACCCAGAATCCTGAATCATTTTAAAGCACAGATACTTTCTGCAAGAATGGGAGCTGGTTTTGAGCGTTGAGGATAGCAAACCTACTTTAATAAATGAGGAGGGTTTTACAAGATAATAGTACCTCTGTCACTTAATTCCGCATCATATTTCCTTATGTTGCGTGGAATAGGCTTTATTTATAACTGTTTGTGCTGAACACTTAATCTTGAGCTTTTGCACCTTGTCACCAGCGCCTTAGGGCCATGTGTGCAGGCTTTTTCTTTTATTCAGACCAGTAGTCACAGCTGTTGCACATACCTGTTTAAAAGTAGTAGGGCAAATGCTCCAAATAGATCAGAGTAACGGGTTTTTGTTTTCTGAAGGGTGTCTGTAGATATGATGTGAGAGATGGAATAAACACCGCTTTGCTCTCCAGCTGTAGCCGTGTGATACAGCTGATGATCTAACCACCACCAGGAGGAACTAGTCATTTCTCCTTTTCCCACTAACCTCGTGCACATGTTTTATTGCTCCTTTCCTTAGTGCCTCGTAATGTACCATTATCAGTCACTGTAGGTGAACATGCTCCATAAAACTGATTTCGTGCAAGTGTGTAGGGTTCTGTTGTTTGGCTTTTGGAGCTGCCAGTGAGCCTTCAGCCCCCTTGTGTGGCAGCACAAGACCCGTGAGGAAAGAGGAATAGAACCAGCTCTTTTAGGAACAGCTCTCTGTTAGCCTGGCTTCAGTGTTACAGAATATTTCCCTTTCAAGATCCAGCTCCGGAAGAATGTTACGTTTGGAGGGGTGGTTCAGGATTTGGGGGTTTGCCTGTGGATTCTTTTATTTTTTTGCTTTTTATTTTTTAACAGATTGGCAAATTTGATCTGGAAAACTTTGAGGCGCACCTACAGATATATGTTACTGTAGCTGATTTCTGTGCAGAAGCATTGGAATTTATACTGAACTAATTTTTTAGAGGGATTTTTTTAAAAAGAGTGCCTTGAGGATGCTGTAACTTGAGAAAGCCATAGCCAGATTTGCTGAGAAAGTTAAGTTTAGGCCAGCCAGACACTAACAGACATTTTCATCATTGTAACTCTCTGGCAAGGCAGAAATAGCAGAGAGTGACAACAAAAAATGAAGCACTCCTTGATTTTTTGCAGGGCACTTAACCTTTTTATCACTACTAGTGTATATTTTACTCCATAATGAGATTGTTTGAAAGGAACTTAGAGAAAGGAAGGATTGCAGAGTGGGCACTTTCCCATCAATTCCTAGGTACTGATGTCAGGAAGAAGACTTGTCTGGCTCTCATTTTGTCAAAATCGAGCCTTGTTAAGCTCGGCATGTTTGTTCAAGTGTGTTCTCATTTCAGCAAGCTCATATTTATTCCCATTTTCTGAGCAAAATTTGATCTTGTGCATGGAGATCTTTAGAATAATCACAGGCTTAATTCAGAGAAATCCTCCTGGCTGGCAGTTCCTGTCAGATTATCACTGTCCACTGTGGGGAACATTGGTTTTTCTCTGAAGTTACATGTAATAGTATGTTTTATATTTTCAGAAGAGCTTGCACTACAATATTTTAGTGTCTGTTCTGATCTGTTGTACGTGTCATTTTGTTGACTTACCTCATAGAAGTAATTTTTTCTATTGTTTTTTTTTTTTCTGCTTTTGTAACAAGTTTGGAAGGCAGTGCTGTGCATTGTGTTCTTGTAAATCCCTAACAGTGTAGTATGGATATTTCTTGATGATTTTGCTTCAGTTCAATTGTGAAGTTGCAACACAAAAACTTTAGTGCTCTTGGCTTGATGAAAATTTGTCAAGATTCCTAAGATTGATCTCAAAAAGGAATTTGTGCGACACAGTACTGTTTGGAATATCATGTATTTTATTATTTTTTCTGTTTAGGAACAGCTTCTGAAGATGGTAAGAAAATATTTTGTTAGATGAGCTAATATTTTCACATTTTCATTGATACAAATCAAGCTTTCAAAGTAGACTATGGTCTTTATGGGGCTTTGTGGAGGTTCTTAACAGATAGCTTATGCATCTAATACTTGATTGTCATGTAATATTTTTAAAATTCTTTTGCTTTTATTTTAATTCTCAAGTAATTCCCATCTGCAGTCTAAGTGCCATTGCTTAACATTTCTAGTGTCAAAATGTAGGGGCTTTATAATTTTGCATTTGTCTTTTAAAGCAAATCTTGTCACAGAATATTCCATCAAATGTGTTCATGCTCTGGGAAGCAGGTGCTACTATTCCTCATCTCTCTGAGACTTGGGAGCTAATTTTCAGTATGTGATTAACATTTAAACTTGTCATTAGTGAATGGAATGTGGAGACTCCAGATGAGTTAACAGTTCATTTGGCTCACAGACACAAACTGGTTTATTGTATGTGGATGAAATTGAACTGGGTTCCAAGTAATAATTTGACATAGTATTGAAATAGTGGCACTCTGTATTCCTGCATTTTGGGGCCAGATTGTCAATGCAGTTAACATGCCTTGCAGTCTCACAGCACTCAGTGGGAAAACATTGCCATTGCACGGGGATAACTAGTAGAGTTTGGACTAGTCAGTCTAACCATTCTTGCTATCTAATTATTTTCTAAGAGTTTAGTGAATAACCTCTTTTATCCTGATTCTCTTCTTATAGACTCTCATCTATGGCTATTCCCTCTACTTGGATGAATAATATTAACTTGGTTGGTCTCCAAATTCTGCTGTGGAAGGCCTAAAGAGCCTAGAAATAAATAACAGTCTGTGTACCTAATTCTTCTGAGTGTAACACTGACTCTGCAGGTCTAGAAAATACTTTAATTATACTGGGTTTAAAAGTGTTGAGCTAGATCCACTCTGTACAGACTTTCTGAGTTTTGTTCTTGCAACTTACAAGAATTATGGTTAGCATGGGTTTGGCTTTGATTTCCTTTTCCTGGTGTTTGAGAGGTTGCCTTAGGAAATGTAGTATACAACCGCAATATTTTCTTTTATGAATGATCTTTCAGTTACCTGTAATTCATTCAGCTGGGGTCTTCCTTTCTTTTGTAACACCATTGTATACGCTGGATGTTTGGAGGAACGTGACTGACAATGCAGAAAGGTTTGACTCAAACTCCAAAAGGATTGGCACTCAACAGAGAAGTGAATCTGTTGTCTTAAACTCAGTTTAACCTGTCTCTTCCTTGGTTCTTTTTTTCTGTTGAGGAGAGTTAGTATTTCTTTATATCGTGTTGTTGCTGAGAAGTACTTAAGTGTACTTCGTCTTTGCCAGATGCTCTGAAAGGTCTGGGAAATCCTGTAGGAGTCTGATTGACTGTGGCCAGGAAAACAGTAGAATCTTCAGTAATAGAAAAGCTAGTATTCAGATTTCTAAAAGGAGGAGTGAGGTTAGGAAGAAAGCTCAGAATTCTATTCAAAAAGCGTCAACGTAATTTCTGTAGTTCTGTAACAGCAAGAGTAGAATTACAACCACAAGTAACCATGAGAAGGCTGTACCTGATACAGCAACATTAGTGTTTGCATTGCCTATTGCATTTAATAAACTTCTCTTTTTTAACGTAATCAACCTTTTCATGTAGGAAGGAAGAACTAGCTAGTTAGATCTGGGTGTTAAAGGGATAACGTGCAAACTGTTTCCTGAAACACGTAGCATCAGAGAAGTATTTTGATTCCTCATCTATTAAATCCTTCAAGGTGTTCAAATTTCTACTAATTATCCCAAGCAAATTTTCACCAGTTGAGTTACATTGCGCTTCTTTTATCTGCAGAAACTTAATAAAATACTAGTCAATGCCACTGATGCTTTTCTTCCTGCATGACTGTGAAAAACTGATTTAATGCCGTTTTCCTTTCGTAGGTCGTGTACGAACAAAACTTTCAACCCCGTCTGTTGGTATTGGAAATTCTAAAGCAGACTCCAGAGGACGGAGCAGAACCAAAGTGGTGTCACAATCTCAGCGTATGTATTTTGTTTGTTGGTTTTACCTGATAAAGAGGCCAAATGCTTAAGCATTAAATTCGTTGACCAATGGCTACAAAGTTAATTTTAAAAAAAAAAGCTGCATACTGAGTTGTTGTTCTGTGCCTTAGGTTCATCATCGCCAGACCAAAATGAAGGTATTTTTTTCAGTGTTTTGGGTCAGTGGTATTTGCATGCTTTTCTAATTCATGTTGTTTTTCTCTGGACATTATACTAGGTTGGGTCTTAGTTTACCAATTAAATTAGCTAATGTAACAGGAGTGATATCTACCCTTAAATTCTGTCTTCAATTATAACTTCTCAAGATTCTTTTCCCCCCCTTTTCTGACCTCCCCAACACAAAAGACCAGTAAATTCACATGTGGTACGTGGGCGAGTAATACAGACCTAAGTGTAGGCTGAATGGTATCCTCAGTTACCTGCAAAACATAATTCTTCATTTTTAAAACGTCTATGTTATCCAGAAATACCCATTTTCACTTGAAGCTAGGCACTGCTCTAGTTCTTGTTTTATATCACAGCTATTGCCTTTACTTAACTCCTCTTCGGAGTAAAAATACTTACCCTTCTTTTTATGACCAGTTACTTAGCTTATATTGAGCCAAAGGGCTGGAACAAGCAATTGAACCTGTGTCATCTAATCCACAGTCATTTTCTCTGTGTTCAGTAAGCAAAGCAGATGCTGCATTTTGCATCTAGCCAAGCACTCTGTCAGCGACTAAAAAGACCCGATCACCTCACGTTCTTTGGCACTGGCTGACCCACAGCAGTCTGTCCACAGATCTCATGGCTCCAACAGACATTTTCTGACTAAGCTCTGCAGCATCTTCAGATTCTAATCTTTGTCTCATTAGTGAAATGCTCTGAAATTAACAAAAGGAAGGCAAATTAACAATAAAATGAAAATAAACTACCCAGTCCTGTAATTTGTCAAATCTAATGTTCTAAACCAAATAAAGTATACCGGGTTTGGAAGTTCCAATATAATTATTTTGCTGTCACTAACCAGATCCACTTTCTTTAGCAGAGCTCCTTAATAATGTGTTCAATAGCAGAAACATTTGTCCTTATAGCAATGATTGCATTTATCATAGATAGAATGACTTTAGAAGTTTAAAAAAAGCAGGTAAAAGAGTTTGAGGCTTTTTTGCTGTTAGAGTACTTCCCATTCAGTTTTGCATTACTTTATTTTCCAACAAATGCAGTTGGATCAAACCCGATTCAGGGCCTGCAGGTTTTGTGAAATAAAGCTTTCAAACAGTGTGAGTAGATAAATATAATAAAATCATTATAATAACAGAAGCTCCCTTAAGAGCTTTGACAGTGCTCTGATCCCACAGAGATGTGAGATGAGAGCCTGAAAGTAAGTTTGTTTATTGGCTGTGGGAAAAGTTGTGCAAACCTTGGTTTATATATTCAGTGTTAAGATGCCTACACTATATCATAAGCAAAGAATATGTGAATTAATAATTTAAGAAGGAGGGAAGGTAACAGTTATCAAATCGCTTTCTCCCCCTCCATGAAAAGCCACGAGCAGTGTCTGTCACACTTTTTTTCATTAGTGTTAGGAAAGTTCTGAATTAACCTTTTTGAAAATACCTCTGTACTTTGAATAGATTTGGTAAATTCTTAAGAAGTGAGGGTGTTTGCTAAATGTCTGGGGGAGGGGTTAAATTTACATAGCAATATAAGATTTTTAGTGATGATCACTGTCATATAATTTAGTTACTAAATTATATATTCGGAGAAATAAAAGGAAGCCTCTTCAGCTTTTTTCCCTGATAATGACCAGGGTTTTTTCCCAAGAGAATTTATTTTTACTCAGTATTAACATCTAAAGAGATAAGTTAAATTGATATTGAGATAACTAGATCTGACTGTATGTGATTATGTGTGAAAATTAAATGCGTGGGTGCATCTTTACAGCCTTTCATTGCTAATTCTGTTCAGACCTGATTACTTCAAATAGCTCATTCTAAGCTGTCAGTGGGGGAGAACAAGAATTCTGAGATGTTTTAAGGAAGATAAACAGGGCCAATACAAAGGGGCAGGCGAAGGAGAATTCTCAGGCACTGTATGCCAGCTGTTTGGGTGATGCTTCTTTGTGACCGAAAACTGGCACAGCATTGTGTGAAGCGTGCTGCTCGATGTTTCCATGCAGGGGACTGTTTGAGTTCCCCCGTTTATATAATGAAAGAACGGCTTCATATTCGATTTCAGCTTTTATTTTCTTTTTAAACCACTGTAGCACAGACGCTTTTGTTAATTTTTGGGTTACAGCTATCTTTTGTTCAAAGATCATTTTATGAAAGACTTGCAAATTTGAATACTTTTTATAAAATATGTTTTTAGGGTTTCAGAAGCCCTTTACTCTTCCTCTTCTATTTTTAAATTATCTTAAAGTAAACGCCTCATTATTTTAGTCTTATCTATGGAAAAAAATGGTTACATTTGTTTCGTTTCCTTTCCTGTTTGGTTGTTGGATAATTCAACAGTGTGCACTAAAATTGGATTACAGTCTTCACTCAGAGAATTTCTGAATGGAGACAAATTCTTATAATTTTCAAGAGGAAAAGCTGAAATTCTCTGCAAGTCTTTTGAGTTGTGCCATTGTGAGTTTGGTTTTTTTTTTTGGTCATCCACCGCACTTGCAGCTCAGTTCCTTTACTGTTGTGTCTCAAAAAAAGAAAAGAAAAAGTTTTGATCTTGTGTGTAATTTTTGTTCAGCTGTTGAACTTCTTGAGCCTTTTTTGGCAATGTAATATATTCTTTTAAAGTAATATGCAGGCTACAGTTTCGTGTTTAATTAAAATCTAATTCTTCAGTGTTATCAAGTTGTTGATTAGAAAGCTGAAGAATTGTAATTTGCTTGTGCAGCTTTGCTTCATCTGCTTTGTACATAGCATCTGAGTTTACTTCTTCAATTGTGGAAGCTCCTTAAAGCACTGCTTTAGCATAACCCCTTTGTGGCTTATTTTCCTGTGTGAAATGACTAAAGCTTTCTTATTTCCATTTGCCATCCATTTTTTAATCTGCTCTGCTCCCTCCCTCTTCATGGATTATAAATCCCTACCCTAATCCTGCCTTTACACTTGTTCAGGATCACAGTCTGCTAACCCCCTTGGTGGTAAGAGTCTACAGAATTTGTGTATACCTCATTGTTTGATCACCTGTTTGACACACCTCATTTAAGGACCCTATTCAGCAGAAATTCTGGCTCACTGTTCCCTGTGCTGCTCGTAACCAGTTGGGTGTAATCCTTACGTAGAAAGCACTGGTAGAGCTGGGAGGGGTTTGTCCCTCTGAGATGCTGCCTTAGTAATCTGTCTTTCATCACTCACTTCTCTTAGAGCTGCTGCTGGTGGTAGTGCTGGCGAGAGCATGCCAGTGCTGTTACTAGCATAACATTTTCAGGATATTAAACTTCATTTGGTTTATTTACAGTTATTTACACTTTTCAAGTCAGACTGTAGATTGATAAACAATTAGAATGAGAGGTTGCATTTCTTCTGTATATTCTGAGAAGAGTAAGTTTTTTGGGTTTCTGACCTATTGAAGATAATCCCCTACAAGTCTCCAGCACAGTGAAAGCTTTTACAGTATTTTTATTGTTTTAAAGAGATACAAAACAGGAAGTCATATCAGGTCTAAGTTGAAATACCCTAATATGAAGAAACTTCCAAACCCTTCATTCTTGCAGCAGTTTCATAGGTTTGCTTATTTTTTTGTTGCTATAGAAGTTGTGCTTGTTTTTTCCAGGCTGCATAATATTTTATTTATCATTTCTGCTGAATAGGTCCACAGTTTGGAGAAGGGATTTTGCTAAATAATCATTTCAAGTTTGAATTCAAACAATGAATCTGAAAGTATATGCATGGTACATTGTCATAGATTTCTCCCTTCCACCCAGCATATATTTTATTTCGTTTGAGATTTTGTTTCTTTTCCCACATAGTCAAGCTTTAGTCAACTTTTATCTTTTTTTACATGTGCCTCATGAGAAGTAACCCATGAAACTCACTGGAGATGCTGCATGTTAAGTCTGTACATCTTAGAGCATCACTGTGGTCATACAGTTACCTGATTATTTTTTAAAGATTAATGGAGGGTTCAAATCTGTATGTAATTAACCTTTGGCTGAAATTCTGTTTCACTTTTTATTTGGTCAGATTTCTAGAATTCTGCAGCTGGAAACAATATATTAGCTGGTGGCATAAATCAATTATAGCTAGAGAAGAATGAATTTTTTTGTTAGAACTTAAAATGTTCCGCAACTGAAATATCAAAATTAGGGATCAGTGACTACAGTTTCTGGTAGCAAGTACAGTATCATGAGCATTTATAGCACTTTGTAATGTACAGTTTCAGTTATCAAAAATATAAGACATTTAAAGATGTCTGGATGACTTTTTTAGCTTGTTTATAACTATTTGAAGATTATCTCTAATTTATAAGTAACTGCCACAGAAATGAACACGAGTGTTTGAATTGTCTTCAGTGGCATCCTATTTAACTTCAGAGAATAGTGCTTAAGACCCCATGCAATTGAAAGCAAGGGAGAAGAGTTCAAATGTTGGGAAAATAATGTTATTAGAACATGGGTCGCATTGGAAGAACTGGGATAATGATGAAATATCCTAGTTTCAAGTTGCTCCCTTTAGCTTTCTAACAGGTTATTTTTCTGGGTTTTAGTAGAAAATGGGATTAGTGAGACCACATAACTTAAAAAAAATATGAACACAGCAGTGTTCGTGTTAGGGACAGCGGAACTCCAGATGAAATCCAGAAATATTGTTTATGGTTTCTTGAGCTTATCTAGTGCTAAATACCATGTCAGGTGCTTCCTTGCATTGACACCACGTACGTAGTACTGGAAGACTTGGACCAAGGCATTCTATTTCATATTTTTATCTTGTAAGTTTTTCCTGATCATTTCAATCTACCACCACTTTCCTACTAACTTTAAGCATTTATTTTCTTCTTCACCGTGGTTGTTTATCTTCTGTGCTGTTCCTTACATTTATTCATTTTACCTTCAGCTGGCAGTAGATCCGGGTCTCCTGGAAGAGTTTTGACGACAACCACGCTTTCCCCTATGAACACAGGAGTTCAGAGAGTGCTAGTGAATACTGCGGCTGCGCAAAAACGAAGCAAAATCCCCCGAAGTCAGGGCTGCAGTAGAGAAGCTAGTCCTTCTAGGTTGTCAGTAGGTAAGAGTCACCAAATAACTCTTGGTTTCTTTACAGCTAAGTGCTGGGTATCTGCAGCTTGTATTTAGTTATAGGTGACTGGAAAAGATAGAATGCACACTGATAATCTAAAATGTGGCTGTTTTCTGCAGCTAGTCTTTGATGCACAAGACAGTTTTAAGTTGAAGCTGAAAGTTGAATTTTTTGCTGTCAGAATGCACTAGTTGTTCTCTTCCTCACCTCCCTTTCCTCTCTCTCTTTCACTTTTTTCACTTCACCCCCAAAATACCCACATCCATTGAATTTAAGTGATACCATTGTGAAAATACGTTCTTCATTGCTATGTGTGTCTTTTGCATATGTGTGCGTGCATGTGTATACTGCTGTGATAATGAAATGAGTGTTATGTCTTAACCCTCACAGTATAATCTGATTCCACTTTATTGCAAACATTATTACTGAAAAATACCAGTTGATTTTAATGGTATTGCTATTGTTCTTTGGTTTGTGTTTTTGATGTTTACCTTGTCTGCGTTCATTTTTGATTTTCCTCCTTTTAGAAAGCTGTGGGGTTTTTCGTTTGAGTTACTGTTGATTAACCTGTCCTTGAGCACAAATTCTGAATCAGTACCCAAATGTTGCTTGTTTTCTCTCCATCCTTTTCGAAAAGTCTTTCAACCGTTCTGTAAAGAGCTGGTAAATTCCCATTTCAAGCTCTGTAAAGAAATAATTTCATTGAACTGGCTACACTTAGAGCAATCCAGCACAATCAGGAAAGTCTGTAAAAAAGGTCATTACTTTCAAAACGCCGTAATCGTCAATGTCTTTTCTTAGAAATGCATCTGTGATCTTACTGCCAAACGGAATCGCATTAAAACTGCAACTTTTCTTATGTCTTCTCCCTTGCGTGCTGCCGTTTGGTCTGTACCCTGAATCATACTAGCGCGAGGCAGCCGCATTCCTCGGCCTAGTGTGAGTCAGGGCTGCAGTCGGGAGGCCAGCCGTGAAAGCAGCAGGGACACGAGCCCTGTGCGCTCTTTCCCACCCCTGGGTAAGTACCCGGAGCCCCTCGTCGTGCATGGCTGTCTCTGCCTACCGCATCCCCGCCTCCTCCGTGTAGCTCCTAGCTGGCCACCGTGTGCCCCCTTCCTGCGGCTCCCTCCCCGCTTCCTTCAGTGCAGAGTTGACCAGCGTGTGAATGGGTTGCGCGCTTGAAAAACCAAACGCTTTGCTCATGCCAGTGTTAAGCGCCGAGCTCAGAAAGGTGTGTGACACCCGGCGTCTCGGTGCCCTGTTTGGAAAGGCACTTCTCCTTTTGAGAAGGTTTTTGAAATCATGTTTCTCCTTACAGCACTTGTTGCTCGGGTGCAGTTAAGTAATCCATTTGTCACTGACGTGCCAGGGCAAAGAACGTAGTGTGGCTGTGACCCTCTGCCTTGGCCTGCATCAACCCGTGGGGTCAGCTATTGCTCAGAATTGCTCCCTAGTCAGTGAATTAGTTTAGCCTACGAGAAACACACTTCATTATGTCTCCTTAGCTATATTGTCATCACTGTATTGCGTGAAGAAATAGTCAAATTTTAACTTTTTACTGTGCAAGTAAATACGATGGTGCAGACAAGGGACCGATCCACTGAAACAGAACTGTATTCTGAGGCTGCTTTCCATTTTCTGAAAAGGAACAGGGCAAGGAGCAAAGACCTTACGCAAGTAGATCAACAAAGTACAGTTCTGAAGTTTCCTTTTGGTCTGTGTAGAACAAATGAACATTCACGCATGCTTAGTTATAGTCAGTCATCATTTCTACAGCTGCTATAAGCAAAAGTTTTGTCTTCACTTAGTATGTCAGCTTATTGGTCTGACAAAAGGTTTTATGAGATTGTCAAGCTGTTTCTGAAATGTCAATGAAGTTTAGGAATATCAGCTTATAATTACTTCAGCATATTGGTTAAGGATTAGGGAAGCTTCTCATTTCTCCTGTAACCTTGTCAAGGTTACTATGAAGTTGGCTGTAAATTTTGATTAAAGTATTTTTACATATTGGGCTTGTAGGTTGGGGTTTTTTTGAGTGTTTGGTAATACCAAATTGTGTCTGTACAGTTGTGTGTGAAACTGATCTTTTTTGGTTTTACCTTTGTCTGAAATAGTCTTCAGTACGTGTCCTTCTTATTTTGTTTGATCAAGTTTAACTTAGAGCTAAGGATTTTAGAATACTGGCTGTTAAACATAGTCTGACAGTAGCAAATCTCTGGTTTCTCTCTCAGTTTGAGGTCCCCAGCTGTGCTCCTGCTCAGCACTGGATGTCTGTTGTGGTCTGTTGAGACAGCATGCTTCCTGCCAGCCCTGGTTTATTGGCGGAGTACAGATCACTTGGATGGAAGCTCTTTCAATAACTGATGCTAGTTTGCCCAGAAGTGTTTAATCGGGGAATTATATTAAAAGTAGACGTTACGGAGGATCCACAGAAATTTTTTGCTTACAAATGCGAATAAATAAAATGCATTTTATCCCCCCTCAGGGCATAAAATTACCCAAATGCTATGTAATTGCTTCACTGTATATATTGGTATGAAGTTTTTATGTAATCTCACATCTTAGTATAATGTTATAAACTGGGAGATAAGGGCCACTGAGAAGAAAGTAATTTGTAATTTACATAGAAGTGTCTATTTTTGTTATATATAGTTAATATTAAATACCAGACTAGTATAATTTCTGTCTTTTCGCTAAGAAATTATCTTACTGTGATTCCATTTAAAATCTTATTTTGATTCATCTTTTTAAAAAATGAGACAACAAAAGTGCACAATTTCTGCAATTTGAGGGATACAAAGAATATTCTTGGAAAAACGCTTTGGAATGAGGTTTGTTTCACCCAATACAGTGCTTTCTTTCACTGTCATAAAAACTTGTCTAGCTTGTTTCAAACGTATGTTGAGAGCAGGATGATTTCAAGTTGCACGCCCCAAGTTTGAATTTTTAAGTATACTTTTGATTTTCAGGGCTCACTGATGGCAAGTATAGAAGGGTTTATGAGCGCTTGTATTTAAAGAGCCATCAGCCATGCTGCCTGTGTTTTGACATCCTCTCTCCCACCTCCCTTTTCCCACTGAGACTCGCTATCTAAAGAGCCAAGCATTCCACAAAGCGCTCCTTGCAAAGTAAAATGCCTTAGCTAAACATCTGTGGGCAGGATTGCTCAGGAAGCGAATGCATTGCTGTGCCCAGTGTAGGGAGCAGAGAACTTTGGGCAGAGACACGGTGCTGTTTCTGGAGAGCTTCACAGGGCTTGGGCTCAGTTTTAAGAGGTGTGCTTCCCCAGCTGTCATTGGGTCCATGTCAGCGTGGCTTAATTCAAATCAGACTCTTAAATGGTCTTCGTTAATCAGAGTAAAGGCGGATTAGTTTGATTCCCGATTTGTATTTATGCTGCTTTATGTATCTAAAAAGGGTAAAATATTTGCATTCACGGTTATTTATTAAGTCGTGAGTTTATATCTGGGGTTTATGCCGCTGTTGGGGGAACATTTAAATTCAAGTTAAAATTGTCATTTCTGTGGCGTTAAAAATTCTAAGTTAGGTGAACTGAAGAAAGAAGATGAATTGTTTAAAAACACATTTAATTTAAAAATTGCTTGTTTTAAGAAAGAAAATACTAGCTATGGTGTGTCATCTTCTTTAGAGTCGCTAAAAAGACGAGTTCCATAAGGGAGACGGGTACTCAGTTTTATTCAAAAATCCTTAAGGCTCTTTGGTTTTCAGTTTCTATAACTTTGGGGAACCCTAATGAGCTATAGTAATTCACACAAGTGTTTAAATTCGACACTTATTTATTTATTTAAATGAAACAATAAGTATGTGAGTGATGAACTGTATTGACTTATTTTTAACTTTTAATTTTACTTGGGTAATTTTAGCTTTCGTTGACCCAGTGGTGAGTTTGAAGCAAGGCTGAGTTCCCTGCAGTCAGGTGTATGCAGGCTGTCAGGGGCTAACACAGTAGGTTCCTGCAGCAGTCACTTTTTGCAAATAACATGTGATACATGAGCTCTCCCTGTGACTTGAACACATAGAACTGAGTTAACTCTACAATGGAAAACCGGTATCAGTGCACTGATAAACATGAAAAATAACCAAAAAGTCCTGTATGAGTGTGAGTATGTGTGTCTGTGCACCTTTTCTTCTTTGAACTCAAACATACTTGCTTTTACCCTGCTCTTAATCTTTTAAATTAAACAAAAAATTATGCATGAAACATCCGGTGTACATAAACCTATATAATCATGTTATGTATAATCAAAGAACTCCTCTGAAGATTTTTGCTGCTTTGTGATACTCAGTCCCTTGTGCTTAAGCTGAATCTTTTAAATATTCTCTTGTTCATCTGAGCACCTGTTGCAACACTTCGATTCCGTGATCATAGATAGGGTCTGTATAATCCTGTTATTGCAGCTTCCAGACATCACTCCAGATCTACTGGTGCCCTCTACGCTCCTGATGCTTATGGGGCCACAGGTGAAGGATGAGTACACTTGGCTGTCATCTCTGCCGTCATCCTGGATTTTTTTTTTCCCCACCCACTTGGTTATTGTCATAGTTCAGTTTTAGAAAGCACTGTTCATGTTAATTTGAGTTTTGTGGTTTTAATAACCCAGGTAGATGTGTTTATGTTGCTAGATTTCGTCTCCACCCTCACCTGCCAATGTTAATCCTTTTTTTCCTTAACAACAATCATTTTATTTTTACTTGCGGAAGAACTTTTTTTTAGCCTTTCATTTTTTTAGTATTTGTAGAGCATTCTTTATGCATGTAGTTTTCAGCAGTCTCAGTAGCCTTCCTGTTGTATTTGCTTTTCCTTTAAAAGAAAATAAAAACCCAAAATGAAGAAGACATAAAAAAAAAACAAAACAAAACCAAAAAAAGAGGTTCTTTCAGTTAAAACCATTGTTTTGTAGGGTTTTTTCCCCACGTGATATTGGAATAAAATGTACTGGTTTGTTCTTACTTTTCACTGTACCACTATAGACTTGAGAGTGAAAATAACCAGTATTTTATTCGCTGTATAATTTACTAAAAATATTAAGCAAATGTTTCTCTTCTGCTTGGGTTTTTCTTCAATGAGTGTGATATTAATGTCCCAGACTGCTCTTCTAACTGAATTCTTTGTCTGTTTTTGTTGTTGTAACAGGTGCTGGCTTTGGGATTAGTCAGTCGAGTCGATTGTCAGCATCAGTTAGTGCTATGCGAGTACTGAACACAGGTTCTGACGTGGAAGAGGCAGTAGCAGATGCTTTGGTAAGAGTCTCACACTTGCTTTTGGTAGATTACAGTCTCTTAAAATGTTTGATACCCGGACGTTTAAGTATCCAAAAGAACTGTCGTTTGTTATTTTGTTGGCTTCTTGGTAGGGGAAAAAAAAAAGAGAAACTGAGTTGCTGGAGCTGCAAGTATTGGAATTTTCATTCCACACCATAAGCCTGGGTTGCATTTGAAGTTCTTCTGTCTGACAGCATATGAGTTTGACACTGAAGAGAGAAACTGGTGGCTGGGCAGGTGTCACGGTTTTCTCCCCAGCCCACCACCAAGCTCCACACAGCTGCTCGCTCCCCCACCAGTGGGAGCAGGGAGAGAATCAAAAGGGTAAAAAGCTGGAAAACTCATGGGTTGAGATAAAGACAGTTTAATGGGGAAAGCAAAAGCCACATACACAAGCAAAGCAAGACAAGGGATTAATTCTCTGCTTCCCATGGGCAGGCAGGTGTTCAGCCTCTTCAGGAGAGCAGGGGCCCATCCCATGTAACAGTGACTTGGCAAGACAAAGGACATCACTCCAAACATCTCCCCTTCTTCCTCCCACTCCATATACTGAGTGTGATGTCATATGGTCTGGAATGTGGTGTCCTTTGGTCTGTTGGGCTCACCTGTCCTGGCTGTGCCTCCTCCCAACTTTCCATGCACCCCCAACCTCCTTGCCAGAGTGGCAGTACAAAAACCAGAAAAGTCCTCAGCTCTGTGTAAGCCTTGCCCAGCAATAACAAAAACATCACTATATTATCTACCCAGTGTTCAGCACAAACCCAAAACAAAGCCACACACCAGCCACTGTGAAGAAAATTAACTCTATCCCAGCCAAAACCAGCACAACAAGCAGCATCTCATAAGATTAATTTTTGTTTTCTTTTGTTTTCAAAATGTTACACTGAAGTTAAAACTGGTCATGCATAGTAAGAATAGACATTGAGGAGAAAGTCACATTTCCAGTGACTGCTCTTGAGTCTTGAATGTGTCCTGCTTTGTCGAAGCAAAGGTTTGTTCATAGAAATTAATTTGTGTTATCTGGCTCCAAAATACCATTATCCTTCTAGAAGCGTTAGAGGACAATTAGTTTGTGTATTTTAGGTAGAATCTGATATTACAAAGAAGGATGAAGAACTGGAGCGTCTTATTATTGGAGTATTTGCATGCCTGGTTCCTTGCCACGCTCTAAATGTACAGGTTGTGCTGTGCACATGGCTCCACTTAGATGGAAAGCTGCTTCTAAACACCTGTGTTGTTTTATCATAGACTGAAGACTCACCTTCATATCGGTGTTTTTAAAAGGCAGAGTGTAGAGTCCTGACAGATATAGTGTAGAACTAAAACACACTGCAGATTGTGTTGCCATGTTTATGATACGGAGAATACTCGACCAGGTTTAATACGGCTTAAGCCAACGGGGTGTCACTGCTCTGGTAGGAAATGCAGCTATAATGGTGATCTTTACATAGTTTGGTCTTTTACTTGAGTACAGTCCTTGGCATTTCAGATTCATTTCGTTAAAAGCCCTTTTTTTCCCTTATGGTGTCTGTTTGCAAAAACGTGTCTTTGTGATTTTTCCCTTGCTTTATTCTCTTACATGTGTATGTATGCTCATTCTGCTGGCAGTGAGCCTGCTTGTTATCTGAGGTATTGACTGCTTTGTATCGTGATACCGTTTAAGTTACTCCATGGTTAAAATGAGAACCCTGTGCAAAAGTCGGTGGTTATGAAGGGGAAAACAATCACTTACACTACTGCTTCTTTGAGTATGTAATGAAACTGAGTTTTTAACTGTAGCTTCAGCTCCAAAATTTGAATGGCAGGAGCTATTTTGCAGACCTGTTTGTTTTTCCTTTTATGATAAATAGCCTTTTTATTTTCCTCTGGCCATTGTGTTTTGTTTTGTTGTCTTGTTCTTGGTTTTAAGGGATTTGGGATTTTGCATTATGTAATTAATTTTTTTTATAGAACATTGCTGTAGTAATTGTTGCACTGACAAGATTTAGATACTGAAGTTAGAGAAGTTGATGGGAAAATAAAGTTTAAATGAAGGTTTCATATTTTGATACCAATTGACTGCATGTGTTAAGTCTTCACGCTCAAGTATCTCTGACACAAAGATTTTGACAGAAATCTGTGTGACCAACCACCAGATGATACGTAATATTTCTGTGGAAGAAAGTACCAAAGTACTTGTTGTCAATGTGTGATATGCTGATTAGATACAGAGAGCTAAGAACAAAATCGGTGCTAAGTCTTTGTGTTGTCCAGTGGCAGGGAGTTTACTCGTCACAATGCTGCTGTGCCTCACCTTCCTGTTCTCAATTTCTGTTTCTTTTCAATAATTTACTGCTAACAGCTCTTAGGAGACATACGGACTAAGGTATCGAAACTATTTTTCTTCTTCAATAGTTTAATATTTTACTATTAACATGTTTGATACGACGTTAAAATGACAGACTATGTGGATTTAGACCTGATTCTTATATTCTGTAGCTTATATAAAGTGAAATAACTAACTTTAAACACAGAGTCTTTATGTCACCCTGTCCTGCAATTTCATGGGTTTTTGCAAGTAAACCTAAAGTTAAACATTTTGTCAAACGTATGTCTTCTCTGCATTTGCTTTGCTTTTATATTTGGAATACTATGCGAGCCATACTTTAAAATACTTTTATTGACTTGGTTTGACCTGCTGAATAGTTGGAGTCGTTTGTTCACTGCAGGGAGTAGGGTCACCCCAGTTACTTGAGCTGTTTGTCTGTGGATTATGGGTATGTCATACTGTGCTAACGTGTGGTGTTCCTGTGCCATAGAAGAAGCCTGTGCGAAGAAGATACGAGTCCTATGGGATGTACTCAGATGATGATGCCAACAGTGATGCTTCAAGTGCCTGTTCGGAAAGGTCCTACAGCTCTAGGAATGGAAGCATACCGACCTACATGAGACAGACAGAGGATGTGGCTGAAGTCCTCAACCGCTGTGCCAGCACCAACTGGTCGGAGAGAAAAGAAGGCCTTCTGGGCCTGCAAAACTTATTAAAGAACCAGAGAACTTTAAGGTAGGAGGCGTGTTAATAGAGAAAACAGTTTATTTCAAATCTGCTGAGAGGCGAGGAGAGAGGGAAAGCAGGGTGTGTACCTGGGAGAGGAAGATGGGAGAAGGAAGGAGGAAGCCTTTCTCACTTCTGGCTAATAGTGTGTATTTGTACACTAACATATATAGTGACTTTCAAATTAAGAGTTCTTGTAATACAAAAGATTCCTAAAGTGCTTGCATCTAGTATTGATGGAAGGCCTTAATTTTATTTATTTATTTATCTTGGATTTGGGGTTTTTTTTGTTATAATTTGGGGGTTATTTATTCAGAAGAAACTGTTTGCTGCTCAATAGTAAGAATACCTTTTTCATTATCTGCTCTATTAAAATAGTTGGGAATGGTATCATGTATGAGAGTTTATAGAGATGCTTCTAGGTTCAAAGTCATTTTAGACAAAATCTATTACCTATTTATACACATCTTAAATGCTTTTCTCTATTTAATTTGCTAGATTGTTTGATTCGCTATTTACAGTTGATTCTTCTGATTGCTATGCCTTACTGTTCTAGTAGTACTAACAAGGGAATTGACTCATGTATTGTCATTTTGACAGTCGTGTTGAGTTGAAAAGGTTGTGTGAAATCTTCACAAGAATGTTTGCTGATCCTCACAGTAAGGTATGTTTAGGTTTTTCTTATTTTCAGTAAATGTTTGAAAATGTGTCTTAGTAGAAAGGCAGTTATGGTAAATTGTGTTCATGGTATTTGCACATGTAGAATTTGACAAGCCTAAGTAGTTAATGGTATCTCATTTCAATTGATTTAATTTGCAGTTTTGAACAAGATATTTTTTCACCTTTTTCTTCAGGATCATTGAAATAAATGTCAAATACAATGTGTTGAAGTAGTTATTGGCAGTTTGTGCTCAGAACTTGCATTTTTAAGTCATGTTGTTTACCTAGGCCCCTTCAACATGAGTCAAGGTTTTCTCAGTTAGAAACAAAAAGCTCTGAAGTAATTAACATTACAAAGAAAGTCTGACTAAATCAAACATAATCTGATGAACTCTGCCAAATGTGCACTACTTATTTTCCAGGCTGTTTTGCATTGCCATAGCTTATGTTGTTTTCCTTAGATTTCATAAATAGAACTGGTAGTTGAGACTGGTGAATAATTTTTACATCACTGTAAGTATTTGATAAGGAGACTATGCCTTGGTATAAAAGAAAATGCAGTGTTTTATTCAGTTTTACCTAGGGAAAAACTCAGTATGAATGATATAACAAGGAGAATAATCTTTCTGTTTGCTAAGACCATTAAAATCTTCTGAACAGAGTTACTTCACTTGACAGTACTTTTACCATTTCTGTGGGAGGTGAGTTACCAGCTTGATGTCTGTTGCAGGTTTTCATAGCAGAAGGACTGCAGCTAAGTGAGGAGCCTAATAAATGGTATCATATTAAAACAAACAAAAAAAAATCAAAAAAAAGTGTCATGTCATATTTTATTAGAATTACAGGCTTGTTGGGAAGAAACCTTTTGTGTTGAGTATAACATGTTCCGTTTTGTATCTATATTTCAGAATTGATAAAATGATAACCAAGATAAATTCAAAGTATTTTTTCAAAAGTATTGGCTTTTCCCAGCAGAATTCTGAATAACTACTTTGATTATGCAATACATTTTATATATTTTTAATTCTTCCTTATTGCTTCTATGGACAGTTAAATTCAGAGTGATGAGAAGTCTTGTCAGGTTAACTTGCTGTTCATCTGTTCTTATTTTTCCTGCTGGAAAAAGTGACTTAGCTGGTATCTCTGACACCATGTATTTTGGAAAAAACTTGCATTGCAGAGGGCAGTATGTTATTAAAGTCACATACTACAGAAGTCCAGAAGAAAAGATTAAACAAGCAGTTAAAGAGAAGAAAACATTCCAAAAAGGGAAGTTGAAGGAGGGCAGAGAAAACTAAATGCTGAATATTACTGCTTTTTAAATGAAGTAATGACAAGATTGTGAATAGCAACTTGGTTTGATTTTGCTTGTTCTGTGTTCGTTAGTATTGCAGCAATGCATGTATCAGACCTGCCCTGGAGATTGCTTCTGTAGTGGGAAGCCAGGGAGGGTAATGAAAGTGTTCCAAAATTCAGTTGTATGTGCCAGAAGAACATTCTCCCCTTTTGTTAAGCCTTTAGCAATGTTACATTGAGTTTTCTAGCTGGTTGTTTTGTTGTGTTGACTGGACATTCTGACATAACGTGGCATTGCTTTGAAGGCTGGGCCTGTGTTCTAACCCGTGGTACTCTTGTTCCAGTCCCTGATACCTTGCCTGCTTTTTGGGGCTGCACAACTATTCATAGTTATCAGCGTATCATCAGGATGATCCTTTACGTATTAAGAGTTCGGGAGCTGTGATTCTTTTCCTCACACACATACAGCTACATAAATTTCATCTTCGACTCTACTTGGGTGTCTGTAGGAATTATTCTGTCATCACTTTTGTGTTGTTTTGGTTTTTTTAAGGTTTGCTTTAACATGATAGCTGGAGGTAGGGAGTTACGTAGAAAAAGAGATTAATAACATTTGGAGGAGAAAATGGGAGAATGATTTGAAAAACATGCCAAGTCCTTATTTTAAAAAATACATTGGGTATCCCAATAAAATTACTAAATTTATCATAAAAGTTTTGAAATACCTTTTTTGTTTTATTTTGTTTTATATTCCATACAGGAACTTTGTATTGATGGCCACTAATTTGTGTGTTTTTATCTTTTTCCCTTTTTTGTTGTTGTTTTGTTTTGTTTTGTTTTTGTTTCATTTTGCATGCTGTCCCCTGTGTTGGAACTCTCTTTAGAGAGTAAGTTGGTTCAATATTTGTTGGAAGCCTAACCTTACTTGCATGAATGTGCAATTAACCCTTTTTCTCTATTTTTCTTCCCCAAAGAGTTCATGCAGTGTCAAGCCTTTTGCAATCATAAAATGCTATATACAATTAGCAAACTGTGTGCTAAATTTTCGAGATGTGCTTTATCTACTAATTAACTGACGTCGTTTGGTTATGCATTCCCGCTTTGTATTGTGGTGGTTGGCACATCTGAAATAATTCACTTCAAAGGTAGATCACTTAGCAGGGTTTTCATATCTGTTTACGTTTTCCACTATCAAATTATCCAAAACTTCAGCTTTAGGTGGTTAATTTCAAAATTTTAATTTACATCATAAAAATGGAAGCTGCAGCTTTTGCAGTATCCACATACATTGTTCAACATATAGGTGGTTGAGTTCCATTTTCCATTCCAAATTCATTCTTTACCTTAAATGCTCTTTCAGCCTTCTGAAATTGTTCGTGCTTTGGTATAAGACAAAATGCTATTAGGTTTTGTGCCTTTTTTTTATTATTAAAACAAAATGACTCAATTTATTTGAGTTTTCTGCAAACATTCACTGTGAGAAACCTAAAAAGAAACCAAGCTTGCAAACAAAGCTGAGTCCTCAGTTAGGTGTCTTTTCGAACATCAGCACGAGATCTTTAGAGTGCTCCTGCATAGTGATAACTCCCTTCCTAATGATTTCAAACTAAACCACGTTACATGTAGTCCACATCACTCCATCAAATCAGGAGCTGTAACCAGTTAGTTCAGCCTGCATGTTCTAATGGAGGAGACGTGTGTCAGTGCCTGCAGACTCAAAGGAACAGGTACAGGTTTGAATTCTGAGCTGTCTAGTTGAATTTGAAGGGGTTTGAATACAGTTACAAGATCCCCCAGTGTGATCTTTGTAGCACCAGATTTTGTTGTTGTTGCTTGCCAAAATCCAGTGTACTTTCCCCTTATTTTAGGGCTGTGCCATCGCAAGACTGTCATATTACAACACAGAAAGTACTTACTGCTTTGGTTTACCTCTGTCTTACAATTGTGCCTCCTGCTTTGTGCATCCACAAAGCCATGTATTGTTTCGGTTTATCCTAATACAGAAGATGTCTCCAATCCCAAGCATAAACATTTCTTTTCACTACTGGCAGGGTAATTTTTAAAGCTCAGACCCAAATACAGATTTACACAGATAGCACAGGCAATTTTTTTTTAATATACAATTTTTAATGTAGTTTTCCCTTAAAGAGAGGTTAATTAAAGTAGCTAATCATGATGGGCCTCATATTGAGTAGGATTTGTATTGTTTTGTTTTTAATGTGGATTTCAGTATTTAAGGTGTCTGTTAAAGGATTCTCCCTAGTCTTTAGTAGAACCTGAGAGAATCACAGAATACCTGATCAGAAGGGAACCTCAAGGATTATCTGATCCAACTCTTCTTGACAAAAAGGATCTGAATTTATTTTTTATTTCTAGTGTCAATTTTGAGGCACTTCTTTAAAAGATACTTAAATGGATTTTTTCCTCCTGCATGGTGTGAATTTGCATCCCCTGACTTGGTTAGCGATATGAGAAGAGCTGGAATTTCCTCAGCAAAGAAGGCACGCAGCAGCACGTGCCAGCTCCTCCCTCCTTGGGTCAGTGCTGGGGCAGAAAGGCCACTTGCGTGTTTAAACAAAGTCACCTACTTGTCATGCCCTCCTTTACCCGTTCCCTCCAAAAAGTCCTGGTGTGAATGCTGAGGTTACTGTAAATACAAAAATACATCATTTTCTTGTTGGTTTTGTTTCCTTACACTAATGCAGTCTTTTCAACATTATCTGTTGAAAAGAACACAATGGATATCATGTTTTTGAAAAGACAGAAGTACTTCTGTGTTTTAAACACCTGCCAGTCTGAAATGTATTGTAGCTTTTCTCCCTGCTGTGGTGAATAATTTTGTGTTGGGATACCTGCAGTAGTAGAAGAATCCTGTTCTGGTCCACAAATCTTTTATGTGAAGGAATTGGCCAGCTTTCATGATCTTGCAGTATTTCACATTGCAGATATTTGCAGGTAATATTTTACTAAAGAATTGTAGCAGCTTTTTTGCTTTTAAAGAGAAAGTAGACTTTTTGTAGTCTTCGAGGAATATGGCAAATCAACATAATGATAAATCTTGAAAGGGTAAAAAATGAAGTTTTACTGGAAAAATTGAGGTTGCGCCAGCCATCACAGTAAGCATTTCTTTTCTTGACGAAACTGCATGGAATACCTAATTGTCAAACTTCTGCAGAAGTCGGCTAATATTTCCAATATACTCTTGTATCAAAATCCAGTGAAAAAGCAAGGCAGATTTCTTTTCTTTTCCTTTATTTTTTTTCCTGCTTGGCTGCAAAACACTGCCTTTCTCTGCCTTTGGTTCCCTTACTGCTTTCTTCTTTGTTTGTAAGTGCGGCATACGTCAGTGTCGTTTCCTCTTTGGCCCCATCCTACCCTCTTTCCATCTTCTTCTGCCTTTTAGGTATTCAGTATGTTTCTGGAGACACTGGTCGACTTCATCCAGGTCCATAAAGAAGATCTGCAGGACTGGCTCTTTGTACTGCTGACGCAGCTCTTGAAAAAAATGGGTGCCGATTTGCTTGGATCTGTACAAGCAAAAGTTCAGAAGGCACTTGATGTCACAAGGTAATGAGTTCTCAAAAAGTAATAACAATATAGTTGTTAATAACGGAAGGAATTCGTTGTTAGTAGTAAAAGAAAGTTGTTACTAACAAAAGAAAAAGAATTCCAAACCCTTACGCTACTTGCAGGTTTTGTGTTTTCTGGTTTTTTATGGTGTGTTGTATTTTTCTTGGAAAAATGCAGAGCTCATAACAGATCATGGAACTTAGTCAACCTCGGTGCTGAAGCATCTTGGTTTCTTAAATGATCCTCAGTTAAAAGGCTCTGAATCCTTAATGCTGAGCAATTGATAGGATACTACTTCTCTGGTTCCAAAACGTGCATCTGAGCCACGTATGACTGTCGTCTTGCCCTGTGTTCAGTGTTGTCGAAACTGCGTTTAAACTTCCTTATTTTGTTGTAAAAGTCTCATTGAAATATTCATCTCTGTCAGCAGAACATTTAAGGAGTTTGGCCATAATGGATTTGCTTACTGTCATCCCTCCATTCTCCCCAGACTTCCCTGAGAGCCTGATTCCAAAATGACCTTTGTGATTTTTGGGCACCATCAGAGATGCCCGTCCCTGGCTAGTTTTATTTCCAAATGCAGGCTGGGTTGGGAGGGCTCTGGGACCTCCTGTTCTCATGCTCCGTGCTCTGAGGTGCAGCACAGCCTGAGCAGTGCGAGGGCTCTGGTGGACCTGTTCCCATGGCACATGGGCTGGGCACTCTGGGGCAGGGTGCCCTGTGTTCAGGGAGACAGGGAATGTTTCTCAAAGGTCACATACAGTATCAGCAAAACCAGGAGCAATTAATTTAGAAATACTAAAGCTTTTCTTTACTGCAAAGAGTGAGGGCTTTCTTAGTGCTTCTCAGACGGTATATAAAGAAAATTTCACATGACTTAATATTATTTTGTTTGTTTACAGGGAATCTTTTCCAAACGACCTCCAGTTCAGTATTTTAATGAGATTTACTGTTGACCAGACCCAAACACCCAGCCTGAAGGTAAGGCCTTTCAGGCTTGCTTTGCAAACAGAAATCTTCATTGGTAGACATTTGCTCGTCTTAATGTTTGAGATTGGATTGTTATTGTTTGTTTTGTTTAAAAGCAAAGAAAAAAAAAAAGGTTTTCAATTAGTGGATTTTGTTTTTGTAAACTTTCAGACAGTCAAGCCAGCACTGCAGGACCAGCTTCGCTCTTTTTGGAGCTCAAAGGTTTTTGTCTGAATTATTGTCTTTATTCTTAACCCTATGTGAAACTCTTACAGCGTTTCCAATAATTATTTGAATGCATTCATATGCTGCTACTAACCTTTGCGAGCAACTTTAAGCATGCAGATGTTCAGTTTTAAACACGACCATGGTATGACAATGTTTGCTGCAAGAGAGAGCTAATAAAACACAGTACAGTAAAAACGAGCAACAGAAATGTGGCTGCCTAACATCGAGCTGGTTATGCAAACTCACTCTATCAAGTCTTCTCTAATTTTATGTTTGTGATTTCCCAATCTTTTCTCCCCAGTTCATATATGTATTTGTTTTCCTGTGTTCGGCCTGATAGGTCTTGAAGTATTTTAAATTATTCTAATATTATTATGAACTTGAGATACTGTATTAAAAATCAGCTCCCTCTCTGGTACACTTTGCTTTTCCGAAAGCAGTGTGTAGCTTTATAAGTAAGCACACTTTCACATAGGACTCTACCGTCCACAGACCTGCCAGCAAAACTGAAAAGTAAAAATGTATCCTGTAATACATTTGCAGTTGCAAAGAGAGTCGATTTTAGTATAAATACATCAAATCCTAAGAAGATTTGTAAGTGATGTGAAAGGGGAAATAACAAGCATATGATAACTGGCATTTTCTGCTCTGTCCTGCACGAAATATTTTTACACAGTTTGATACTGCACAAGAGTATGACTTTTCCTGAGTTATACTGAACCTGAAGTCACATAAATATGCCTTTTTTGTCTACAATAAACTTACTTTTTTAAGCTTTTGAGGACAGTTGATACGTTGACCACTCTTGCTTCGTAGAGCTGTGTTAAAAAGGGACTGCTGTCATTTATTGAAGACAGCAAATGAGGTAGTAAAAATCAGTTTGTTGTTTAAATGAATCCTTGGAAAAAATTGAGCTTGGTTTTGTTTCACTTGGTTTTCCTCCCCAGGAAAGTGGATTTGATGGTTGAGATATTCTGGCACAGCTCTATAGCTAGTGAAGGTGTATCAAACATGTTTCAAAGTTAAGAGTGTAGATGTGGAACGAGATGTGGACTCCTACTAGGCTGAGTTGGTGTTAAGTTCAAGATTATTCACTATATGGCCTAGAAGGAATTAAGAAATATGAAATGTTTAATGGGAAAACATTCTGAAAATAATTTCCAGTATTTGAGAGAGAGACTTCTGAAATCAAGATGTCAGTAACAGTGACCTCCATAGAAGAACACTTCTTAGCTTGAAACGAAATCAACAGTATTTAAAATGAGTTTTTGGGACAGTAAAGTATATTTAAGAGAAGGTAAGCTTTTGTCAGAAGAAAGTGGCATCTACTCTCTACTTCCATCTTTATGTGGTAACTACAACTTCTGGATCCAGACAGTAAAGTTACTGAGCACAAATTGCAGATGTATCTATTTAATATCCACATTCTTAAATTTTTTTACTAGATTCCATCTTCAGTGCACACAGAGGTCTAACAGATTAATTGATAATCCTAGGGCACTACTCCAATTCTTGAAGTCTTCGGCTCTTGTTCTTTGACAAATTATTCTCTTGTTGCACAGTGTGCCTCTGGCTAGGAATACTGAGAAGCAGCATCCACTGTCACAGGAAAAAGCCAGAGGAAGGATTTTCAGCATCCTTTAATGAAGGAATAGTAGTCCATGTTGAAAATATGGGCAAAAATACATCTTAAGTAGATTTGCTGCTATAATGGAGTTGAAGTGTGTGATTTTTTCTCTGTAATAATACTGTGTCATTATGTGAGCATAGAAAGGTGTAGCCCTTCCAGAATTCTTTCTCTCAAAAGCAAGTAGTGAAAAGTACTCTTCTTCAAAATAGCTTTCAGATTTAGCTTTGGTAACCTGCCTCGCTGTGAAAAGCTTTATTAGTATGAACTGTCTCCATTCATCTTCTGTTCAGTGCTCTTCTGGCTCCTCAGAGCCTCATCTTTCCAGAAGTCTGTGTGATTTCCCTGGGGAGTAGTTCAAACACTCAGTAATGCTCCTCTCTCAGATATGCTACTCCAGAGTTTTTGCAATGAGAGAAACGCCTTTAGGTGCTCTAAGTGTTACAGCTCTTAACAACCAGTTTTGAGAGTGCTCTATTAATGATATTTATATCCTGAACAGTGAAACATAGTGGTGTCATAATGGTTTCACTTGGTAATCTAGAAGTCTTAACTATTACTTTGTACTTGGAAAGCCATGTGGCCTAAGGTGTTTTGCTGCAGAGATGTTCGTGGCTTATCTTTGCCTTGGAAAGAATCTGGAAATAGTGTGGATGTTACTGCCTTTGTTGATATGGATATGCATTAGATGAAAGCCTCCAGCTGTTGCTTCCTGTGTAACTTCAGAGAAGTTGAGCTTCAACAGCTGCTTTGAAAATGAAGTATTCATTATTAATCCTCAGGGGTGTGCCAGTGTATCTTGAGTTTTTAGTAGCTTACAAGTTTCATGACCAAGAGAAATATCTAAATAGCTTTGCTCAGAACAGTTGGACTGCAATCAAAGATACCCCCAGAACCCTTTTGGTCTGGTTATGAAGGACATAGGTGTCTCCCTCCTGGTAGGTATTTCTGGTTCACTATGATTATTACTGGAAAAAATAGCAGCCCAGTCAAATAGATGGCCTAAATAAATGTTCACCACTCTTGTTGATGGGCTGGGTGACCAATCTCTGGGGCAGCAGCAGTTGAGGAGATAAATATCACACAGGCATAGCAGCCCTTTGCCCAAAACTGCAGTATTGGGGAAACCAGAGAGAAGCTGCAGTCTGGCATGTGGGAAACAGGGATTCTGCATGAGGAGTAGAGCAAGTTAGTGGAGAGCTGAGATAAATGAGGGAGTAC
Source organism: Sclerurus mexicanus (assembly GCA_013396755.1). Taxonomy (NCBI): domain Eukaryota; kingdom Metazoa; phylum Chordata; class Aves; order Passeriformes; family Furnariidae; genus Sclerurus; species Sclerurus mexicanus. Next base: position 108,652 of record VWZF01004016.1, read on the forward strand.
AGCAGCTCTTCTCTTCACAAAGTGAGCATGTGATCCCTTCTAAGGCTCTTCTAGAAATGCTATTCCCTGCCTTTTTAGTGTTTAATGGGAAGATTCCTGTGGCTTATTCCCAAGTACAGTGGGAAACTCTGATGTTTTATAAGAAAGTGCTGAATGTTAACTACCTAACTACTAGTAGGAACTAGTAAGAACTGATTGTTGGTTCATCAAATGATATTCATTTTTCATTCTAGTACTTGAAAGAAGTTCTTAATAATTCTGAATAAATCTTTATTTCTCTTTTTTAAATATAAGCTTCTTCATGTGCAATGATTTATGTCCTTTAGTTGCTAGCAGTGAAATGTAAGCTTCTATGAATATTTGCATGTCTGTGGAGTAATTCCCTTCTTCAAATGTTACATTCATGTGTAAATCGGTTTATTGTGAAAAGTTTTCTATCAGTGCTGAAAACGTACCGAGTTTAATCTTTATTTTAGGGAACAAATGCTCTACTCTGTGAGCACGCTTGTTCCTGTAGCACACCATGTTTTTGTCCACCTGACTGTGTTTCTCTTTGCAGGTCAAAGTTGCAATTCTGAAATACATAGAAACTCTGGCGCAGCAGATGGATCCGGGAGATTTTGTTAACTCCAGTGAAACGAGGTTAGCGGTGTCTCGAATCATCACCTGGACCACAGAACCTAAAAGCTCAGATGTTAGGAAGGTATGTTTATGTCTCCTTAGCATTGCAGTACGTTTCAAGTGTCTTGGCAAATGGGAGATGATATTTCTTGCCTAAACAAATAAAAATTTCTTTAAAAGCAAACTTAATCTTTCCTAGAGAAAGGATATTTTTATATCCTTTTCAGTAAACACACTTAGTTCTTCAGCATGAAGTATCAAAAGTGAAAAAGTAAATACTTACCAAAAATTAAGAATATTTAAGTAAAAATTTTAAGTTAACCCACCTTGACATTCTCTGTTAGGATTGTGTTTTCACGTGTGTTAATACATTGAGATTACGTTTCATAATACAAGGAATAACTTTGTCTCAAGCACTATCTAGTATTAAAATCTCCTTAGTGGCCATTTCTGTACAGTTTTAATATTACTTGAGAGACCACCCTGTGTGACGCTAATTGCACGTTTCTGTCCAGAGTGAGGGGTAGCAAACTTGGTCTGATCTCTGCTGGATTTCCTCAGGTCCTCTGTGTTTATCAAAGATAGGTAAATAGCTGCTGAGCCTTTGCCCAAAGAAAGTTTGTGCTTTAAAAAGGTGGTGTCAAAGGTTTGTTCTTGTAATGCTGCAGTTCCAGTGCAAAGCTCCTTTTTCCCCATAATGTTGTGAAGGGAAAATTAGTATCTGTGAGCTATGTAGATCTAAATGTACCAGTAATGCAGGCTTGGGAAAGGATTTCTAAATAGTACTTCAACTTACAGAAAGCAAAAACCTTCTAAGTTTTTTTGCAATTTAATGGAATTGAGTTTTGCGCTGATAGTCACCAGCCATTCTTTTGTGGCTGCCATTGTCAGCGTGTTAACACTTTTTGAATGCTAAATAACCATACTAACTTTATGGCTTATCAGTGCAAGGGTCTTTGACACAGAGAACTAAAAATAAAAGGAACTTCCATGACTTCTTGGTATCTAGAATGTTTGTAATAGTTAACAAAATAGAACAGTTGAATTCAGATTGGAAGTAATGTTTTAGTCTTTCACTTCTTGAGTATGAGAAAGCAGTGATAAATTATATCCAATGGACTTTCCTTGCCTGGTATCATGTTCTAGTGACATATAAAAGACCATAAAACAGGAGGAGAACTGAAGCAGCACTATCTTCGAAATCAGTGACGTTTAGTACTAAGACACGTGGCAAGCTGTCTTATCTGGTGGTTCATATCTCTAATAAGCATTTTTTATGTCAATAAGTAACTGAATCCTGGAAAGAATTGCCAGTGAGTTTAATCATCTGGAACACTTTAATTATCTAAGCTCTCTCATTTTAGTGTTTCTTTCCATAACACAGCTGTTAGAGGAAACTAACTGCCAAAATCCTTCAATAACTCTTGGAAATAAAATTTTACCAATAAGAAGTCAAAAGAGTAATTCTAATGATTGAAAATGTTTCATTCTCTTAATAGGCTTGTCAACCTGCTATCACAGGCTTTTTAATTTTACTTCATTTTAAGGGGCTTTATAGCATTTGGTATGGTTGCTTGAAATTGAAAGTTTTTTCCAAGTACTTCTGTATAATTCATGGGGTTGGTTTTTTCATAGCAAAAACATTTCCAGTGACAAGTATTACGGAAAAGCTTATTAGTCTGAAGTTGGGCACCCCTTGTGTAGTTCAATGAAATGGGAACTTCTTCCTGGAAGGTAAAATTGTGTTTCAGAACTTAGAAGAAATCTAAGATCAGAATGCTTCTAGAAAGAGTTAGATTCTGCTTGGAGTTCTTCTAAGAAGAAAACAAAACTGGAGAAATACTTCTAATCCTTACTGCAATCTTCTAAAGATGATCTCTGAATGACTGAACTTAAACCTCTAGAGCTTATGCCGAGAAGAAAAGCTTCCCAATATTGTAAAATGCAGGGTTTCTTTGTCACGGAAGAAAGAGAGAAAATAGGTAATGGCAGAGTTGAAGAGCTTCTGTGAGTCAGTATCAATTTTGGTACTTTGGACAGAGCTTCATTTTGGGCAGGCTTGGTGATAGCAGGTTCTTTCCTGATACTGCCCTGGACCATCCATCATGTTCTTTCATTAGCAGCTTAAATAGACACAGTATTATGGAATGGAGACTGGATAACAGGGCAGAAAAAGGGAAGGGGTAATTCCCAAACCTTTGCTCCGTTGCTGGATTCATTTTGATTTTGTTTTGTGTCAGTTTTGATTAAAAGACTAACCATAAGGAATAACAAGGACAGGAGAAACGTGAAAGACAGCTTGCAGAGGGCATTGAGAGTGATGACTTGAAGGGAAAGCTGTCAGTGGAGAAGGGAATAAAAGTTAAAAGCAAACAGCCAGTCACGAGCACGCAAAGATAACTTGTGGCAATCTGACATGCTCAGATTTTTGTCGTTAAACTTAATCCTGAGATGTGTGCAGGTATGTGTGCTTTCCACTTTTAATTAAAAAATGCTACAGTTCATTGGTCTGGAAGCAAAAGGAGGGAAATAAACGTCCAAAAGGGTTTTCTGAACTTCCTGCTCGGAGTATATTGCTGCTTAAGCAGGCTGCCTGTCGTCGTGTCTTGCATGGAGCACTGGTTCTCTCCAGTGCCTGGCAGGCCAGAAGGATAAAGCACACGTAGCTGGCTAATCTTACAATCAGAGTTTCTTAATACAAAAGAGCTGTTAATGTGGACAACTGTCTCTAGCTCTTCTTTGCTCCTGTTAGTTTAGTGACGATGTTGACAGGTTGGTTGCACTCTCCAGTGACTCTCCATCAGACTGTAAAAACTTTACCAAGTCACGCAGTCAACACTCCTTCGCTCAAAGAAATACAACTGCTGTGTAATTTACTGTGTTGCTTGGTTAGTAAAGAGCAATTTTTTTTTCAGGTAAAAAAACCCCAAACATATGTAGTAAAACTTGCTGTAGGAGGAAGATGGTGTTAAAGATGAACAGATAAAATTGAGGGTGTGGGAGGTGACAACCAGTAGACTACAAACTCCAGTACTTAAGTCTCCATCTTCAGAACAGGTAGTCAGCTAAATGTTTGCCTATCTTTTAAAAACGTAAAAGGAAGCAGAGTGGGCAGTGGAAGCAAGGTTAACTAGTTGGCTGTAGGATGAGTTACAAAGAGTATCAAGTGCCATGATGACTGCTGTCTCATTCAAAAATAGGGTGACTTGTTTGTTTGGGGTTTTTTGATTTCTAAAGTGGTAAGTGTTCCTTTCCAAGCTAGCGTGTTGATTATCTGTCATCTGTAATTACCGCTTTCAGAACTCCGAAGAAGGGGTCATAGGCTTGATCCTGCTTAGTGTGTTTCATTTCTCCCTTTAAATTTGGTCAACTTCCCAAACCCTTTAAAAGCCATTTTGAAAATTCCTTCAGTATTTTTTTTACCGAGTAGAAATCTGGGTTAGGGGAATTGAAAAGCACATTTCTGAACGACTGCTTGTTAAAATGATCATTGTGTGCCTGAATTCATCAAAATCAGAACTTCCAGCTTACCAGTAAATAGGAATTGCTTTTGCTCACATCTGTTAACGTTTTTATTCAAGCTTGATCGAGACTTGCATCCTGTTTTGTGATTACCACTCATTAAATGATTCTTGCTGATAAATGAGTTTGAAACTCTAATGTCTTCAATTTGTATTTTCTTCTTGTAGGCTGCACAGTCAGTGCTGATTTCCCTTTTTGAACTCAACACTCCAGAGTTTACAATGCTATTGGGTGCTTTACCAAAAACATTTCAGGATGGAGCCACAAAGCTTCTCCATAACCATCTCCGGAATACAGGCAACAGTGGTCAGGTATCCACACCTCTGTTACTGTTCTTTCTGAAGTTGCGGCTGTTTTGAACATAAGCCCATTTCAGAGGAGTTATTTGTGAGAGCAGGAAGGTTGGTAGAGGAGGAAAGGTAACCCAAATCTACACACAAGCCCATCTTAAGTAGCTGATACCACTCTTCAGGGGATGCCTTTTCTTATTCCTATAGAATTAGAGTTTCTAAGTCTTATGTTGCTTCCAAGTGACTTAATAACTTTGCATGTGCTTTTTAAGAGTAGCTTTTACTTTCTAATTTCAAAGTTATAAAGGATTGAAACTACTAGTAATTGGTTAGCCAATCCAAGAAATTAAATAGCTCTTTAAATGTTTCTGAGCACTAGAAGATAAATACAGTAATAAATAAAAAGGGAAGCTTAAGTCCTATTGGAGTCTCTCTTCTCACCTCTCCTCCTCCTCCAGGGATCAATGGGAAGTCCTTTAACAAGACCTACTCCACGCTCCCCAGCAAGTTGGTCAAGTCCTCTCACTTCCCCTACCAATACATCACAGAACACTTTGTCACCAAGGTAATGTAGGCTGGTGGTGTTACAGTTCTGCATCCAAGGCTTCGTTGCACATTGTCCAAAGTTGTAACCCCAAAGCATGGAAAAAACTGCACAAAATGACAGATGTTCAAAAATAATCCCCCTTTTTCTATAGAATGACAGCACAATGAACCGATAGTAGACTGACAAGTGCCAAAGCTGGCCTGAGGTGGGATAGGGCTGTGCATTTCGGAATGCAAATGGATTAGCAGGAGAAGGAATGGAAGCGTTCATCTCTACCAAGTGTTAGAATATGCCAGCTCAGTGTTGTGGTTAAACTCCAGTCGACCACCAAGCACCACACAGCCACTCACACCCCTGTGGTGGGACAGGGGAGACAATCGGAATATGAAAGTGAGAAAACTCAGACAATTTAACAGGTAAAGCAAAAGCTGCTTGTGCAAGTACAGCCAAACAGGGAATTCATTTGCTGCTTCCCACGGTGGGCAGGTGTCCAACCATCCCCAGGAAAGCAGGATCCCAGCACTCGTAATGGTGACTTGGGATGACAAGTGCTCTCATTCTAAACATCCCTCCCTTCCTCCTTCTTCCCTCTGCTCTGTACGCTGAGCATGACTCCGTGTGGTATGGAATATCCCTTTGGCCAGTTGGGGTCAGCTGTCCTGATTGTGTCCCCTCCCAGCTTTCTGTGCAGCCCAGCCCACTCACTGGCAGGGATGTGTGAGGAGCAGTAAAGGCCTTGGCTCTGTGTCAGCAGTGACTGAAACATCCCTGAATTATCAGCCCTGTTTTCAGCCCAAATCCAAGCATAGCCCCTTACCAGCTACTCTGAAGAAAATTAAGTCTGTCTCAGCCAAAACCAGCACGCTGGGTCATCAAATGAGACTTAATATTGCAGAGAATAAAGAAGTAATAGTTGGTAAATGCTTTTTGTGGTACCGGTGTTGTCACTGAATTGGACTTTGTAATTTTGCTTTTACCAGTCAACTTCCCGTTGAGTTTTATCAGTCCTCCTTACAACAGGACTTCTTTCAGAAAGAGGATGGTGTAAAAATTCAGGTTGTTTCGTTTTCAGCGGAGTAAAACAGAGCAAAAGAAGTTTGTTTCTTCAGGCAGATGCTGCTCCATAATGTGGCCCTTCCTTTGGCTGCTTCCTCTTAGTGCTCTCTGTGCCAGAGGCAGTGAGCCTGCTAAGCTGTACCATAATGCACTGTTGTATTGTGGAGAGCCAGGTGGCTTTCTTAATGTGTTTCAAGAAAAATAATGATGTTATTAATATTTCCTGAGTGTCTGTAGTTGCCTGCTAATGTGATTTAAAAATACATGGTCACAAAATAAACCTGTCTTAATTCGTGCGTCCTTCTCCGTGGCCCACAGTGCATTTGACTATGACACTGAAAATATGAATTCTGAAGATATTTACAGCTCTCTCCGTGGAGTCACTGAAGCCATTCAGAATTTCAGTTTTCGTAGCCAGGAGGATATGAATGAGCCCGTGAAACGAGATGCTAAAAAAGACGATGGTGATTCGGTGAGTGTTTCAGTTCCTGCCCCTCGGTACCAGCACATTCAGACAGTGCCTGGATTGCTGGCAGGTGATAAAGCCTGTGTGTCGGAGATGGATGCGTTATGACTTCTGAAATTGGACGTTCTTCTGCACTGAACCTCGGAGCTTTAGGAGGATACATTCCTAGTCTTGAACCACCTTTTGAAGGTGTAAATGCCAATTCTCAGTAGTGCTGCCCATTTGTTTTAAAATGGTAACAGGTTAAAAATGGATGATCTTGCAAACCAGCTGGAGTTTAGTTTTTGAGAAGCTTGCACCCTAATATATGTTTTTCTGAAGGTTTTATTTTATTTTATGCAAAACCCGTGGCTTTTTCGGTGCTGCATGCAGTATTTAAAAATTCTGCTTCTATGGAACTTGGGCTATTAGATTTGTTGAGCTTGCCAAGTATATATATGCTGAAACACATTTTTAATTACTTTGCAGCAAACTTGTGAGATAAAACACTGGCAGCTGTTTCAGCTCATGATTTTTTTTTCACCTTTTACTCTTTCCTGCTTTTGATTATTTTTTTTTTCCTATGATTGTTTGGAATTGTTGAGAAAAGCGAAGTTTAGGGAACCTCTTACTTGGCGGCCAGTTTGAAACCCGTAAACACTTTGAGATTTGAGAGCTGTGGCTCCCTGAGCGACTCAGCAGTGGCTGCAGCTGGAAGGGCTGTGTGTGTTTCTGAGGTCGCTCGGTGTCTCCCGTCCCGCAGGTGGGCAGCGCCTCGGGGCCGGCGGGAGGCGGCGGCAGCGACACGGCTCGCACGGCCCTGGACAACAAGACCTCGTTGCTCAACACGATGCCTCCCCACCCCTCGCCGCGGCCGCGGGACTACAACCCCTACGGCTACTCGGACGGCGTGGCGCCCTTCAACAAATCCGCCTTGAAAGAGGCCATGTTCGACGACGACGCGGAGCAGTTTCCTGACGGTAGGTTCTGCGAGGGCAGCGACGGGATCTGCCACCTTCGGTTCCGTTTCTGAACTCCTCATTGACAATATATGTTTGGGGGTCGCCGCCGCTTTTCTGAGAGGTTCTCACAGCCACTGGATTTTGAATGAGGTTATTTGTCAGTAATCTGTTCGAGTTATGTTCTTGGATTTCCTGGTGTTTGTAGAGATCGAGGGTAAAAATGAGGTAAATACTGAACTGTATCGTATACTTGCAGTAGCACATCCTGTAGCAGTATTGTCCGTCTAAATTTACTTCTCAGATCGCTTTATGATTGGAATTTAACATATTTACAGCAAGGAAGTAAAAATGGAACGAGCCAGTTTGGGAATTAGGTGAAAGATTAAGTATTGTGTTAGCAGTATGTTTGTATTTGAAACATGACATTGGCATTTTCTATTGACTAAACATCCTTACAAAACAAGTCAGCTTTTTGCCAGGAAGGTGGTTCATTTAGCCCATGTAAATGCAGGAACTTGGGCTGCTGTTTTGTAAGCTTGTGGAGCTCCTTTATAATATTTCTCAGTATATCTTTGGGTAAGGTTTTGTATCTAAATGTTGGGAAGGTTCCAAAGTAACACTACTATAATTGTTTTAATAAATAGTCAGTGGTTCTCATAATCTTGTGTTCACTGTTGTTGATATTTCATATTCAGCTATAGATTAAGTAAAAATATTTCTTAATAGCGAGGGACAAATTAAATTTCCCCCTTCTGCCTGTTTTGCTTCTGTCATCTCGCTAAGACGTGTTACAGGTACTGTTGAAAAACAAAGTTATTTTCTGACGCGGTATTTTATTCTGTGCTGGTTTAGTTTTCTTGGGTTCGTTCTGGGCCTTCCCTGGTAACCAGGTTATAACTAAGGAAGTATTCCACGCCACTCCTGCACGTAATCAGGGGGGTATGGGATGGGGAGGTTCCTCCCTCTCTGGCTCTTCCTCTCGTGTGCTTGGAGGACATCAGGTCTCTGTCGGCTCAGGTCGTATCTGTGTGAGCTGAGGCCTCTCGGAGACACTGGTGCCTCAGTGGCTCAGAGGTGGAGATCTCTCTCTCAAGGGAAGTTACTTTTGGTGAGAATTTATCGTATGAGTTACTTATTGAGCTTTTCCCTGAGTTTGAGTGTGTGTGTACCTGTTTTGTTTTGTTCCTACCTATTTTTGTCCCATTTCCCTTCCCCCTTTTCCCTTTTGGAGTTGTTTGGGGTTCTTATTCTATAGATTCATAGTGTTTGATTGTATATATTTGTAATATATGTGAATATATATATACTTCTGCTACAATTCTCTTTTGGGTTTTTCTCCCCCTTTTCTCTTGGGGGTGGAATCTGTGTGGCTGCCCCTGGGTTTGGCAGGAGTCAACCCAAACCTCCACAGCTTTTGGTGGAGAATGCGGGCAAGGTGTTTTGGTTAACCAGGTATATTTTGGAACATTTTCTGGGAAGACAGCCAGGTTCAGACAAACATAACCTATTGTTTTGGTCAGTGATAGTTTGTTTGGTAAATATCGATCATTGTTTAAGAACATTTCCGGGAGAACTGCCAAACCTGAGTTGGTTTATATAAACACCTGTTTTGTTTAGGAACATCAAGAAGAAGATATAAACAATGTCCATTTTACTAATTTTGTTCTTAATTCAAGTCTTTTTTGTGCAAGAAGTGGGGCATTCCTTAATTCCTGATGGCACAGGCCAGGAGCAAGAACGGAATGTGTACAAGCCTTTCACTTCGAGCAGGTATNCGTGGACAGGCTTCTCACTTGGGGCAAATATCTTCCTCCATTCAGTGGTAGCATCACTGACCTGGTAATGCAAATCCCTGAGGTTAAACTTGGCATCAATTGGCATCAACTTGGTATCAATTCTTTCTTAGATTATTTGCTAACACTCTTATGTGTGGTTAATCTTGGGACAGTGTTGTATTGCTTTCCTTATTTTAGGAAAGGTCTAACCTCAAAAGGATTCGCTGGAGCTTTGGAAAGGACTTTGGAAAAGCCAGTCTCTGGGTGGCAAGGAATATGGGAACAATTTGGAAAGTTAGTCGGGTGTGTAGCACCTCCCATTTGTTGGGATTTCACACCAGAACAGGTGCTTGATCCTGATAAGTTGGCCCATTGTCTGTTAGAAGGGTGTTTCCTAGAGGAGGATCCAAATATGCGATTCCTTGCCTTGTACTGGGGCCTGGCCAGTGCCTATCGAGCTGCAGTTGGCCATTTCCGAAAGGTTGTGGTTGAGGCAGGAACCCAAACTGCAATGGAAAACACTCTGGTTGAGTCAGGTACCCAGACTGAAACTACAGGTTCTATAGAAACTGAGGGATTGCAGTTCTTTTCCCAGGCTTTGGATTTCTGCATTGACCACGTGGACAAATTTCTTCTTGCCTTCTTTCTGTTTTAGCTCGTTCACTCTGGCTTCAAGTTTGGAAGTGGGTTCACCATCCCATTTTTCATGTTTTCTCCCTTGCTGCGCAGATAAGACCACAGTTGACTACGTGATTTGAAAACCTGTTCTTGTCCAAAGAAGCTATTTATTTTAGCTTGTCTCCATGGATTGTGTCTTCCAGACATCCTCCTTCTTACCTGCCACTTTGTACGCGGGCTGAAGATTTCTGTTCCTGTGTCTTGCCGTACACTGAGCATCTTGTTTTCTTTCAGACCATTTCTCTGATTCATCATAGTAATTCTCAATTTTTATCCTGTTCTCCAGAATGTTTGCAATTCCTCTTAAATTAATGTCATCTGCATATTTTATATTCATTCTGTAACATGAACAAAAGCACCAAGCAGAAACAGGCCCTGCACAGACCTGAGCAAGGACATCACTTGTATCCTCCTGGATTAACAGAAAGCCATTTATAGTCCAGTCACCCTGCAAGTGATTCATCAAGTTTTGCACCAGCTTGGTTTGCTTTTTTGGACACCATGTTTGCATAGCTTTTGTATGAAGATGCTGTGAGTGACAGTAGGAAAATCTTCCTAAATTCAGGATATACCTATATGTTCCCTTTTAACCCCTACACTGTTTATCCTGTCAAAAGGATGTTATTTCATTGGTGTGAGAAGAACCTTCTTCATCAGTTATTTAACTCCCTAATGCATATTTTAATTAATTCAATGAAGGAATTGCATCTGCTCTTCTTCACTTGTGTTCTCTTTTCTTTCTGAGAAAGAAATTTTGATAGTAGACTTTGAACATGACTTCTTTCATGCTTCTCCGTTCTTATCTGGAGAATGTTTGGAAATTAAACACTGTGTGTGAAGTCATAAAAAGGGATGGAAAATACAGGCTGTTAGTTATCTTCATGTTTTTCAGGAATTCCTGTTATTTCCTCCACTAATGAAGCTTCTTTCCTCCCCATACTCCTGCATGGACATGGCTCCTACCTTCCCCTCTCTTTGCCCTTCCCTCCATATGTTCAAGATAACACCACAGTGAAATACTTTATTTGAACAAATTAGTTTTGCTAATTAAGTGCCAATATGCATTCCCCAAAATAGGATTTGCTATAGCTGTAATCCTCACAGTTGGCAGAACAAGCATAACAGTTCTGGCAATAAAAGTAATGGTCTTACTTCTCTTAAAGTGATTGTCCATTCTGCTCATCTCTGCTAATTAATAACTCACCTAATGCAATTTCACTCTGTCCCTGAGTCAAACATTAATCACCCCTTAATACAGAGGCAGCAGGAGTGCTTGCAGTGTGCTGTGAGCTGCTTGTGGCCCTGTTTATTCATGCAAAACAGAATGCCAGCAGGAATGTGGCCTTCAACAACAGCGTGATGTTTATGGCAACTGACATAGATACTTGATTCTGTGGTATTCAGCTTTTTTTCCTACGAGTGCTTTGGACAGCATTCATAAGTTACAGAGCTGAATACAGTAATGCAAGATGCCCGAGGGCTGTGGCTCCTCAGGGTAGGATCGAATTAATTTGCTATGGAGAATGTATTTTGTGTGTTCATAAGTGGAATCCTGTCAGAAATTATGCAAATACAGGAACAGGTGCGTTTTATGCCCGAACTTTGAAACTTTAAAATAAAAAAGAAAAGGTGTTTTTATCTATAAGTGCACTTCATCCAGAAGTCTCAGTGCAAAGATGGAAGCTGTATGCTTTTCTTTCTTAAAGAAATGGGTTAAATGGGTCTCGATGATGGAATAAAGGCAACAACTCGGTGCTTAATTTTCATTGATTATTTTTAAGTTTCTTGAGTGTTTGCAGATACCCCCGTTTGCAGTCCAGTGTTTATAAGTATAGGATGTGTTACCGGTGTGTTTTTCCATCACCACAGAATCCTCTCTAATCCAAACTAAAATCCAGAGCCATCTTTAATTACTTGCTGTCGGGAATCTCTGTGGGACTGATGGCCTGCTTTGCTTTTATTTCAGCTCTTTTGTACCAAGAACCATTGTTGTGCATTTTTCCCCCCGTTTGTGTTGGCAGCCTGGCCATTGCTGTGGAACCACAGCTTACAGAAGCCTAAACAATTCGTAACACTAACAGAGAAAAGACGGATTTTTCATCTGGAACGGAAGGGTCATATGGGAAAGGTGGCACTTTGTGTGTTGAGCAGATTTGAAAGGATGCAGAGTACTTTGGGTACTGCAAGCATAAAAACTCCAGCAGTAAACTAGCCTGCAAAGGGGTTTTGTTTGCAGTATCATTGTAGGATTTTTGGTGATTGTGAGCTTGTTCAGCAATGTTGGCTGCACTGAAAATGTAGGAGCCAAATTGCCACTTTTGCAGACAAATTTTGGAGAAAAAAATAAAAGCATGCTAGAAAGCCAGCTAGCCATCCTAGAAGGGATCTTTCATTTGTACAACGGGCACTAATATTTAGTTGCGATGATCCAAGAACTGTGTCTGTGTATTCCTTTTTGACAGAGCCTCCCATGGACCATTCCGACCTGGTTGCAGAGTTACTGAAAGAGTTATCAAACCATAATGAGAGAGTTGAGGAAAGAAAGGCTGCCCTGTACGAGCTCATGAAGTTAACTCAGGAAGAGGCTTTTGGTGTTTGGGATGAGCACTTCAAAACAATACTACTTCTGCTGCTTGAAACTCTTGGAGATAAAGAGGTAAATTCAGATTAACCCAGTTAAGAAGGTTAACAAAGCACGTGGATTACTGTCAGCATCTTTGAAATGGGTGTGAGTTGTAGAAAGGGCACAAATTCCAGTTAGTGTTGAAAAACAGAAAAAGTGTGGAAATACAAAAATGTCATGAAGTCTGAGTGATGTGATGGTGAAAAGGGCATCAGTAGTACTTGTCTTCTCCACTGTTCCTATTTGTTGATTCTGACATGATAGCTTGAATGGAATGTTTTTGTGCTGGGACTCAAAGCTTGCCTGTTAACAGCCCCTCAGGCAATCAAGAATATCAACACATCATGTGTGGCAAAGCATTTAAAATATATATTTCTAAAATACAGTAACGCTTATTGTGAAGGGACTGAGTTTGCAACCTAACTTCTGGGTAGCATGGATAATTCAGACTAGTTCAGAGGTGTGTGTATGATATGCCACCTGAATTCTCTGCAAAAAGAGAGATGGAGATTTATATTTCTTTTGTAGCTTTATTTCTTAGCACCAGGCTCAGACTGTATATATGTGCAGAGCATAATCTGATATTTTTCTACTATTAAAGACTTCTTCAGCAGCTGAACAAATGTTAAAGCATATGTCTGTTCAAAGATACATAACTTGTTTATCTTCATATTGAATCTTTAGCATGCAATTAGAGCTTTGGCACTGAAAGTTCTAAGAGAAATTCTGAGAAACCAGCCAGCAAGGTTTAAGAATTATGCAGAGCTCACAATCATGAAGACATTGGAAGCACATAAGGATCCTCATAAGGAGGTTAGTAATCAATTATGACAAATTATTACAAGATGAAAGAGCCATCCAGAAAACGTGGAATTAATCAGCTCTTACCAAGGAAATGATTTATTTAGTAACAAGCATATATACATTATATATGTTTAATGACAATGTTGTTAGTTAACATGGGTATGCAATAAAAGAAAACCCCTGCAGTTTTAAAAGCTCTCAAATGGTTGATGTCAGCCATAGTGACAATTGCCTTGGGTGCCATCCAAGGGCAGCGTAACCAACAGTGTGTCATCATAGCTCTTCAGGGGGTGACTCAAAGCTTTTTCCTTGTTTGACATCTCAAGTGAAATGCAGGTGTTCTGGAGCTCTGTAACAAGCTTTTGGATTTCATTAAGGGTTACGGTGGAGAGGTGACACTAAATGCGACAAGGAATTGTCGCCCCTTTTCATTTGCAGCCACTTCTGCACCATTCGAGAGCGTGGCTTGGGGGTGAACTCACAGGAACGTGTCAAAGGGGGAGCTGGTTGTGGCCAGGAATAGTGAGGGCATTCAGAGGGAGAAGGGTGGCTTGTGCCCCTGGCTCAGAAGCATTTGTGATGCCTGCCTGCACAGTAAAGGATAACGCATGGAAGTGTGAGAAACACCAAGCCAGTAACCAAGCCAGTAGGAAGCAGCTGACATCAGTGTCACTGATGCTGTGGTTTATTATTAAATGAGCACATCCTCCCCAGGCAAGGGGAACTTACTCTGTGGAACTTACTGTGGAGTTTGAGGTTGTAGAGCTGACTCTGACTCCTCCCATGCCAGTGACTTTATCACTCACCTGATACCTGTTCCTCTTTTCCCTGCACTCTATTGATATGTTTCATTTACTGTAGTTTTTTACAGTGTCCCCATCATTCCTTTTCTGTTGCTGTGCTTTTTTTCTCTCTTGTGGTTTCTTGTGTTATGAGAGACCAAAGTGCACAGGGATGGGAAGAAGCAGTTCTGGAGGTCTTTGTACATCACTGGTGTCCAAACCGCTCATTTTGTAGTGGTTTCCACATCTCAGGTGGCACCGCAGCACTAATATGAAGATCAGATGTTAATTTTCTTTGTTGTGCCCATGTTGTGTCTTCAGCTTCTATTGACTTCCTACCTAATTGTTCTCGTTCTGCTTGTCCTGCATATCCTCCAGGATTAAAGTAGTCTCTTGTCATAGTTTCTTGCAGCTAGACTGACTTCTAGAAGTAGCCATCTAGGCATATCATTAAACATGCTTTTGGAATTAATGTGAAATCATGTTTTATCAGTGATCACTGACCTAATAAGCAATAACAAGTGACAACACAAGAAATTACAGGTTTACAAAGGTAATACTGGGAGGAGTCATGCTTTTAAAAAATTATGCCCAGCAGTTGGAACCAATGGAGTCTTCATGTATTTCTGTGATACTGTAGAGCTCTTGGTAGGAAATGTACCATTACTGCCAGACAACAGACCACAGAGTAACAGTCTCTTTATGAACTATGTCTTATTCTTTCAATAGGTGGTGAGATCTGCTGAAGAAGCTGCGTCCATGCTGGCCACTTCCATTAGCCCAGATCAGTGCATCAAAGTTCTCTGTCCAATCATCCAAACTGCAGATTATCCCATTAATCTGGCTGCAATCAAAATGCAGACAAAAGTTATAGAAAGAGTATCTAAAGAAACCCTTACTCAGCTTTTACCAGAGATTGTGCCAGGTCTAATACAGGTAAGGAGAGAAGAAAGAAGGGGGGGGGGCGGGGAACAAACAACAACAATACACCTGTATGCATAAGAATTGCAAAATCTTTTTAAAATAGAATCACTTAGTTCTCATGAAGGATTTTATTTGTCTGGTGGCTAAATGGCTGCCTTGACCCAAAATAACTTGGATAGTGGGAACAAACTGTTTGATTAATTATAACTGTGATTAGGACTCAAAGGAAATCTCAGTAGAATATAAAGTGCTGGTTATAATTAAGCTTGGTAAATCCTTTTCGTTACCAAATAAATTTTGTTATTTGTACTTTTTTCCAAGTTACATAATTTGGTCTGAAATTGTCCATGTTGTGTTTGTGTGTAATTGTAGGGTTTTACCACTTGGGGTCTGGGGGAGGCAAGAGGAAACAAGCAGTTTAGGGAAAGCTCAGTAAAATGAGAAGGATAACAGAAGTTGCTCTTCCTTAGTATTTATTTGCCACCTTATCAAGAGCCAAAATACATTAATTTCCATAAGACGGATAGAGACTTTCCAGAGTTGACAGCTGTGTTCTGCAGCTGTGTCTTTAATGGGTGTGATCCAATCATACATCTGTCTGCAGGAAGGCAGAGAAGAGACCATCTGAGAAGGGAGTGAGTGAGACAGCCATGCAGGGGACGCCAGCAAAGTGGCACAAGAAAGCAGAAGCATTAAAGGCAGAGATTGCTGTTAGCAAAAGAGAGTTCCTCTTCCCGAGTCAGGAAGCTCTAAGCTCTGAGTGCTCCTCTGCTTTAAGAGAACATCTGTATGATCTAGAACAGTTCTCTCAACCCGCTTCCGTGCTGCATGACTGCAGCTCTGTTTGCAGTGTGACTTGGGAGCAGGATTGTGTGGGTTTGACATTCAGCCTGGAAAAGGATTATCAGTGGTGATTAATAAGCAACCTGCTTTTTAAACTGCCTGCTCTGTATTTGTGGGGGGTTTTGTTGGAGTGCTTCATTGGGCTGCACTAGCATTAATTTACTGTAGACTTCAGTGTATTTATTATAGTAAATAAGTAAATAGCTTTATGAGGCTTTTAATCATTAACTGATAAGGTATTAATTTTATTGCTTTCTAGGGTTATGATAACTCAGAGAGCAGTGTTCGTAAGGCATGTGTTTTCTGCCTTGTAGCCATTCATGCAGTAATTGGTGATGAACTAAAACCACATCTCAGTCAACTCACTGGCAGTAAAGTAAGTAAAAGATACCTTTTCAAGGAATGTTGGTTCGTAATTGCAGGTTTGCATTTACAGGTTGGTTGCCATTGCCGGAAAGTTTCGATAAATTACCAACTTGAATGAGAATATCAGGGCTGCTGGAGCCCTCGGAGGGCTAATCCAACTGCATAAAATATTCAAACCCAAAAGCCCATAGGCCTTTATGCAATGTACAGACTTTAGCATTCAGATTCCTCAGCTGTGTTTCTCACTGCTCTTTAATGCATTCAGTTACTTGTAGCTGGTAGTAGGGGTGATGGCTATACTTGGCACAGCTTTTCCTGTCAGTGTTTCTTGTCTTGTTTTCCATCTAAGTTCTGACTGGCAAACAAGGAGTGTAATATGTAGATGTTACATAGAGCAGTTTTATTTATCCTTCCTCCTTGTTATTTTACTTTCACCTGCCCTTTCAGTACCTCCCATTTGAAATAATAGTAATCAGTCTGTGGTCCTTTTTGTTTCAGGATATTCATGATTTTATTGATATCTCTTACATGCAGGTTTTTGCATGTAAACTGTATGTTAATTCTGAATCTTTGTTCTTCGGAATAAAGCAGGACAATTAATTTTGTGTATGTATGAAGGCAGTTCTGTCTTAAAAAAGACTCACTGGCAATGACTGTATTTAAAGTGACCAGCATCTGTAACTCTGACTAGAGGCTGAAACCTCAACATTAACTTAAAAAAAAAACCACAAAACACCCCCATATTTAGAACAGCATTGTAATTTGAGAAAACTATTCCATCTATCTTAATCTAACTCTCTTAGTTCATACTCTTCTTTACATCACAAATTTCGTTTGGGCTTGATGTTTTCATTGGCCAGTATGTTCCTTTTGAATCAGCTCTATAAAATACAGTTTTGCTTCTGGGGAAAAGAAAAAGGGTTAATGTCTCCTTTGTTGTGCCATTCCTGTAGTCAGTCTGTACAGTTTGCAGATACTAACCAAGGTGAATCTCTGGCTTAAATCTGCAGATGAAGTTATTGAACCTTTACATCAAACGTGCCCAAACAGGCTCTGGAGCAGGGGACACAGCAGCAGATATGTCTGGACAAAGTTAATGAAGCTGACAGGAATTACCCAGGTCTCGTAAAGGAAGGGCAAGGCCCTCTTCAGTGAAAGGAAAATCCTTACACACGACTTCTGGAACTTTTTTCTTTCTTTTTTCCCTTTTGTTTTTATTTTTTTGTTTGGGATTTTTTTTTCTTTAACCAATGGCTGTCCTCAGCCTGCATGTGACTGTTGCAATAGAATAATTCCAGATCCAAGGAAAAACAGTATTAACATCAGTTGATCAAAGCAGAATAAGATTTTAAAATAATCTTATCCATCAGTTACCCTGTTCATAATCCTCTGTCTTCCCATTAACTTTTGCCAGTGTTACTGTATTAAAAAAACAAGATTTTTTTTTTAATGCTAATTAAAAAGGTATGCTTTAAGCTTCAGAAGTTAAAATAGAAGTTCTGTTGCTTTTATTCAGCTGCAGATAACGTTACTTTTTTATTGCTGTTTTGTTTGAGTATCATGTCCTTCGCTAGAAACAAGAAGCGATGTGAAACAAGGCAGAACTAGTGTGAACTGCAGTGAGACTCGTTCACTGTGCCGGTGGCTCATCATCTTACTTACCCTGCGTTCGGGATGTTCTGGAGATTGAGAAACACGCCTATAAAGAGAAAGCTGGGTCGATCCAGTGCCGTACAAGTGATATTGTTCATTGGTTGTATGTTTGTTGCATAAATAAGAATTCCGTGTGGCAGCAGAGGGCTGGCACGACCAGCACCTCTGGGTGGAGACAGCCCTGGAGGGCAGCGTGGCAGGCTGCTGTCGAGCAGCAGAGCTCATGGTCACTTGATGGACGTGAACCATCCCTGTCACCTGCCGTTCTTCAAGCAGGATGCTTCAGAATGGAGCGCTCTGCCCAAGCATGCTCAGTATGTATTTATCACTAGAATGTTTCCTCTCAACCTAATTGCTGGAACGAGTAGTCTTGTATTGTAACTCACATGGGATTTTATGACAACAGTGCAGAAAACTATTTATTCCTTGCCTTTCCAAAAGCACCGAGACTTTCTGCGCTGAATTTAAATGGGGGGAGGGGGGCAATAGTCACAAATGCTATGGATCTTGCCACCTGTTAATTTAAAGAAGAATATATATTTTGGATGAGTAGGAAAAGCTGCACCAAATTATTTGCATGGTTTTCTTGAATAGCATCCTCAAGACCCATCTGGATTAAGATGTGGAAATGTTTCAAGGGTTTGTTTTTCCATTTTTGAAAAAGAGTTAGTATATTGTGAATAATGGTTCTTTGTATTTATGAAGTTGATAATGGAAAGAGAACAAAGATAAGTGACTGTCCCTAAATGTTGTCTTTTTTTCTTTTTTTTTAATGTTTATTTTTTTGTTATAAGCAGCCAGCTAATTAACTGAGAAATGGGATGAAACAGTGCCCTTCCCAGGAATGGTGGAACTTTTTTTTCCTGACTTTTTTTTTCCCTTAGACTGTGATGATGTCTAGTTGTAGGAAGTGTATCCTGATAAGAGAGAAAATAGTGGTGCCAAGGATGATGATCTATGCTAGGCTCAAATTCTCTCTACCTCTTCAGGCTGACTAAGTTTTGACTGAGCTGCTGCAAATAGCACCCAGTAGAAGAACTATCTACAGAAAAATATCTTTATTTTTTTTCCAAATTATCACTTAATGCGTATTCAGAACTCTATTCTTCAACATTACAGCCAAATATCATAAGAAACTACTTACACACGTTACTTGCTAGGAACCCTGAAAAACAAAACTGGATAAAAAAATTAAGTCAGATGCTTGTAGTTCCATGAAAGGTTATTTTTACTTTAGTTTGAAGTGAATGCAATAGAAAGAGCTAAGATGTGGTTATTAAAGAAGCAATGCCATTGCAGAGATTTATTTGGAGGAGAAGTTGTAGAAATATGTGTAAAGATTCAAACCAAGACTGTCATGACTCCTCACTAGCCCTTTTTAGCAGCTACATCAAGAAAATAGTATCTCCTCTTTCTTTCCTTCGTTACGTGTAACATCCTTGTTGTTTTCTACTGTTTAACTACATTGTGTATTTATAGTTCTCTGCTTACCATTGTGCATATACTGGCAATAAAATGTACATAACATTACTTAAAAAATTAGCAATGGATACATTCTGTTTTTCTGCTTTATTTGATCACATGCTATAAGAAAAAATATACATGTGATTGATACATTGGTTTAAAAATAATTATCTTGATGTTTTGTGTGTCCAAATGATGTTTCTTTATATACTCTTGTTACTAAATCTGACCTGGCATTGAGAACATGCTGTGAATGTAGGTGTGCTAGACAACTTCTTTAAAAAATTGAATGTTCTTTTTGAACACACTTTCCTTCATCTGGGCAGGTGTCTTTTTATTATTTCATTTATTTGTACGTTACACGTCATTTGCATTTAATTTTTTTAATATTTAAAAATATTTTTTCAGCCTACAATCTTGTAGTTTTTGCATTTTGATTATACAAAAGGTCACTTTAAAAAATTGCATAAATTCTAAGCTTACTACTCCTGTGTGTTACTCCTGCATTTTCTGTAGGTAATATTTGTTTTCAGAGGATCATGGCAAGATGACTGTTATTTGTCATCTTTTTGAAGATGCTGTTTCACACTGAAAATATAAGTTATTGAAACATACAGTCTATATTCTGGATAGAACCTCGGGGGTTTTATGTGCAAACAAAAGTTTTAAGAAAGAAATGGTTTTTATCCCCTGTATGAAAAACTTTGCTCCAGGTAGGGGGGAGGAAGGTATTCACACCAAAGTTTGTTCATCAGTTTTGCTTTTAGGCCATCTTTAAGTGTTTTAAGTGAAGATACCCCATGTATTAAAAATCTGAATGAGATATATTTAAATTACTATTTTACTTATGACTAATTCTGTGTGCAGCAAAGATGGGGTTGCTATGTTTGTAAATAAGAATTTGGAAAGAAAATTATTTCCATGGCAGCCAGATTCACTGCATTGCTTTTTGCCTTCATTTCCTATATTATAAATAGACATTAGCTCAGTTAAACTCAAGCAGTGGTTAGTCATGCCTGATGTTCCTGCTGGAGGTGGTTTCTCTAATGGATTAGCATAAAGATCTCAGAAAAACTAGGGTGGTTATAAGTTGTTGTGCTTTCAGAAAGGGTTTCTCTATGTTCTTGCTAATATCCTGTGAAGGCAGGTCATTGCAGTCATTTGAATACTGACATGTAATCCTTAAAGGTTGAGTTTGGGCTTAAAGGGAGAAGAAGAAGAAGGGAAGCCACGTGCAGAATCAGGATAAGAAATGCATATCTTGGATGTCATTATTTGAGTAACACTATTAACTGAGAACTTTGAGTAACACATTGTGTTCAGCTGAAGCGAGGAAGTTGGGATAATAAATGTAAATCAAAAGGAGAGCTGATCCTGTAAAATGTCCTGAGTTGGCTTGCTTGTCTGTTTTTGAAGATAAAGGTTGGAACAGATTGAGTTGTGTATTATTATTTGCGGTCTGAGTCCCAGAGCAAAAAGAACAAACGTATCCCATTACACTTACATATTCTGAGTAGTTTCTTTGATGCTTAAGCATTGCAGTAAATCCACAAACATACCCACGTGAACTGCTCGCAGTTCTAATTTTCAGCAGAGGAATTCATATCCTGCATGTGATATTGTCCCTTTGCAAACAATCACGAAAGAGGAAACAATCCTGAGGAATAGATGTGTAGAATTACTCTGGAGTTACTCCCTGTGGTAGGTGGTAGGTGGTGAGAATGGTTCTGGTGGCCGTGGTGACTTTCACTGTGTCAGGCTGGGACTCTGCAAACACACAGAACACAATAAACATAATTATGAGGATGAATCAGCAATTCAGGAGCTGGAGGATTATCTGGAGAACAAAAACTGGTGTTTTCTCCCAGTTAAAACAGTAAACAGATCTGCAATTCCAGTCTCCTGCCAGGTAAGGTGAAAGTCAATATTCATATCACATTCACTAAACAAAACATCTTACATTTTCCTCCCTATGTTTTGTAATTAATTTTTCCAGCTCATTAAGAGCACATACCTTAAAGATTTGCTTTGTAGTTTATATATGTTCTCTTCCTTCTTTTTTGCTAAAATAAGGAAGATTGTTCAGTAATGTGAGGAGTTTGAGGAAATAATTGTGCCAGTCAGGCAAGCAAAAAAATCAAACTTCATTTACTGTTTCTCTATATTGTATATATGTTTGTATGCTTAAGTATGTTTTAAGACCTTAGGGTTCCAAGTTGTGCAGTGTGGATTATCCCAGCTAAAAAAGCATCTTCATGTACTGACAGAATTTTACATGACAGTAAGAAGTTCCCTACAGGTGGGACAAAATTAAAACTGTGTAAATTGCTGTTTAACTCTTGAAAACTTAGAAAATGGTGGTTTGAATATGATTTCTGCCAAATGCAAAAATTCTGTAACTCTTGATGTATTTTCGGTAGATACAAGTGATTCCAGTGGCGATATTCTGAGGGAGTAAGATTGGAAAAAGTTATGGCTAGTGAAACATGGAAAATATTTCTTCAGTGGAAAAAGGAACATACCTGCAGGTAACTGTTAGCTCTCCAGTTCTGTGGACATCAGATGAGGTAGAAAGGTAACTAAACTGGATCTTGGGCATCAGTGTTTCACAAGTTCCCTTTTTCAGTGACCTTCCTTTCCTGGGTCGTGATATTGTCCATCAAGGCTCATCTTTGGACCTCTGCAAACCCTTAGTAGTGGAGATGGTTCTGTTAACTATATCTCAGGCTAGATTCAAAAGTTAATTTAAGCCCCTTTAAGCTGCAGCTATTTTTTTAAAAAACCTTAAAACCCCTGTGTGGTTTGTAAAACCCCTGTACATTTTTAGGAAGGGGATTTTCTTAGAATACACAAAATCTTGCTTTCTGCAGTGGGAATTAAGAGGAAAATACTGATGTAGGAGGGTTTTGTTCACAAAGCCAAGACATCCCAATGCTAGAAGATGTCAGACCTGGCAGGGTACCAGAGCTGCCTCAGAGCCTCTGGTAAAAGGGTCTCAGTCCATTAGGAATGAGAAGCAGCTGAGCACTCCTTTGTGTCACAACGTGTGGGAACCCTCTGTGGCTGCAGCAGTCGGGGAGTCCCAGTACTGATTTTAAGGCTGCCAAGTACCTGCACAGAAAGCAGTAAATGCCAGAAAAGCAGCTAGTTGAACTTGCCCACCTCTACAGACTTCTGAGTTGTCTAAAAAAGCAAACAGACTCCACCCTTTGCCACAGCCATAAAAACCTGGTAAGTTTTGATTTGGGCATGATGTGATGTTTAAATCAAAACTTTCTCCAATCAGTGATGCTAAATCTGTGTGTCTAAATCTGTGCCTACAAATGATCTCCATATAATGGGTTTCTTTCTAAAAGGCAGCAGAAGGAACAGAGGGAAGCAAAGATAACACTTGCCATGCTCCCTCTTGTAAGATGTGATGTATACAAGTAAGACATGTATTCCTCAGTTCGTACCTCAGCACCTTACTGCATCCTGAGATTCAGAGGGAGGTAGTGTGAGGAAAATGACTATGGAGGAATAAACTACACATCAGGAACACCCTGCAATGGAGACTTCTTGAAAGGGGGACAGACCCCATGAGGAAAGGAGCTTTTTTCAGAAAAAGCCAAACCTATCTATTTTGTAATCTGACACGAGCATTGGAAGCAATCCGTATTTCTCCTTTACCTAAAGTTACTTCTTTGAGTGCCTCATATCAAGGAGACTCTGAAGCAAGTCCAGGCACAGGGTTTGTTATGTATCTGCTCCATCAAAGTGATCAGAAGGTGCTGTTGAGGCACTTAGTGTGCTCAGCACTGTTATGCATCAAGCAGAGTCCCATTCTGGTCAGATATCCTGTGATGTCTTGCCTTGTCCCTGTGTTGTCAGTGTCCCAAGATTTCTACTGGAATGCAGGAGGTCTCCTATAGATGTCTTGTGGGTGTTTCCGTTTCCCCTCTCTTTTTGTTGGCAGGCCCGCTTCTTTCTGTACCACAGAGGAAGGACTGGTAAATGCTCAGTCTCACAGTGTTTCAGTGTTCAGCAGGCCCAGAGGACAATGTCTAAAACCATCAAACAATCCAGATTAAAGGTGGCAGGAGGACACGGAGAGCGTGCAAGTGTTGCTGCTTATCCTTTGCTGCACTACACAGACACAGTGCATTGTTCACAGGCTGACTGTCAGCAGTGACCATGTACCTCTGCTACCCTCAGATGACCAGACATAGCAAAAGAACTGGCTGGATCAACTCTTAACGTGACAGGAGATGTGTGGAGAGCTGCAAGTTGGTGCAGCAATGGAGTAACATGCAGAAGTTATTCTCGTGCTTGTTACCTGTCAGTGTCGAAGTTCACTATGATAGTAGTGACTAATACAGTCCCACTAAGAAGGTGTACAGGAGAGACAGAGAGGTTGTGTATTCAAAGATAGAAAGAGGGGCTAGACGTGTGTCAGCACCTTTCACAGAGATGTCTGATGGATTCACACCCCATGCAAGCAGGGAGTATGGTGTAGACCTGAATACCTCACTGTTCCATGGTGGTCTAGGTGAGTAAGGTCACCGGTGTCTGGTTTGACAGCTCTTTCCATTCCAAAGCTACCCTGCACTGGGCAGCAACTGTTAACCAGAGAGAGTCCAAAGACTAAATAGGACACATCAAAACAATGCTTTCTTCTCTATAATCTGTTTGGGAATGAAGTATGTAGGGATTGCTTCTACATAAATACAAAACCGTCTTTTGATTTTAAATTGACTTAGTATTTTAAGAACAACTAAAAATCATCACTGGACAGCAGAAACTTCCTTTAAGTAAAATTTTCAGAATATATACTGAATTCACAGTGTCTTACATTGTACCTGATTGAGGTTTTTCCTTATGTTGTCTGTAGAACATTTTTTATTTATTCAAAGCAAAGAGCAAAGGTGACATTCTGTATATATACCACTGTTTGGGGTCATTTGTTGTACTTCTCAGAAGGGCAATCAGAAGAATTATATGAGGAGTCTGAGCACTATAAACAAGATTAGCTGGCTGAACGATGCCTTAGGAGACTTCATAATTTTGGACATGGCTCATGGAAAAAAATCCGATCAAGTTTTCAGGCACCACATGCTACAGTACTTTCACCCACTAGGCAAAACATGAGGCTCCCCACCTTAAATTTCAGGTTGGACTTTGCATGCCATAGACAAGCCTTAGAGCAAGAAATGTTTTAAATAAATAATGTCTTGTTGTTTGTGTATACAGTGCTCCTTTGCTGAGATCTCTGTACTTATTGGGTAGATCATAAGGCAAGAGAAACAAAATAGCCCCTTAACAATAAACAGGACAAGGTTAAAAACTCACCTTATTTGTCCCCAAACTTGAAGGACCGTGTAACCACATACCTTTATGTCTAGAGGTTAGTCAAGGGCAGCAGCTGTGGGTATGGCAAATACACAGTGTTTCACAAGGCAAAATACCAGGATTAAATATAACCTGGGAAATCTATCCTGATTTTAAAAACTAAGTTATACTGTACTTCAAGTTTTATCCATGTACCATTTACAACACAGACCAGTCCAAAACACAAGACTGAAGAGGAGAAAGAAAAGAAACACTGAATTTTGAAATTTGTTTGTAGTATTTCATTTCAGTTTGAATAATAACATGTTCTACTATTTTCCATACAAGGAACTCCAAGCAGCTATGAGTGATAAGCATCTTGTCGACCCTTGGAGGAAGAAAAAGACAGGCAAAATTTCCTTTTTCACAGTGCTTTTGCATGGAAGTCCACGAGATTTGGTTGTGCTTTGCTCCTCTTATACCATCAGGAGCAGCGGTTGCAGTGGGATAGGATGGTTTGTAGGGACAGCTTTAGTGGTCGTGGTCTCTCCAGTAGGAAGCAGTTTGCATACCATGAGAGGCACCTGTAACACAGGCCTTGGAACTTCTGCCCTTCATAAGTTGGTACTTAGAGATCAGAACAGCCACCGTCATTTCATCTTCCCCTACTAATAAACACCCCATCTCCTCCGGGCAGTAGTTTTCCGGATATCATCAAGGACTTGTTTGTCTGCATAAGTGGAATATTTGAAAAACCAAATGAAGGTAAGAGACTGGACACGTTTGCTGTGATGCTCCTGTGTTTTGTTATGGCCTGCTACTGTAGTTGTGTCAGCTGCTAACAGCTTGGCAAGCTAATGACACAGGACTGGAGTCAGAGGACTAAAGCACTGAGGGCTCACAGCTCTCACTCACTGCCCACACTCAAAACACATGGGGTGAACCCAGGCCAGTAGCTGAATCTGCCTCTCTTCCCCTGGGTGCTTATTTTCAATGAAAGCAAGTTGTCTGTCTTCATGTAGGAACACATCTACAACTCATATACTGTGTTTGTGTTATTTAAAAATATCAAGTTAATTCTGAAAGGGCTAGTAACAAAGTTGGCTGCTCAAGTTAAAAAATAGAAGTGTCAATTGCTTTTGCTCCCAAGTTCTCTCCTGGACTTCTCTAAAACCTGTCCAAAGCAATAGACTACTCTTGGGGGTGAAGAAGAGCCAGGTGATCTCAAGCCACGTGAGCTGTGGGATAGGCATAGAGCGGTGGGAGCCATTCTGTGGTAGAGACTGAAAGCTCTTCAAGTGAAGGGCAATCTGTGGTATTACTCTTTAAATGTAATAGAAATAGAAGTTGTGTGGGAAGCTCATGTCAACCCCAAGGGAATACTGTGAAAGGGATTTGTGAGGTCTGTAGTCCTTTCCATGATAATAATCAGTGCAAAGGGAAAAGGGTCTTCCATATACAACATTCTGCACATTGAACTCCTTTGCCTAAACCTAGGGCTGAAGACAGAGCGATTTGATTTTACGATTTGCTGGTAGATGGAACAAACCCAATAGCAGGATATGTATTCTTTTCCTACTGTCACTGAAATAAAAAATTATTAAGGAAATACACCAGTGGCCCCTGGGACACATGCAGCTCTTTACACATGCTGGGAGGGTGCTCATTATGAGGATGCATATTGACACTTAAGTGGAAAAACTAACCTTGAAAAGACTCATTGAGCTCTCATCCTTGTTGGAGCAAAGATTAGTTTGTGTAAATGAGTGGATATGTGTTATAACAACCCTCCTTGAGGTACCTACATACTTCTTGGAAGAGAATAATCTCTTAGAATCACTAAGGCAGAAGTCCTAATTCTTGTCTGCTTTTGTGGACAGCAGCACAAATAATGTTTATTTTAAGCTTTTTTGACTGCTGCATATTACTATCACTCTAATATGAAATAATTCCTTTTTGTTTCATCAAAGAGAACACTGCTCTTTGATGTTCTGATTTTCATAGCTGCAATACTGTAATACCTTTTAAAAGTATCTTTTTACAGAATGAACTGGTATTAAAAATAACAAAGCCACCAGTGAACTAGTACTAATTTGTCAGTAGTCCTTCCTATTTCAAGTAGAAGGTGCCCTCTGCAGGTAACTATTTTCAGATGAGAATTTTGGATGTGTGGCCCCCCGTTTATTTCTGAGTGTCAAGGTCTTTGCAGGATCGACCAGTGGTATTTTGTGTTTTTAAATTGATACTACAATTGATACTACAAAAACCAGCAAACAAACGGCACTGAGATATAAGTGTGCCAAGCAGCTGGTTTGCATCTGAAAGTGACTTTTCCTTAAAGTGTGGGTGGAAGGTGTAGTATTGCGTGGGTGTTGGAGTAAATATTTTTCCTGCAACTTGACAGTGTTTTCATTGTTGTTTTTTTTGGTGTGTTTGGTTTTTTTTACATTCATTTTCATGGCAAGAAGGTAGCTATAAAGTTGTATGCTGTAGTAGCATGCCACTTGAATTGAAAAGACAGGCAAAAAGGATACAATCTAAACACTGCTGAGAAGGCATCTTGCTCACCTTAAAGGTCATTGTGTGTTCCAGGTTTTTTCTTTTTCTCTGCAGTCATTCGTGCCTACGTGGGTTGTAGTGCTAAGGTTCTCTGAGTGGCCTGTGTGAAGAGGGAGCTCTGTGCCTCTCTGAGGCAGAAGGGCTGTCAAATTGCTCTTTCTCCTGGCTCTAACACACAGTTTGCTCAGTGACACTCAGACAGCATGGAGGGAGGGCAGGAGGGAAATGGGGATGTGGTGAGGTCTGAGCTGCACTTGATGTCATACTGGACAGTAATGAAGCCTCGTAGCTGGGCAGCAACGAGCAGTGCAGCGAGTTTGAGAGCAGCAGGGTATGTGGGGACCAGCCAAGACATCAGCTACTGCCTCTTCTGGAGAGAGGGACACCAGCAAACTTGCTGGCAGCAGCTAAACATAAAGGTCTTACAGGAACCCAACTGTAACTTTAATCTGAACACGAGTATTTGTTTTCTTTCCTCTCTCCTGTCCCTGCAGTGACCATCTCCTAGCTGAGCACAACACTTCCTCTCATCCCAAAATGCTCTTCTGGCACAGCCAGCCTGAACATTATCACCATCACCAGTATCCCACCAGTAACAACAGCTACCTGCGGTAAGGGAAGAACGGGGGTGACTTTAAATCATGGTAATGATAATGCTATAACACACAGGAATGTAGACTGTATAGCCTTTGCTAATTCACAAGTTAAAGCATTCAAATAGAGTTGGTGATTTGAAAATACTTTGAGCAGCACAGTCAACACAGTGGAGATTTATTTTCTTACAGTTCTACAATCTTCACAAGCCATGACACCATATGTGCATGCTACTGACAGTGATCACAGCGTTTTACTGTTTAATGATACTCACAGATGTGTTATTTTCTTGTTTCTTTTTTTAATTACATTTGCGGTCTGTAGATAAAATCTGTTTATATGAAGTAATACAGACGTAGAAATACAGACTTGATGTTTCACATCTACCCTGGTTATTTGCTGAAGTTCAACTGATGTGCAGGACCAGCACTACAGGGTGCTTGTTGTATCAGTCCAGGCACACTGCCTAAATGCTTTGCACTAAAATTCTGATGCAATATACAGCTTATTGCATCAGCATATTCCTGTGAGCTGTGAGCCTCCCTTACCTCTTCATGACTAAAATATTATTTCTGTACACTATTCAAATGTTTCTTAGAAATGATTATGCTTTTACCAGAGCCAGGTTCATAGATTCCTGATAATCTTGATGTTAATTGAGTTTCAATTTATAGCATGGTTTGCTCTTTGTATTAAACTTTAGCTTATTACTTTTTGGCTAAATTCAATGTATGTGAATATGACTGTGTTTAATAATTTATCTTGACGTGGCCCTTTATATGTTGGTAGTCTCACGCTTATTGCTGCATCACAGCATTACTTCTGCTCTCCTAAAATTGTTGAGTGGCATGTTTTTATTAAAAATGTGTTAAGTTTTAGATTTTAAAACACACAAACAAACAAACCCCAAAGGAATTGAGGTTATATTTGGGCTCCAAAGTGTGAAACCAATGAAACTGCAGCGGAGTTTTATAAAATCAATCCATCTCAGTACAAAGGTCAGAGTGAGTTGAAATTTAAGTAGGCTAACACAAATACATAGCAAACACAACACTGTTTCTATTGACTCAAGCAATAAAGCAGAAATGAAGGACAAGTGCTTGAGTTCCCTGATGCAATCCTGTTTACAAGTGACATGCACAGTCCTCAGTGCAAAAGGAACCAAACAGAAAGGAAAGTGAGGATCTCCACCCACACCTCCAGTCCTCCCTTCTTCAGCCTCAGGGAGGTGTGTCCCTTCCTAGCTTTTCTCAGGGCCTTGCTCTTGCTTGGGGCCCATTTTCACTATGTCCTTGTCTGTCTTCATCACTTCTGTTTTCCCACCCTTATCTAAAAATCTGCCATTTGAGTCCCTCTAAAGTTGCTCTTCCCACATACTTTAATATATATATTTTAACATAAAAAGGACACTTTTGAGTCCTAAAAATACCTCAAGATAACATATTCAGAAATGCTAAGTCAGTTTGTGTATCATGGACAAGCTACACCCGATTTTTTAAGACTCAATTGCAAGAGGATGGGTCTCACTCAAGATCCCCTTAGAAGAGGCTGGAATTTATGTCAGAAAAAAATGAATTCCCAGTATAAAAATCACCAGTTTATGGTCTTGTAACTGCTATGTAGCTATGTTAATGCGAGCCTAGTAAGCAGATAAACCAGTTTTGCTATGCATAAATCAATCTGTATGTGGCTTCTCTGGGCTTGGATCCTGTCTTAACTTATCTGACTGTCGGAAGTAGAAAGTGTACTGCTTTTGGTTTCCCACAAACCACCACCTTCTCTTGTACAATTTAAAAAGGTGGGGTTTAGTGTTCTTTCTGCTACCTTACTATGAAGTCCACATCAGGTCTACACAAGGTTTGAGTTCTCAGCTAAAACTGTAATCCTTCAATGATAGGAATTCCAGCTAACTTCGTAGCCGCTACTGTTATATGCTGAATAATGCCTACTAATTTATTAAGTAGGCCATAGGCATCTCAGTCAAATGAATTAATTCATTTGGCTTGTTGCCATCTTCAGAAGTGCTTCCATCATAGTAGTAAATTAATGAATTCA
Organism: Sclerurus mexicanus; assembly: GCA_013396755.1. Classification (NCBI taxonomy): domain Eukaryota; kingdom Metazoa; phylum Chordata; class Aves; order Passeriformes; family Furnariidae; genus Sclerurus; species Sclerurus mexicanus. Next base: position 138,522 of record VWZF01004016.1, read on the forward strand.
GGATGTTCTTGTCATCTTGTCAGGCTTAAAAGAAGAATTTTGCCTCCAGTAATTTTAGTTCTTCTCGCTAAAAGCTGTGACCTGGTAGCTAGTACTGGTCCATGAGCTCATGCCCTCTTCGTAAGTCTCCCTTTTTTAAGCTTCCCTTATCTGCAGACAAACTGTTCATCTGTCCCCAGACAGGCAGAGAACTCTGACAGCAATTACTGCAGCAAAAACACTGGTACCTTTTTTTGGAGAAACTGGCGGTCATATTTTAACTTACTAATTGCCTTTAAAGGTAATAAATCATGGTCTGTGTGAGTCTCCTTATCTTTGAGGATGTCATATGCACATTTTGAACAAAAGCTAGTGTTTTGTTAATCATTAGTGAACTTAGGCCCTTCCTGACTTTATCTTTTGCAAAACTTGTGCAATTGTACTTAAAGCATATAACTACACGATCAAAATATGTTTTACAGTCTCAGTACTTTTCTATAGTTTGCACTCTGGGTACTTCCCTTTAATGAAAAATCTCATAGAATTATTTAACTATCCTCTGAATTATTAACGCACGAGGGTTTTTTTGAGAACCCTTCTTTACATTACTTACTCTATTTGGTGATGACAGGGGCCGGGATTAGGATTATAATCTGAATCACTGGCAGTTCCAGCTCTTCCTTGTATCCCCCCTAGTCTTTTTCGACTGCCAGGCCATTATAGTCCGTAAGAATTATTCATTTAAAGCTGAGCTGTCTCTCGGGACCTTTCCTTGGAGAATATGCAATAATACGTGAATAGAGCTGGATCCAGTTTGAAGGAGGTGCCAAGGGCCTGGGGCCGGGCTCCTCTCGGCGGTGCCCAGCACCAGGACAGGAGTCAATGGGCAGAAAGTGATGCACGGCACGTTCCACCGGGGTGTGAGGAACAATGTCACCGTGGGAGGGGGCTGCCCTGGAACAGGCTGCCCCGGCCAGGGCGGCTGTGGCGCCCCTGGGCCCGGGGGTGCTCTGAGGGACGCTGGGCCAGCCGGCCCTTCCAGCTGCACCCCCGCGGTGCTCCCTGCACGCCCATCCCGCTCCGTTTGCCCTACGGTGCTGCGGGCTCGGCTCGGTGTGCCCGGGCCAGCCCCGAGCTCTCCGGACCCCCGGCCCGCTCCAGGGCTGACGGGCCGCCCTCAGGCGGGGCCGCTCCCGCCATGCCGCGGCCGGGGGGCCCTGTCACCCGCTGACGTCACCTGGCGTGAGGCGCCGCGCCCCCATTGGCCGCGCTCCCCCANGGCTGGTGCACGACTTCGACGCCAGCCTCTCGGGCATCGGGCAGGAGCTGGGAGCCGGCGCCTACAGCATGAGGTACCGCTGCGCTGCCGCGGGCCCTGCGCGCCTCCCCTCGCGGCTGGGCCTGCAGGCCCGGCCCGGGCCCCGGCACGTGTCGGGGGGGGCTCTGCCCTTAATGTGCCATCCCTGCCCTGGGAGGGACATCCCGCGGCCCTGGGGCACGTCACCAGGCCCCACGCTCCGGGAGGGGGTCATTTTATATCGGGTATATATAAATACATACATATACTGTTTATATATATACCGGTTAAATGTAATTTTTGTTCATAATGCCCACTCACCGTTCCCTGCGCAGGTTAAAAATGCTCTTTCTGGAGCAGGTTAACGTAGTTAATGGGGTTGTGTTTATTCTGCGTGGTGATGTTTTTCGTTCTTTTTTTTTTTTTTCTTGCCATGTAGCTCTCTCTGCCCTTCATCTCTTTGGTGGCTTCCTTGCCTTTTGGTTGTTTCACGGTTTTTCCAAAGTTAAGGCGTTTAAGTAGCGTTTGGGTGTGCTTTTTCGAAGCTAACATAACATTGTGCTTGTATGAAAGGAGTAAATTTTATCTCACCGATGGGCAGAATGTGTAGGTTCCTGAGTGACGACTTCGCATGGGGAAGAGAAGCTGTTCTGGAGACACCGGGAGACATTTTAGTCCAAGGTTTTCGACAGGATTAAGTCAGTGCTTTGAGAGAAGTAAAGCAGTTGCACTTGATAGTTTTGATGGCCTATCCTGTATGGAAGGCACGTCCTGTCTCAGGTGACCACGAGTTTCAACTCTTACGTGTATTTTAAGGCGGTACTTCCCACGTGAAGTGTTGGCAGTGCAGTTTCTTTGGACCCTTCTGCTGGTATATATGAGACTGTGAGCTCAGCAGGTTCATGGTGGGATATGGATTTGGTGGGGCTTCTGTTCTGTGTGGGGTTTGGTTGCTTTTTTTTAATTAAAAGTAAGTTTGAGAATTTGCCAGTTCAGAAAACAAAGTGATTCGTCTCTCTTGAGGAGAATACTCCTGATGTTATATTCAGCTTGTCTGGATTTTATCCCACTTCTGTCCCGTTTCTGCCTTAGCAAACATTCATCCCGTGAAGTGGTGTGCCAGTTCTTGTGGGCAGCTGTATGGTGGATGCCTGGGTGGCTTCTCAGTGTGCAAACACCTATGGATAATGCCTGCACTCCTGCTCTTCCTTCTCTAACCACAATTCAGTTCTTCCTAGGATTTCTTATGCTTAAAAATACTGAGATTTGACTGGGTTTTTGGGTTTTTTTTAAAATATTTTCCTTTCTTTTCATAGACTTCACTCCTCCTCCCGGTAATGCTCACTGTTCAGTTTCTTGGAACTATAAGAATTGTAACCTTTGCTGTTGTTGGATGGATAGTTCTTCTGCTCATGTCATCCTGTTATGGTGGGCAGCAATCCTGAGTAGTTTTTAGTTACAAATACTTGCCTATTAGGACATTCTGAATTATCACAAAAAGAGTTGCAGCCATTAAAAACATCTAAGAAGTAAAATTGCACAAGGTAAACTATACATTGGGTTTGAATTTTGTTGCATACTTTGTCTGCAATGTATTTTTTGAAAACACATGCCAGTCATGTTGTTTGTAACTTCAATCTCTGACCACATAGTTAAAGGGTTCACCTAGTTGCAGTTAGTGTTTGTGGGATTCAGAGTGATCTCAGCAAGCATGTAAATTATTTTATGTATTACTTAGTTTTCCACTTTAGAGAAATCATAGCCTGTTAAGTGATCTGAGAGGGGAACACTAAGAGAAGCAGCATAGCATGAAGAGTGAGAGTTACTGTTCTGTGCCAGTAGGAGCTAATTACATGTCACTTTCTTGTAGGAAAACCCAAAACAATAGAAGAAAAAGAACTGTTACCTAGAGGAGAGTGCTTGGAGAGCTCCCTGAGTAATATTGCCCATGTATTTTGTTAGCAAGGCCTGCCCGTAACTCTTTAACCTATTAGGGTTGTATATAGAGTAGTTGATACGTCCTGGAGTTGATGAGTCAGTGCCCTGAAGTAGAATATATGGCATTACTCCTGTGTTTATTCTTATTAAGAAAGCTGCTCATGTTTGTTGATCAGTGACTGGGGTTTTTTTAGAAGGCAGCTAAATGCCTCCTAAATTTCTCTGCAGATTCATGTGGTTTTAAATAGGTTTCAAAATTTCCTTATAAAATCTTGAAAGCCCGTTTTTCTGATTGCTGTTCTAACATGTTCTCATGCAATAAGAAACTGCCTGTAAACTCAAAATGCAATTTCAGTGTTAATAATAGTTGTAACAGTTGTCAGACGTGTCAAGTAACACCCCTGCCAAAACCTGGATAAAAGCATGGCACCCTTACTGATAGTGACTTTTGAATATTGATGTTATATGTAATTAGTAATGTTTTCTTACAAATCTATCTGTTGTGACACAACAGGAATTGTGTATTTTTGGGTACTGATGGTTGCTGTGAACTGTTAAAAAAATGGAGGCTGTTTAATTGAAAAGATAAGTTTCAAAGAACTACCTGTCATCTCTCTAGCAGAATTCCAGTTTTCATCTGATGAATTATTTGATTAATAAATCAGTTTAAGTTAAATGAGCATTAATAGATAGACAAGTATCTTAATGACTGAATTTTTATGTGTAAATTGGAAGTTTAGTGTATGGATTTATTTAAATGCTTACATTTTCAATGGTGTTTGTAGTGCTAAAAATCAAGCCTATCATGGGGAACTTGGTGATTGTTTCAGGACTAGCTGTTTGGGTATGTATTTGTAGTTTAAAACCTGAAGTTCTTTAAACTAAATTGAAAAAGATGACTCTTGGTTCTGGAATGGGAAACTCTGTACAAAAAACTCTATGAAAATACTTGCAGAGAATCCTTCATTTTTTAGAGAATCAAGTCAGTTTGACTCTGCACCATCTCCCAAACACTGAAGTGTCTTCTTAAAATGGAGCTGGCTGCTGGCCTTGGTTGGAAAGAACAGAAGCCCTAATGAAGTCATCAGTCTTATTTCCTTACTGTGCTGTGGAGAGCATTGCATGGTGAAGAAACTTTGTGTATCAAGTCTCCTCCACAGTTCAGGCTAAAGTAACCGTGAAGGTGGTCAGTAAGGAGTTGAGGGACGATTGTCTTACAGCCTATAGCTCTGTTTTTAGATGCAGAAGAGGGGGAGAATGTTGTCTTGTAACAGCTTTTGGGTCTCTGACATCCCTTTTTTGGCTTCTGATGAACATGATTGGGTCATGACAGTTACTGCATTAACTTTACAGCTGCTGTGCAAAAACAAAAAGAGAGTTACCTCCTTCAGGTCCTGTTTGTGGCTGCTGTTACATTATGACAGACAAAATGACTGCTTATGCTTCCCCTAACGCTTCCCACTCTGAGACAGCTGCTGGATATGTTTTTTATTTAAAAGGAATGCTTACTTAAGATACCCTGAATTTTTTGTTTCCTTTTTCTTTTTCAGACATACACAGTATTTTCTGCAGAATACATTTTGAAGCTTGTGCTGCAGTGGTCTGTTCTATTTTTATGCATTGCATTGTAGAAAAAGTAATTTTCACTGACATCTAGACTCTAAAATAAAATGTTATGTACTGATTAGAATTGGAGCTTGATTCTTTGTGCAAGCACACAAATGTGTAAATACCTGTCAGGAAACAGCCATTTGAAGGAAAAGAGAATCCACAGCCCTCATTCTCCTCACTTTGTTTACACCTCCTGTCTAGATCACTGACTTGAGGTTGGCTTTGGTTTGGTTGTTTCTTCTTGCTTGAGTGCATGGGTACATTACAAAAAGTCAGGGACCAGTTTAATTTTTAAGGGAAAAATGTCAAATTCCAGAACTATCTTCTCTGTTGCTGTTACATCTTGTGGTGGATGGACATCTCAGATTGAGAGCAGGGCAGCAAGTCTGCCTTTTTCTATCTTCATGCATTACTCCTGTGCAGGACCAGTTTGTACTAGAGGAGCTTTTTGTCCTCCCTGTGTTGGAGGACTGGATGCAGACCCATGGATTTGTCATGGAGAACAGTCTTACTTCTTTTTCTTTGTACCATCAAGAGCTTAGGGAGACACAGTTTTTGGTGTTGGCCTTTTATTCTTTCTTTGATTGGTTATTTTTTTGTATTTTGTGCCAGGCCGCCTTTAAGTTGAAGCCTTTAACCATCTGAGTTTCCATGTGTCTGGTTGTGGAATTCCCAGGAACAGCAGTAGGTTTGCACCTGTCTCTCATTTGTGTTACACTTCTTGACAGCTGCTGCAGAGAAAGTTGTGTCCCAGAAATTAATTCCAGGGCTCGTCTCACATCAAACCTGCTTTTACAGACACAGAGGAGGTGTCAGTTCTCCTGTCCCTTATGTTTTTCTATGACTTGTTCACAGCTCTTAACAGTGCAGAGCTTGGCTTTGAGATCATGACTTAATTCAAATACCGCTTGAGAAAAATTTTTCTCAAGGTATTTGCCCTTGTAAACCATGCTTTAAAGTTTCAAAAGGCCTGCATGTTCTTGGGATGCTTTAATACTCACACCCAAAAGTGTACAGTTCAGAAGGCAGATAAGGCAGATGATTGATGGAACGTCATTTTTAATTTCGATGGCATAGTAGTTCCTGTTTTTGTAAGGACAGGAGGTTCTTCATTTATTTTATGACCCTATTATTAGAGAGGGGTTTGTGTGTGTGTTTGTGTATGTATTAGCTTTTTTAAACTGCTTCAGACCAAGTGTTGAAAAGAGTTTTACATTTATAAGGAAGGTGACTTTTGAAGGCCAGCAAACACATCTCACAAGCTCGGGAGGATAAATTAATTTTTTTCACCTTTTTGTGCTGTGCTCATGTAGGCTACATAGCATAGGACAGCTTATCACATGTGATCCGTCCCCCTGGATGCTTTAGTTCAAGTGTCAACATTCACCTTGTTTCCGCTCCTAAGCTTTCCTACTTTTGTGCCGTGAAGTTTCATTGATGCACTTCTGTAGTATAGCTGGCTAAGACTGGCTGTTGAAGGATGTATTTACTCCCTTCTCTTGGTGTGTAAGGAAGACTGTTTCTGTTTGGTTCTTTCTGGGAATGTTTTCCTCCTCCATCTAGGAGGAAAGAATGCCTTTCATTTGAATGCTTTGGATAACACTTTCTGAGGGACTGAGATAAGACTTTTCTTACTGGACCTAATAGTTTCAAAAACTTGGTCTCAGTGTTCTTCCATCAGGAGAGTAAACCTTGATAGATTGCATTTCTCAAATGCTATAAAGAAATTAACAAAAGATGCTGCTTGTCCTTTAAAACATTGCTACTCACTTATACATCAGCTTATTTTTAGTAGTCTAAAGTTCTCTTAAATGAGACAAGTGAAGTAAAGTAGTCTTTACTTCGTAAGATCAAAAGTTAACAGTGACAAAAAAAAAGAACAGAATCAGTCTCTTAAAGCTCTCTGGTCTCCTGTAGCCTGAAATAGTTTCAACAGTAGCAGTTTTGGAACCCTTGTGTTTCCCCCATCTGGACAGCTCTGCTAGTGGATGCTTCGGTTTAAGTGAGAGGCTTTTTGCCGTGTAACCTGAGCAAAGCTGGCAGTAAAAGTCCCTGTCACGACTCTGCAGTGGACCAACAAAAGTCATGTTTCACCAGGTGAACAGGAGAATGACTAAAGGATGCACACATAAGTGTCCGTAAATGTGGAGGCTGCCAGGGCTTTAGTGGGGGCACATGATTTGTACTGCCAGGCCATGGGCTTCTTATAAATGCAAAAATTAGATGGAGGGTCTGAGGGGAAAAAAGCTGGAACTGAGAAGGCTGATCTGCTCTCCTGGTGTGGGGTTTGGTTTGGTTTGTTGGGTTTTTTTCCTTTTTATTTTGTTGGGTCTTAAAATAGAATCAGTTTAAGATTAGAGGTGGTAAAAAGACTGATTTAGCATCTCTGTACAGTTTCTGGGAAGGTGATTGACATAATAGCATGTATTATATGTGCTTTATAGTCTTCAGTTTAAGTAAAGAGCACTATTAAAAATACTAAATTTCTGTTTCCCATTGGCTTCCTTCTCTGAATTTGTGAATACTCTTTGCATTTTTTCTTCAGCTGTGCTGCGTGACCAGTGAATTTTATTTTGTAGAAAATGCTTGTCACTGAAGTTTAGCTGGTCCCTATTTAAATTGTCACTATAAAATCTTCATTTGAAATATTTTACTCATACTTCATTGACTGTTTTAATTGCCTGCAGCTTTTGTCCATTTTTAGATGGGGAAAAAAGTGTTGAAATGAGAAAATACCGACATTTCATTCTTTGAGTGAAGGAATCAAAAGGTTATTTAACTTATATTTATTTAAAGATGGTCTAGGAAGGAGTTTAAATTGCATTGGCCTATCCTTTTCTTTGGAGTATAGTAGTACCCAGAAGATTGTTTTATAAGAAAAATTTGCCTCGTGCCGTTTTCTGCAGTGTTTTTTTGGAACGGTGGCATTTAAGAATGAACATTATGCTCTCCTTACAGGTAAATTGTAGGGTTGTGGAGTTGGATGTCTATTTGTTCTTCTTCTTCGGTGGTAATTAGTCATTACCCCTTTGTAAGTCCTAGCAAAGGCAGGTTTGCTGGCTAGATCGGTCTTCTGTTTGTATTTGTTGGCTTCCAGTGCCTTGTCTCTTAACTGCTTCGTTAACCACATCACACTTTTCTTAAGCCAGACCAGCTACAGTTTTATTGTGTAAATAAATTTAAACTGTGGGTGGAAAATGAAGACTTGAAAGATGTTTTTCATAAACACACAAAAGACTTCTCTTTTTAATCTTATGTGTTTTGTGAAGGCAGGTGCTGCAGAACTTAGTCGGGGATTGCAGATTACTTATTTGGTGAGATGCTTTTCATGCCTTCGCTGTTGCACTTCAGCCTCTACGTGTGCATTTTAAACATTGCTCTCGTTTCCGTGTTCTTGCCATTTTAAAGTCCCTCCTCATGAAACAGTAGTGGTTTATGTGCTAAGCTGTGTGGCGAGCAGCAGTCCTTCTTGGAGCGCGTGCTTCCCTCTGCTTGTCCCAGTGCTCCCTCCTGCGCTGGGCTGCTCCTGCTGCCCACAGGGCTGGCACCAGGGCACGAGGCATCTTGTTTCTTCTCGGTCATCCTCAAGGAGCAGTATATTCTGTCTTACCAATGGATGTGGCACTCTTTTTCTCTCCACAAGTCAACTCTTAAGGATGCCCACTCCTCCCAAGTGGGTATTTCGTGTTATCTTCCTTTGTAACTTAGTTAAGCCTTCTCTGGGCTCCAGTTGGCATCAGAAGTAGTTAGGATATGGTTCAGCAGGCTGGTAATGCTTTTTTTGGACTAGCTTTGTCCTTCTTTCATGTCTTTTTGTAGTATGTCCTGTGGTTTCTTCGTAGTGGAAAGGAACCTGTAATGGGTGTCTTTTTTGGTAGGAGCTGGAATTCAAGAAGAATTTATAATAGAGTTCTGTTTAAATAAAGCAGGCTCTCACAGGAATGAGGAACAGTGGGAAAAAAGCTTTACTTCAAAAAATGTTGGAGTACAATGTGCAAATAATAGTGCAGTACAGATAAGACATAATTATTTTACAAAATACATTAAATCAATGTTTATGATCAATGCAAGAGATAAAACAAGATACATGTTGGTGAAAAACTGAATCAGCAGGTGAGGTGGTGTAAGAAAACTTTGAAAATCCATTTCTAAACTGAATTTAAAAATTTCCATGGATCTACAGATGATTTAATCATAAACAAAATTTCAGTGCAAGAAAAACTCTTTGACACCTAATGTATGAAGGGTTACTGTCTACAAGGAAGACTAATCTGCTGCTAATAGGGGTTATTCGTTTCTGTAGAAAGCAGGTGATGTGTTTGCTGGCTGTGGTGAAGCTGTCTTTCTTGTGACAGCCTGTAGACAGCATGGATTGCTCTTTACTGTTCCGAAACTTAGCAGTGCCAGAGTTTTTCTGGTGGTTTTAAGTCTTACATAAGTGAAGTGAATCTTGGCATAAACTTTCTATAACTTTTGTGACTCTGTGGCTTAATCGTTTTTGGGCTATTGAGTGTGCTAAAGCCTAAGAATAGTTAAGACTGAAAAATCTTCAACATCCACAGAATTAATAGGTTAGGTATAACAGTACTAAGTGGGGAGAGAGATACTTTCACAGTGTAGGTAACTTACTTTGGGGAATAGATTATTTCAAAGAAGAAAGTGAAAGCCTTGCTTTCATCTGTACGTTTGTTAGGGCAAGCTTGCCTATCTTGACAAGTGAGAAGTGTAATGAAAACTGATTTTTTTCAGTGGAGACAAGAACTGAAGATTAAAATTTCATAGGAACAGCACAATTTTATTTATTGTCTGCTTAGGTCCCATGGCATTGTTTATGTATCCTAGCCTAAAGTTCTGGTGGAAAATGTTTTGGATACTGCTCATTTAGGTTTCACTAATAAACTGAGTAACATACTTCTGTATGTATTTCACTGGGGTTTTTTCAAGTCACAAATAACTTTTTAACTTCTGGCAAAACAGGGCCAACAGTCTCACAGAGCTATTTGTTTTGTTCTTTTCAGTGATGTTTTGGCACTGCCTATTTTCAAACAGGAAGATTCCAGCCTTCCACAAGAAAATGAGACCAAACATCCCCCCTTCCAGTATGTTATGTGTGCTGCAACATCTCCAGCAGTAAAATTATATGACGAAACTCTCACATACTTGAATCAAGGTTGGTATACATATGTGAATTCAGCTTGTGGTGCAGGTCTAAAATTGAAATGGTATTTCATGGGTTTTGATACGTATGTCCAAAAGGAATGCATGTCAAAAATGAAGTTGGATGCCTTACTAGTAGTCTTTTTTTTGTCCAGCTTGTAGGCTCCTGTATGTTACTACTTTTATCCCCTTTAGAGTCTGGTGGGGTTTGTTTTGTTGGTTTATTTTGTTTTTTCCTGTTGTTTGTTGCTCCTCTCCATCCCCCCACATCTGCCAATAAAATCAAGCCACCAGAGCTTTTAGAAGGACAAATTCCAGGTAATAATAGCTTAAAATACAAGACTGATTTTGCATTCCTTTTTAGACTTGATGGACAGTAGCAAGTATGCTTGTTTAAAGTGGGAGAAATAAACCCAATTGAGAGATTACAAGTCAGAGTTACAATTTACTAAAATGATTGCAATAAATACAGTGATACAGAGAAAAGTGGTTTTAATCCAGAAAACCAGGTGTATAACCCAGCACCCTGAGGCACGAACAGAATGGAGAGTGGTGTTCGTTAGCCCCTGTGCTGAGCACCACTCAGTGGGTCCCCCTGAGCACAAAGTAAAGGGAAAGGAAACCTGTTGGTGAGGCTGATGGTCACAGTCTGGTCGAGAGTGGCAGTCACAGTCCTGTTGGGGTTCTGGTCCTCCTCTGGATCTTATGAGTGGTACAGAAGTCTCCAAACCCCAAGGATATACATGCTCAGGTGCTGGTGGGAATGCCCAGTACATCCCCCGGGGCGGGGAGTTTCACAAGGAGTGGTTTAACTCTGTAAGTCATGGGATATTTTCAGAATCTTTGATGGCCTAGGTCGTTGCAGATGCCTCTTGTGCCAGTCCCTAATAGTCCATTAGCAGATGTGACCCCTCAGGTGGGTGTGAAGGTGCTGGTGCCTCCCCGGAGGGGAGTTATCCCAGCTGAGTCACTGGGATGAAGTCAGAGAAAAACTCCCCTGGTTCTTTAACACCCACCCTGTATCCTGAGGTGTCAGGGGTGCCCTGGGCAGCTGCTGCAAACAATCCATTATTAACAGTCCATCAGAAATGACACAAAGAGTGTAGAATACACAGTTTTGGTAACACCCACATAGTGATAAACTGGTCCTGGCCCCTGTACCTAGGACAGCAAGTTAATTGGGTATTTGCATAAGGTACATACAAACAACCCTCAAAAGTCATAATAAATGCTGTGGTATCAATCCTTGAACAAAAAGTGCTGCAGAACAGAGGCCACTGTGATTGCTCTCAATTTAGCTATGCCTGTCTGCTCAGATCAGTGTTATGTTTGAAACATAAACGCAAATGCATCTACCTTTGTGGTTACCTTTGGAGTTTGGGTGCATTTCACTATTATCTGTTGACATTTATCAGGCATTAACTAGTTAAATACTTCCTGTGAATTATGCTGGGGTTTTTTCGTTATAGCCTGTGGTTAATTTGCATGAAAATTCATGTTTTTTTCTTGTAGAGAGGGCACTGCCTGCTGGGTAAAATAAGCTGAATGTAGTCATTGCTGTGTGATAAAACCTCCCTCACCTCTGGAAATTACGTTGGTGTCCTAAGTTTAGTCAGCTAGTATTCTGAACTCAAACCATTTTTCATATGTTTTGGACCATATCAGTAGCTTTGTACCCTCCCACCACTCCATCCCCTTCCTCTGGCTCTAATGCTTTAGCATCACCATTCCTAGATTTAATTCAGCTTTCTTTTCTGTGTGTATTTCAACTTGAAATCTCCATAGACTGTACTGTAATTAGGCAGAGCACAAGGTGTGGGGCTGAAGGAAGAAAGTGCTTGCTATCTTGCTTCTGAGAAGAACTTGCCATTTAAGGGACAGTGTCTGAAATTACTGTTACGCCCTTGAAAATCTCTTTTAATATAAAGATTTTGTTGGCAAAGTTTTGCTGGTTTTTAGTGTTCTCTGTAACTTTTCCTGATGTTGAGAAATGAGGGCATTGATATATCTTTTTCTAAATAAATACGGGAAGAAAAGAAGAGTTGGGCAACTTCCTTTCTGTGCTAGCACTTCACACAGAAAGACAGTACATTTAATGCCTGGGTTAAGACCTTTCTATAAAAATTTCGCTATTAGCTGTTAGTGTATATGTATGTATAGATGTAAAAGAATATATCTTGAGATGTATTTTGAGGCGTAACAATTTATCATATTCACTGGGAGGATAGTTTTCTCATACGTGTTTGACGTAAACAGCACCTGTCTCTTTTAAAGTCTTATTTCTGAAATCGTATAAAACCTGAAAATCATACAAAAGCAGGAGGTACATAGACAAAATTAAGCATGGGAGATAGTGTTTATGTTGTGGGAAGAGTGTAAAAACCCTGATAGACTTTGTTTTGGAAGACCAGTTAATAGTTCTCAGTATGTTGTTGCCTTTCATAATATTTTTTTTAAAAAGAAAAGGAATTCAGCTTTGAAGTGTTTTTCTTCGGAAAAAAATAGAGCAACAAGTACTTCCACTTCATACAAAATGAAATACTTGAACTTTGGAAGTGTCTGTAGTTTTAAAGGACTGGAAAGTTTCCTTTTCTTTTGCATTAGTTCCCATGCTGTGAAGTGCATGTTGCTATGAAGAGCTCAAACACGAGTTTCAAGTACCGGTGTTCTTGTGTACTGTGAATTTGAATGTACGTGCATCAAACACAAAATAGCCTTGTGCTCTGCCTCTCACTGATACAATTGTTCTCTCTTTGAAGGTCAGTCCTATGAGATACGTATGCTCGATAATCGCAAAGCTGGAGACATCCCAGAGATCAATGGGAAACTGGTGAAGGTAAATTTAAGTTCTCTAGGTAGTGTTAGTGACAAACCAGAGACTGTGTTCTGTGGATTTTTTTTTTCTGCTGTCACTAGATTGAGAAAGAAGGGGAAAATGTCAATTAAAGTCACTTTGAGAGTGGTGCTGATAAAGGCACTGGAACAGTGTGCCTGTCAACTTTAGGCTGTATACTTTATGAACTTTGAACTGTGGCTTGCTTATACAGTCCTATTCCTTGTTCTTATTTCTCTGTGGGATGGTTGTTCAGAGATCATTTCAGGAAGTGCTAAGCACGAGCGTAAAACTGGGATTTGTGAGTTCTGTAATTAAACTTTTTACAACCTGGCATGGTGACTTGCTGTAATAAGCACATGGAATATCAGCACCCTTAGGTGCTATTTCCTTGTAGCCTTGGGGTATGTCTCTGCTGTAATTTTCTAGGTTGTTATGTGTGTGATGAGTCATTCGGTAGGTAGAATAGAACAAAGCATTGTAAAAGTTAAAAACAAGTAAATTTTACCATAGCAAGGTATTGTAATGCTGCATCACTGAACTTCTCGTTTTGGACACTTAAGTACTGGAATCCCAGTACTTTACCAAATAGGACATTTCATGGTGGTGGAGGTGGCTGCAGCTATTTCCAAGTTCCAAACTTGCCAATTTGAGGTGTAAAAGGAGTGGTATGTTTTTGTTCACTTTGAAATAAACCCAAGAAAATGCAATGAATAAACTCCATTATATAGCTCTTGGGTTTTGTGGACGCTTTTAGCTACTAATACACGGAAGACTGTAGAATAATGAAAAAAATAATTATGCAAATATGTCTACATTCTGTTTATTGGGTAGCAATTAATATCTGCAGTGGTTTTTCCTCCCTCTGTGTAAAAAATTGCTTTGTATGTGAATTCATACATTGTATGTACATTCATACGTTTAGCAGTACCAAAACTGGTCACACAAATAGGTATTGTTAGATAATTGCTTCTACCTGAATAAAGTTAATCATGTTGTAGTTGGTTTATATCAATATTTCAGATAGAGTAGTTGAAAAAGTTGGAAAGGTTTTTTATCCCTTCTTTCTATTAATTAAAATCATAGATTCATTGTAAATATGCTTGTAAATACTAGGAAGGGACTTTCCTATTTTATTTCTTAAAATGTCCTACAAATATTCACTGAATTCCCAGTGAAAGATGGCCAGTAGTATTCACCACTTTTCATACAAACTGAAATCTTTTGTGTTAGCTTTCTGTAGTAATTTGGGGTTGCCCACATAGTGTTGATACTGTGCTGTCAGTGTTGCTCAGTTCACTGCGTGTAATTCATAGTGACCTTTAGAATATGCACTCAGATGTAATTCTCTCTTACATTTTTTACTACATCTTCAAGTATCTCCTGCTGCTCAGTTTGTGTTCTGGAATATTTTGGGACACTCATGGTTGCCAGATTTTTTGCTGTAAATATGTATTTATCGTCACTGTGGCTGTTTTGAAATGTTCCAGTGCTTTATCTTCAGGCTGTTTCTAAATGTGTAGTAGCTTGTGTCTCATCAGATGCTTGTTTTGTTCTTTATTAGAGTATTATAAGAGTTGTGTTCCATGACAGAAGGTTGCAATATACAGAGCACCAGCAGCTGGAAGGTTGGAAGTGGAACCGCCCTGGGGACAGACTTCTTGACTTAGGTATAATTGTTGCTCTTGGTCGCCACTGCATGGAATTCAATTTCCAAATTTAAATTGATCATGTTCACATTTATGTTGGGGCTGGTGAAAAATGACAGACCAGTTTTGCTGGATGGTGCCTTGTCATCATGTTTATTTTGAATATAAGTGTTCTTACGACTTTCACATTTCTTTAGGACTTCTAGATGCTATGAAAAAATAAGATAACTCTGCAACATTATACATTTAATAATCTTTCTGATTTTGATTATTATACATTACAGTAATTAGTAGAACCAGAACAAAGGTAACTTTCTGTAGTAGATTGTGAAAGTGGCACCAAGAGAGTTTCCATACTTTGCATAACTTGGTAATTTTTTGGTGCATGACTTGGGGTGGCAGCAGGGGAGGAAAACCATAAAACACCCAAAACCATGAGCACTTTGTTGAAACTACAAAGTTCTTCATATCCTAGGAAACTGTTTCTGAGTCAAGCGTATGGTCAAGCTACCAAAGCCCCCGTTTTCCCACCCTGCCTTGTGTATGCTGATGGTAACCATTTTGCAATTTATTTATAGTCTTTTCTTGCAATATGATTATTTTGAAATATATGCTGCTTACTTTAATAGATATTCCAATGTCTGTTGGAGTCATTGATATCAAGACAAATCCAAGCCAGCTCAACGCAGTTGAATTTTTATGGGATCCAACAAAATGTACATCTGCTTTTATTCAGGTTTGAAACTTTATTTGACTGCATGTCTGTGTTTAGTGCCTTTCTGGTCACAACCAGTAGTATATTTGCAGTAGGAAGCTTCTTGGTTTCTTATTTGTGGGATGGCCATTAAATACAGTCTTTGAGAAAAAACACAGGTGCACAGTTCTGTTAAAGTCCTCAGTAAGGTTTGTCAAGTTAATTTGGGTTTTTAGAAAGACAAATAAAAAGCTTTCAAAAAAGTGTTTGAAGAAAGCTGTCATAGTTAAAATATTTAGTTATAAGAATTATATCCCTCTCAATAAGTCTCATTACTACTTTTTTTTTTTTTTGAGACCCTCACTTTCCTAGTGGTGAACCTCAGCAGAATCTTGGCTTGAGGATACAAAATGAAAAGTGTTGTGCTACAAATTGAGGGGTTTAAATCAGACATTCAGCACGTTTCTTACTGTGTCAACAGGCTTCCTTTTAGTAGGAGTTTTATTATTTGTGTATTTGATATTCAGGGCAACTGAACATGCTTTGTTTGGAAGTTATTAATAGGGAAGGTTCAGATTTGCATTGGAACTTTCACCTTTTGTCTCAGACCTGGTCTTATTTTAAGAAGGTATAGGTGTAAAGTTTGAGGTTGCAGCATTTCTTACCGAGGGTGTCAAAATAAGTTAAATTCTGTGTTGTCAGTAAGTTAGCTCTGGTCTAGTCCAATAAAAGGTACTTTCTTATAGTAAGAGTTACATAATTACTGAAATGTAGTCTCCTTGAAATAGGAGATAAACTATTAAATATTTTTGTTTATGCACTTCCTTAAAAGTGGTAACAGACTGAAAATGGAATTGATCATACTACGCAAGTGTAGTTCACTCAAAGTGCTTAAAATTCCATAAGAAAGCAACAAAAATTTGGAACACTGTCTAGTGAGATTCATCATAACTCCTTCTGTTGCACTGATTTTCTCTTTGGATACCTTCAGGAGTATTTCTAGCTTATAACCCCAGTCTTCATTCTAGTGTAGCAGCTGGGGTGATTCCATGCTGATTCAGAGGTCTGTGGACTTCTGCAGGAGTTGGGCATTCTGAAAATGCCCACAGGTGGGGGTGCATGAGATGAAAAACTCTTCTAGTCAGTGACATTTTCCAGCTTTGCTAGTATTTATTGCAAGAAACTGTATGTGTTGTTGGTAACATACAATGAAGTTCATGTCTGGAATGCTTCTGAGGGTCCTTTTGGTTTGGTCATTGTTTTCTTTCAGGTCCATTGTATCAGCACTGAATTTACCCCTCGGAAGCATGGAGGAGAGAAGGGAGTTCCTTTTAGGATTCAGGTCGACACATTTAAACAGACTGAAAATGGAGAATACACTGATCATCTGCATTCAGCTAGTTGTCAAATCAAAGTTTTTAAGGTAACAGTAGCAAGCAGATCCTTAAGTGTCTCAGAAGTTCTCATAAAGATGCAGGACATCTTTATATTACTGCTTGGCTTCTGAGATCAGATTTCAGTTATAAAATCACCTTCCACTAGTGTTCTTGTTCATGTAACTGTTCATTTTTAGCCCAAAGGAGCAGACAGAAAACAGAAAACAGACAGAGAAAAGATGGAAAAGAGAACTGCACATGAAAAAGAGAAGTATCAGCCTTCATATGACACCACAGTTCTTACAGAGGTAACAAAATAAAATTGCATCTGCTGACTGAGGAGAAAATAGATAAATGCAGCGTGTTACTTAGCTACAGTCTTGGAAGGGTTGGGGAAGAATTAGTTCTACATAAAGATAAGCTTTTTATTTGACAGATTTGTCCAGTGAGCAGCAACATTAAATTTTGTTGTTTAGTAAACTTGCCTTTACATACTGGATAGGTGCTTGTATTAAAACACACTAAGTTTGAACGCTGTTTGACTGACTGTACTGAACCCTTGAGCAAGACTTTTGATACAGATCTAAAAATCTTGCATCTGAAAAGCAAAAACAAACGAGGGGGGACTCAAGTTTAATTACCAAATTTGAGCTTCAGTGTCTATTTTTCAGAGATTACTTAATTTAAGGCCAGAGCCTCAGTAGGTTTTTGCATTTTTTTTATTTAAACATCAGTGAGTTCTATGCAGTTTTCTAAATATTTCAGAAGTTTTTAAAAGGCATTTAGATCTTTCCTCACTGTATAATGAAAAGAAATTGATGCACATCTTTGGTGTTTGTCCAGATGAGGCTTGAGCCTATAATTGAAGATGCAGTTGAACATGAGCAGAAAAAGTCCAGCAAGCGGACTTTGCCAGCAGACTACGGTGATTCTCTGGCAAAGCGAGGCAGTGTAAGGGACTTCTGCTTACCTTTTGATTATGCAAGATACCTTGTGCAGTGTTAGATATAGGAGAAACTTCCATTATATAAAGTAAAACTATTTTGATTGCTGTGTCTTAATTTTATTCACTTTTATGTATACCAATTACTCCATGTTCGCTTTCAGCAAAGGAATCCTTCCTAAATCTAACACTTAAACTGTTGCAGAAGGACTATGTAACTTAAAAGTCAAGAGCTTTCAGTTATGTGACTTTAAATGAAATAGCTTTTTGCTTTCCTATATGTGTGTAATTAGTGGAAGTAAGAATAGTGAAATTTAGTGGTTTGTTTGTATTTGTACTTACATTCAACAGAAGTTTTCATGTACATCAGTATTTTTAAAGCACCATGTCCTGTTGCAGGTGGTTATTACTGATTTTTCCTTTATCCGTCTACATTCTGTGCTCCAAGCAGATTTAATGCAGCTCAGAAGAGTCAGTTCATCTTCATGTTATGTTAGCTTTGTATGTCCCCCCAAAAGGAAGGTAACATATTCTGTGCCCTCCCTAACATATTTCCTGCACAGTCGTCCTGTCAAGGGTTAGCACTTCAGATTTCTCAAATGCTCTTCCTTAAGATGAGTACCATTAAGACCGTGTATGTTTCAGAGAGAAACAATCCTGCATCTTTCATTTAGGCCGTGTGAATGTCAATTAGTAACATGGCTGTGGAAGGCAATTATTTGGCTTTTCTTTAAACCAGCACACTGCTGACAGCTCTTTCCCGACAGTGCTTAGGTAATGACTGTGTGACTCTTGTCCCTGGGACATTACTTGGTTTGTATTTATGATCTGTGAAAGTTTATGTATATGGTTTTATATTTGGGTTATAAAACACTTCAGTGTATGCCCCTTCTTTGTAAGCCATGTAACTGGGTGGGAGGGAACAAGGGATATTAGCCAGATGAGTCCTTTGGAGGATTTGGGGGCTTTGTTTGCATTGCACGCCCCAAAACAATCGTATGTACTGAGCTGTCTGAAATTACCTTCTGATGTTCTTGGTTCTTGTGTTGGGGTGTTGTGGGTTTTTTGTTTGGTTGGGGTTTTTTGGGGTTTTTTTATAAGGTTTTTTAAGGTGCGCTTTTAGGATTCTTTGGTATTGTATTTTTTTATTTGTTCCAGCTGGTCCTGGGGGAGAGGCAGGACAAAACAGGATTTTATCACTTTCCCTTATAAAGTATCTTTTTAAGCTGGTCCCAGAAGGGATTTCTGTGTTTTTCTTTCCCCCATGTTCTCTTGCCCTTCGGTTGTTATTTCATTGAATGATTGTTGCATATAGGAAGAATAATGAAGAAAGGCATTTTTAAAAAAATAAGACAAATCCATTGTACAGAGTAGAAACTGTAGCTAAATGATACCTGGAACTTGTCTAACGTTTTCTTAACCATCTCTTGAAACACTAAGCTTCTGTGGACGGAAGCATTACTTTAATTGTACAGAAGAAAAGCTGAGGTGGGACAGTACTGGACTTCTAGTGCCTTTCCCAGAGCATTTAAAGGATAATGACCCACAGACTACTTTGAATAACAGCTATGCACAGCTTTCTAGTTGCCTTAATTGTGCAGCCGACTTTTCATGTTCTGCATTTTCCCTTAATAAAATGTTTTCTTGAGGTAATTTGGTCAGTTTGTTCAGACCGTTTGGAATTTTATCCATGTAGGATGAAATCCTTTCAGCCTCGCTAACTTGTTATTGTTTGCAGATTTAACACATGGTTTTTCCATCATTACAATGATTGTTATCATCAGCAAAGTTATTAGAAAACGCCAAGTCCATAAAAAATACCAGGAAACACTATTTTGCTATATTTTTAGTGATACCTTGGTAATTGCTATACACTCACTTAATGCTGTTTTCAGCTATGTAAGTTGTTTTCTTGATGGAGAAAACGAGTGTTGGATTTACATCTAGAAGGCAAACTCCTCAGCCTTTTTTCTCTTGTCACCAGACAGGCTTGTTCTTGTGGGCCCTCTGAATACGGACAGGGATGGTACATGTTTCTAGTTAGAGCAGTTCTGTCCTTGCAAATCTGTCTTTCCAAACACGCTCACCAGAAGCTTTGGCTGCTGCCAGAATTCCCTCATACGTGTAGATCCAATGTTCTGTGTATGCAGTACCATGTCACAGAGGGGCTTAGACACAAAAAGTGAAGACCTCTTTCCATACATCTTGAGAATTGACCCGATTTTGAATATTACATGTTTATTTGATGGATATTTTAACTTCACATGCCCTAGGAACTGTAGCTCCATTACACAAAACCAGTATTGTTTGCAGTGGGTTTTTCTTAATGCAGTCAGGAGTGCTGTATCTTACTCAGCCAGTGCTACTTTCTAGATGCCCAGAAATAGTCCTCTGTTACCTTTTCTTGAATTCTGGAAATGAATATGGATACAGTCTGTAGTTCTCGTTCTTTTTAAAGCTGTGTGTTCTTATCTTCCTCCTACACCTAACCTATTATATAGGCTTTTTCATTCCTTGCTTTTTGCATCTCATTTTGTGTGTTGGCTTTATTTTGCCCCTCCAAGGTTCTGCTGTTGTATTTGTTAGATACTTCTATTTTTGTTTCCTCCCCCGCAAACGATTCCTTCCAGCTCAGTCACAGTCAGATTTGCACAGATCCGTTTCTTACTGTGCTTCTTTCAGAAAACATTGACTCTAATACGCTTTCTTTCCAATTTAATTCGTATGGGATTCTAACACAGTGCAAGGAGTTGAACCAGAGGGTTTTTCTAATTACCATAACCCATCTTTTCCTTATCACTCATTTTCATAAGGATTCCATCTAGGTATGCTTTTCCATTACTTCTCTTAATTCACTTGATGTATCAAAATTCAGTGCAATTCACTGCAGTTTGTGCAGTGTTTATCTCGGTATTATTTCAAACAGACAAACACATAGTTAAACCGTTTGTTAAGACTTTTTCATGCTATGGAGCATGAGTTCTGTAGATATAAAAGGCTACAAACTTTACACTGCTTTCTGGACCTCAGAGTGGGTGTTTATGTAAAGATGACCTTTATTAAGGGGCTGTTTTATGAAGGAGGCACTTTGTTTTTCCTAATATAGAGAAGATAGGGCTTATGTGAGGAAGAAGAGGGAAAAAACCCCACCAGATTCTTTCTTTCCCCTCTTTGAATTTGAAAAAGCAGACAAATTTGTATTGTGGTAGTTGGGTCTTTGCACTTCTTTCTGTTTGCGCTATCTTGGTTTATTTTTATATAGGTAAATAGCATATGTCACAAGGTAGAATATGTAAACTACAGTTTGATTAAACTTGGCCAAATGGTCATTTTTTTCAGATAGAGATGGTTATAGAGCACTGTCTAAGTTAGAAGACTTCCTGGTATAGGCCTTAAAGGAAATTGGAACATTAAGTTTTGGACATGAAGGATTGGTGCAGAAGTTAAATATTTGCTGTAAGTGACTTAAATTTGGAATACAGAAATCTTTTAGAGGCTGTATGAATCAGAAAGTGGAGCTGGAACAAAACCAACTTAGCAACATGAGCATACACTATTTATACAGTTCCTTTCTCCTTACGTCTCTACTGTGTATAGCAGTATCAGCATGCAGGATATGTAATGGGACTGACTTCACATTTTGGGAATAATTTCTTCACTTCTGTGCTCAACAGTTAAGTCTCTATATGCAGAAGTTCTTTGCTTTTGTGAGCAACTGTGGTGGTTTGTGGCAAAGCCCCTGTATTTTATAGGCTTGTTGAAAAGCTGTATAACATGTATAAGAAAATGGATGCTTTGTTCTCTAAAGATGATGCTGTGTGTCCAAGTATGAGAAGTCCAACTTGGAGAACAAATTAGACTTATTGTATTTCATTTTCATGTTTATTTGGCATTTGGATATAGTATATTTCCAAGGTTCAGTTTAACTCTCATGTGGAGCGTGTATTTGGGCAGATTCCAGTAGATTGGAAGTAAGAAGGGAAAAAACGTTAGACAGTGGCTTAGAATGACTTGAGATTTTGTAATTCCTCAGAAGGTAGGAACGTTCTGAGTGTAGATGTGATATATACTGAGTCTGAAAAGTCGTACTTAGAAAGATTTGTTATCTTCCTTTTTCATTCAGTAAAACCATGGCTCAGCACTTCATAACTTCATTTGTGGCCTGCACAGAAGGTGTTAAAGGTCTGAAACAAAAATAGTTTTCTCCTTCTCACGAATTAATCCACATTTGGAAATAAGACAGTTTCTGGAGTGCAGTTTTATCAGTGTACTAGTAATGGAGGGAACCTCGTCTTGAGACCTCAAAAACCTGATCTTTGGAAATTCAGCAGTATATATTAATTGTTTTTTATAGAAAAAGGTATAATGCCAGTCTTATTTCTATTCTGTGGTGGCTTTTTACAGAGTTGAATGCTTCCTTGTGGCAGGATGACATCTCTCTCCTGAGTTTGTGTCCGCTGGCCAGGGGCTTCAGTGTTACTGTCATTATCTTGCTGAGTGTCCTTCGGTTAGTTCAGTTGTGGCTTAGGAATATGAGACATACCGGGACTGAGCAGAGCACAAGTCTGTTCAGTCAGGTGGCAGTGACAGGTGCTGTTTCAGGGAAGCCCTGCCACTCTCTGTGATGCATTGCCCTTGCAAACCCCTCCCCAGGATCCAGAACCATCATGCAGGATGTTAGAAAGCACGTCTCTGCTTAGTCTTTTTAGTGTTAATGGATTTGATGGCCAGGCATTTGCCTAAGCACGTTTCTGAACCTGTGGGGTTTTGACACAACTCCCAGGACAGTTGTGCCACGGGAGTGATTCCGAAAGCATAATCAGCTCAGCTCTGATTGATTGCTGGAAGACTGACTTAATTATGAAAGGTTCAAAGAACAAGATTCTCAGTGCCCAAATAATACTCGTTTTTGCCTCCACAACCTGTAAGACAGAAGAAAGGAGAATGGAACCGGTAGACATGTTGCAGTAGTATTACACTTACTACTACCTTTTTTATCTTTTTAACCAACTGAATCAGTCTCAGTGATGTCTTTGCTGGAAGAGGAAACAAGGTAGGAAAACATGTTTATGGGAGAAGAAAGGCTACTGGCTTTAGGCTGGGAGTCTTGTTTCTCTAAATACTTCAAATTTGCTTCTTCCTGGATATAAACCCAGAGTTTTGTTGTGAAGAACCTCAGCTGGGTTTGAAGGACAGAAACAGTAACTGCCTTGAGAATGGCTCAGAAGGTGTTCTCTAGCATGGCAGCTGGTGTTGCACTTGTTTTCTGTTCCCCCTGGGTGGCAGAAAGGTCTTTCAAAACAAAATCGTTGAAACAAGTTGGCATTGATGTTAGGTCATACTTGTGCTCCTTCCTCCCCTGCAAGGTTGTGATATAACTGGAAATCCCTTACAAGCTGGTGCATGATAAGTATATCAGAAATGTTTGGGTTTTTAACAGGTGTGGTCTTAACTTACCTCATATTGAGCCACTTGCGTATTTTAATCATGTCTTTGAACATACCAAAACCTGGTTTTTGTTTTTCTTTAAAATACTGGACTTTCAATGCTGTTGGAAGCACTAAAAGGTAGCCTTAGTTTGAAGGGCTTAATCATGATGATTTAAAGAAATACCCGAGAAAAGACTGACAAAACTGGACAGCTGGTCTATCATATACTTGTGCTCACTTAAGTTTGTGTAAAAAATTCAGGTGTACCAAGCAGTTTAGAGAAATCAGTCCATGTAAGTAAATCTATTTCAGTCCTGCAGTAAACTAATAAAAACTGAAAATTCCATTTGTTTTTAATTGCTTCCAGGGCAGATGCATTCAGTTTATCCACAAGGTGCAATCTAGCTTCATAGCTTTACTTAGTATTACTGAACACCTCTTGTCCTGTCATGGTACCTGCAGGTGAAACAGCCCTTTCATTCCCTTGAAGGATGGAAGTTTTCTCCCAGCAGATGGCTGGGGGTTGGCTGGTTGCTTTTGTTTTAAGCTGAATAACCTGTGCAGGTCTTTTGTAAGTTTCATGAATAATACCTTCATTTTTTTTAAACAGAGGACAGTATTACTAGGAGTCTTCATGAAAGACCAAGATAAAACAGAACCTACTTTTACCTGGAATATCTGCATGTAATGTGTGGGATAGAGGGAATCTTTATTTGGAATTGCAAGTCAGAATACTCTGTGGATAAAACCCTCGATTTAAATGAAAGTGTGCATCAGAGTAAAAAATGTATTGTCAAGAGAAATTGAAGTCTTAATTCTTTATCTTCAGTGCTCACCGTGGCCTGATACTCCTACAACATTTGTAAACAACAGTCCAACTCCTGCTCCAACCTTTACCTCTGCTCAGCATAATACCTACAGTGTCCCAGACAGGTGGGTTTCTATTCTGTACCTCCATTAAAGATAACATTTTAAAATCAGGCTAATTCAGAAGTGTTTTCTGAGTAAATGCACCTGTGTTCTGGTTCCATGCCGAATTGAGATGTTGTTTTGACCTATGTATTCATTTTATAGTACAGCACTTGTATCATTGTATCAAGGTCATTACTTCTGCTTCACCGTTTTTCTTTCTTCCTGTACATCTTTGAAAACCGCTTCCTGTCCTTTCTCATATAACCAATACTTTACCTTTTAACTACTCTGATTTAGTCCTTGTCTATGGAAACTATTTCTAGCTTTTTTCGTTAAGAACAGTTCATTCCCCTCGCATGCAGTTCATACAGCAATTGTCTTGACAAGCATTTCTACAAAAATTGCATTGCTAACAACATTTTATATTGAGCTGTTACTGAAACTATTACAACCAAACTTGCATTTGATCCAAGAATTATTTACAGGGGTATTGTTTGGTCTATATACTGGTTTTTGTCTGCCTTGTATTTTACTAATTCTTCCTCAGTCACCTGTTAAGGCAGTGAAGTGGCCATGCAACCTCCTTTTAGTGTTGGTAAAGCTGATTCTCCAGTGGGTAAAGGACACAGAAAATAGGAACCAGAGCACTTCCATATTGAAGTGGGATGAGCCTTCTCCTGAGTTTAATAAGTTTCAGTCTGTGTGGTGCTTAATTTGTCTGTCTACTGTGATATTTATTGTTTTGGGAATTTCAAGTTATTTTTCAACAAGGTTGAAATATTTTGGTTTGTAACATTCTAGTAATACTTTTTTTTGGTTGTTTTTATCTGTAGCAATTCTTCCTCCCCAAATCATCAAGGAGATGGAACCTCTCAAGGGTCAGGAGATGTGAGTGTTTGCTTTCTGGTATTGATCATGGCTGTATGTACAGTTGTGTCAGAACATTTGATTTATATTAATGATATTAGTAGGTGCTGAGGAAGTGTTTAACTGAGGGAGATTTTGTAATGGCTTGGAGTTTGTTGGTTTGGGGTTTGGTTTTTTTAGTGTCCAGATTATCATATCCAATCTTTTTCCTTACAGCAGCTTCATCCTTCAGCCACAATCCAGGAAACTCAGCAGTGGTTGCTCAAGAATAGGTTCTCTACCTATACAAGGCTTTTTTCAAATTTCTCAGGTATCTAGAGTTTACTGCTTCTTTCTTGGTGTTACTGAGCAAGTTGTGTGTGAGAAAATAATTCTCTAGGAACAATATGCTATACATACGTATTTACTGCTTTGCTTATTAAAGAGCAGTGCAGTTTGCACTGTGTGTCTGAACACAAGACATGGCAGTAGATGGGGCTGTATTTTGTCATTTGCACAATTACATGGAAGATGAAAGAAGCAAAGGCTGGGGTGACACAGCACACACTGTAGCTAAAGTTCCTTTTCAGTTTGGTGACACATGATGGGGAGAATACAATGAATGGTGCCAGCTCTCTGCCTCATTGCTTAGCCCGTGCTTCAGTTACGACTCCCTTTGTACCAGGCTGCTTCCCTGCTCAAGGGAAGGTTGGTTCTTCTGCTGCTGGTCCGTTTTTGATCTGTGCTGCTTGTATTTAGGGTTGCTAGGCTTTCTCAGTAAACTTCAGCACCAAATTTGGGATAAAGACTCTTGGAGAAGTTTTCTTCCTTTTCATTATTATTGTTATAAAAGTCAAGTACTAGCTGACTGGCTTTTCTTTGAAGCAAGAGGTGTGGTGTCTGTGGCTTTTATTACACTACTTCAGCTGTACTGGGTTTTTATTATAGTATTTAAGGGCCATGATAGATTATTTTTGCTGGCTTTTATCTGTGCATTCCTAGGTAGTCTGTGGAGTATTTTTGTGAATAAAGATTGTATTTCTTTCCTGTTTTCCCACTCCTCTATTACAGTGACTGATTCTTCAGACTGTTGTTTTCTTGGTTGACACCCATGCTGCTTCTCAGAAGGATCTTCCTTTCCATTTTATTTTTAGATCTGCTTAGTATCTTCCTTTTCTAAAGTAAATCTTAAGGGAAGCAGTTGTTTTCACAGATCATTTATTCCCAGCATCGTTCTTTAAAATAGAAAACCACACCCAAGCTGAATTGGGTGGAAGTATCCCAGAGCCTGGACTTGCCCCCAGGTTGCTGCTGCACTGATTTGTCCACACTGCTGTAGTTGTGCCAGCCTTTAGCAGCATTTCTGTACATGAGCGCATTGTTGTACCTTAAGTGCACAGAGGATATGATGAATGAGTTGAGTGTCTGGGATAATTCACTGAGTGAGAAACCATTGAATGTTTCTGCTCTGTATTTTGCATGTGTTCGAGCACACCAGCCTGGGTGGCAGCAAAAGCCATTGTTTCTCTCCACAACAAGTCATGTGTCTCTGCAGAGATTGTGTGCCTTACAGACTCGTGCTGTTTAGAGACGTGAGCGCTATAAAGTGTAACCACCCTTGGTAAACAGGTCAATATTACTTAGTGCTCACTGTTCTGACTCCTGTTTGCTGGATTCCATTTGTGTCTGCCTGAAGTTCATCCTTGGTTCAAATGAACATACAGTTTATTTTGAAAAGTATTGATGGGCTGGAATAATCTGCATTAAACCCTCCTGTGTCTCTGCAGGTGCTGATTTATTAAAGTTGACAAGAGAAGATCTGGTACAAATCTGTGGTCCAGCCGATGGAATTCGGCTATACAATGCACTGAAATCCAGGTAATGTGCTGATGGTGAGGCTGGGTGTTGTTCTGTCATTTCCTACAGAGGGGGGATTCTAGAACTGGGAGATCTGTGAAGTTAGTGTCAGGACGAGCCTCGATGCCTGTGTGAGCTGCCCCAGGAATTGGCAGCAATACGTTTAAAAATCCCCTCCTGTGTACACCCTCAGGGCAGGCCCAGGAGAGGCACAGGGGGCTGTGAGGCTGGCACCACTGCACTGCAGCCCTGCCCGTTTCCTGGTACGGATGGATTTGTTGCCAGGGCACAAAACTTGTCATTCAGGGGAGCTGAGAACAACCTGAGACTTTTGGAGGCTGCAGGCAGTGAGTGCTGGTAACAGAGAGCATCCCAGGTGGTGTGTCTGATTCTGTCTGAAACGGGCACTTGGCCTCCTAGAATTGTTGTTGTTGCTCAGTAGTTCCGTTCCAGGATTCCAACAAGCAGCATCCTGATGAACTCTGGATTGATTGAAATGTTGTTTAAATGCAGTAGCATCTGAGGGACCACTTATATTAACTCAGGTTTTTTTGGGTCAGTGAAAGAAAGCATGTTGAGTGTAACTGTTAGCGTAACAAATCTACAGTTGTAGCTTGCCAGTTTCTGTATTTCCAGGGCATGTAGCCTGTTCTCTGATGTGTGGTTTCCTTGAACTGCAGGTCTGTTAGGCCCCGTTTGACCATCTATGTGTGTCAGGAGCCATTAAGAAGCATTCAACTGGAAAGACAAGATGCAGGCAATGGTGACAGCAGCAACGGTGCAATATACGGTACGGTCTCTTGTCATCCCAGCCCTGTGTCTTCAGAGTCTAAACCGACGTAGGTGGGAAGGAAAAAAGAACGGTGGAGGGGCTGAATTTCTGTTCCTGGTGCAATCACAGCAGTATTGGTGCTTTAACACTGCACAGGTTGAACAGAACCTGAAACCTCCCAAGGTTAAATAACTTTTTTTGTCAGTCCATTGATTAACTAGTTGCATAGCATGGCAGTTACTTAAGGAGTTGTCAAGCTCAGTTCTGTCTGTTGTTACACACAAGGTATCAACCATTTAAATGTAAGAGCTAAGTGCAGTAACACACTGAAGTTCTTGCCCATTTTTTGTGGGGTTTGCTGTCATTTTCTGTGCAGCTGAACCAAAACTCTAGAGCCTGGACAAGGAAAAACAGCCAAGCAGTGTATGGCCTCCTGATTTTAGTATTATTTTCCTGACACACAGCTTCGTTTCAACACAGATGGGAACTTACATTATTTGTAAATTCATGTCAATATTACAATCAGAAGAATGGAGCTCCTAGAAATTATTTTCTTCTCTTGGCTTTGAGAGACCTCTCTTCCCCAGCTGAAGTCTGTACAGGCTGCTGCTGCAGTCATGCTTGTGTATTTTCCATGTAAGAACTGAGGTGGAGGAGGATCTGTAAATAGGATACTGCTGCTGTCAAATATGTATTTTCCCTCTGAGTATCTTCAGTCTTTGGTTTGGGACAGAAGAATGTGCAAACATGGAGCTGTCCAGGGCTTCTGACGCTATTTAATAAAGCTACAGAACTGTAAATACAGCATCAAACTCAACAGCTGCTTTGTCTTACTGTTCTGTTTGTTTGCTGTGCTGTATTTCCCCTGCCACCCTTCAGCTCTGGATGATCTGTAGCAAGTTTTTATTCAGCCAGTTGCAAAAGGCTGTCTTTACCAAAATCCCAAAATCTACATCCCCATTTAAAGCAACAGCACAGACATGTAAGTTGGATGTATGTAGCACTGTTTCTTTTGAGACTGCCCAAAACTACTTCCAAAGGCACCTTTAGGTGACTCTAAAGACCCATTTAAGTCTGTATGACATTACTGTGCCTTTTTGTGAAGGATGCAGAAAAGAATTTGGAAGTTGCCATCAGTCTCAGCACAAACAGGAGCCTCCCCATTGTCAGAGTTGTGCTTTGACTTCCTTGAAAAAAAGAAATCAAGGCCATGATTGCTTCTTAGTGAGAACGGGAGGGGAGTAACCAAAAAGTTACCACCTTTTGAATTTTTTTTAAAGCCTGTGTGTAAACAGATTCAGATTTTTTTCATGTAGTCCCTTACACTGTGTTTATGTAAATGTTTTTTTGTCTTGCAGTTTATCACGCAATTTACTTAGAGGAGATGGCAGCCTCAGAAGTCACACGCAAGCTTGCTTTGGCATTTAATATTCCTTTGCATCAGATCAACCAGGTTTACAGACAGGGTCCCACAGGCATCCACATTCTTGTTAGTGATCAGGTAAGGGGAGTTTTATTTTCTTGGCATTTTATTTATGAATTAGAGTGGACGATTTTCTTATGCTTGATTATTTATTACTGGTTTTTTCTGTTTAATAATTTTTTTTTGTTTAATAATGCAACCTAGTATTTTTTGACATTTAGAATATATTTTCCTTTACATTAAAGTGTGCAGGAGGATCCTTTAAATGTCACTCTTCCTCTACCTGACTAAATTGAAACTATGAGGAGAGAGGCCTGTAAGGTCTGTAAGTTCTGTATGGTTCATCTCTATGGATGCTGCAGTAATTAGTGTTATTTTGATTACGCTCAAAGGTGGGGATATTTAAATACTGTTGAGGTTGGCTTATTCAAGTGTCTGACACACAGACTTAAGAATTCCAGAAGCACAGCTGGCAGTGACAGGGTCCCAGCTGGTTACATGAGTAACAAGCAGTATTTTGACAGTAATGGATTTTAATTTGGTGTATGTGTGTCACTTGCTGAACAAAACAAAAAATACACAATTGCTTATAAAAAGGCAGTGTTTGATACTTGATTTGGTGTTTCTTTTTTTTTGCATTGGTCATACTCGGGAGGGGTTTGAAACTTTTTTTTTTTCCTTTGCAGATGGTTCAAAACTTTCAAGATGAGAGTTGTTTCTTATTCACCACAATAAAAGGTATGTTGTCCTTTCTGGCAGTCTGTTCCACCAAGGAGCCTTCTTTAGAGTAAAAAAATTAAAACAATCTGCATACACAGTGGCAGAAAATATCCCCGAGCTGTTCCTCTCCTGGCCAGTGATTTCAGCCTCTGTGTAGTGTAACACCTCAGTCGTTTCTCCAGGCCTTCAGTTCAGAGCCAGGGCAGCGTTCCGTGACAAGCCTCATATAAAATTCAGTCAGCCATCACTGGACAGTGCTTGCTGCTAATAATTACTGAGAGAGGTGACGCTTCACAATGTTTTAAAACCCTGGCAGAAGCACCTCTGGAGTTCAGAGACTGTGACCTGAGCGGTGAGAGTCAGCAGAGCAGAGTACAACATCCTGTTCTTTCACTGCAGGGCACTGACCGTCTTCAGGGGCTTGTTGTGGAATCCCACACTTCCTTAGGAGTCCAGTTTGTTTCTGGTGAAAGGTGCCAGCAGGTGGCAATAATTGGTGGACCAGTTTGACTCTGTGCAGACTTTACCTACAGAAACTGTCCCGGCTTTGAAGATCCACTTACAAATCATTGAGCGTAACATTTTTGTTTAACACATGTAGGAAATTTTTAAGAGCTGTAGATGAGCTGTATTTTCAAAGCCAAGTGCATACTTTGCAGTTTTGGTGAGTTGGCTCCTATTTTTTATGATTCTCTTTAAGAAAGATTGACACTTTCTTCTTTTTTTCAGCTGAAAATGGTGAAGGCTTCCATATAATCCTGAAGTGACGTCACACAACTGCCAGACTGGTACTCCCAACGCAGACTGAAGCCCTGCCTAAAGATCATGAAGATCATCCAAAACCTTAGGATCTAACTTCACTGTATAAGATGTTTCATATTGAAAACACAAAATGACCTTTCTAATGAGCTGTTTGATAGGTGAACTTTCTTATCACTGCCATAGCTAAGTGTCCTCATGAGAGGTATAATGCCATGACAGCTTACGTACAGGCATGGAAGACAATGTAAGCAAAGGTGCTTGCCCTTTACTGAAATAAGGCAAATTATGGCCAGTAGATACAGTTTATAGAAGTGAAGCAGTGCTGCTTTTCTATCACCTGTATCCAGTTGGAGATGAATGTAAACTTATTCTGGGGCATTTACCTTTCTGTGCCAGTTTGTCTGTTACGTGCTCGTACCTTACGCTGGTTTTATTTTTGATGTTAGCAGAGCACATGCTAATCTGTGTGGAGATGAGTAGTTAAGGTGATAGTGATCAGGTTGTCAGGTCTTTGAGAGTAAAGCTGTCAAAACAGCTTCCCGTGTAAATTGTGTATAAGAGTGTATGTAAGAAGTGTAAATGCCAGAACAGGGCTTTTAAGAAGCCCTAGACAGATGCAATATATGCATGCAGCAAACTGCATTATCAATAGTACCTTATTGGAGGGATTAATATAAATCCTATGGGGTACCAAGTAATTGTGTTTTGCTTTAATGAATTTAATGGAGAAGAATTGCCTATGCATCCTTTATGTTTAGTTTCATAGGTTCTCTGCGGAGCACTGCTGCAATTTAACTCTTTGCTTGTAACATTGTGGGGTTTAAAAATCCAGCAGTGAGAGGTGGGGTTTTCTGACTTAGTGGAATTATGCTGATGAGGGAACGTGACCCACTGGTACCACAGGGCTGTCACAGCTTTCAGTAACAGCAAATATGTTGCTTAAGAAACACTAAACACACACCCTGTAAGTCTCCTTACGCAGGTGCCTGCCCTGCTGGAGTTGCTGTTATGGACAAATCCCTTCTTCCCTTTTCTGTTGACCTTTCTTTCTCCACCCTTCCTTCTCTACTGTACACCTGGTACAGTGCCTCTTCCAGATGACCAAATACTCACGTTTCTCTGAAAGAGGCAGTGTGCTCTTTTGCTGTTTCGGGTATTTCTTGTAAAGTCATGGCACAGCATTTCCTAGGGTAACATTAAGTTTCAACTGGTTAGGTACTTAGAGGGGAACTTTCCCAAAGGTGTTGGGTGACAGTTTCAGAGCTGTCATTCTGTGCCTCTGAAAAGTTCCACCTTGACCTCTGACTAAAAGCTTGGGAATAGTTTGCTTTTTATGCTGTGGTGTTCCGTGTACACAACTACTCCAGCATGTAAAAAAGCAACTTGGAGTTTTCTTCATTTCCCCTTTCATAACTGGCTCAAGTGCTTAGCAGAAAAGCTTCTGAAAGCTGTAGCATTTTGAAAATTTAAATTCATCAAACCTAGAGGGTTTTTTTCCTTTTTTTTTTTTTCTGCACTGAAAGTAAAATTTTATGTACTTAACATTTTTTGCCTATAAGTTGTTCATCTTTAGGTATTGTTTGGTCCTAGTATTTTCTTGAACTGACACTCGTGTCTTTTTAGCTCACACCACATTCAAATCCAAAAGTTATATAAAAAGTGGAAAAATCCTTGATTGGAAAGTATCCAAATACCTAATTTTAAAAAATCTTGACAGTTGTACAGTAGTTTGTCCAGCTCACTTGAAATTGGAATTAAATTATGGCACCAGCAAATTGCTTTTGTTTTTTAATAAGATGTACACATTTCAATTTAAGTATAATAAATGTTTTTCAATAATTTTGTAAATGTGCTTTTCTTTTTACTTTTTTTCCTACCCTGTGCACATTACAGATAATGTTCATCAACACTCAGATTGTTTGCAGGACCTGCCCCAGCA
This sequence comes from Sclerurus mexicanus, assembly GCA_013396755.1. Lineage (NCBI taxonomy): Eukaryota > Metazoa > Chordata > Aves > Passeriformes > Furnariidae > Sclerurus > Sclerurus mexicanus. The sequence continues at coordinate 170,659 of VWZF01004016.1, forward strand.
CTAATGGTAGGCAAAGGTAAGGAAGGAAGGAAACCAGCCTTGCAGTGTATTCTGCACCCAGTGCATGCACATGGATCTTCTACTGCCAGCTTCAGTTTTGGGTAGATCTGCAATAATTGCAACAAATTCAAGTCTGACATCAGCTGACTGTTTATTTAAATGTCCTATATCAGAGTAGGTTCCATTTGTTTTTGTACATCCTTAATGCAATAGACTTACAAGGTTCATTATGTTCTTAGAAAAAAACGAGCCAACAAAAGGCAACACATCTTGACATATTGGTACCAATGACTGTCCTGATACAGTTGAGAATAAAATCTGCTTAAAACTCTCTTACTACACTAGCAGTGTTGTCCTGGAGCTGTGGATACGATTGTACCAGCACTCTGCTGTGCAAAAGGGGCCCAGCCTGGCTTACTTACAGAGCTCCGTGTGCTGCACGCTGTGATTAACCCCGACGTTGAGGGCTGGAGTTCCTGTCCCCATCTCCTGTGAAGCATGAACACAACCCAGCTGCTGCTGTCCACAGAAGGCTCATGGCACACTCACTCCTTTTTAGAAGTAGCTTAAAATTTGGCAGGGGGTGGGGGGAATTGCATTACTATCCAGTAGTAGCTTTTCCAACTGCTTTTTAATTTTCAGTAAACAGAGGCCCCGAACTCTTAAAACATCCACACACACAATCAAACTTACACAAAAAAAGCTTTCTGAACTGTTGAGCAGTTTCTCTCAGATAATTAAGTTGCTAAATATAAAAAAGTTTATCTAATCCTCTAGCACTGAAAAGCTAAGGATGAAAGCATGGCCTTAAGGGTTAATATATAGATATTATTATCATCATCATTCAGAAGTTGACAGCTTCTTAACCCAAACGTGAAGAGCTGGGCTTTCTATATTTGAAAACCACAGGTTTGGTTTGGTTCAACTCCTGCCTACAGAGTGATTTGCCCATATGCTTGTCCCTAAAATGGGGGACACAAACAGCTCGAGTCCCCTGCTCCATTGTGTTTCCTGTGGCTGAACCTGGGTTTCCTTGTCCATTCCTAGGACAGCCTGTCTTAACACCCCGCTCTTCCCAGAACCGCTGCACCCTTCCCTTACAGCCCACGGAGGTAACAGGACACAGGGACGGCGTTACAGGAAGCACCATGTATGAGTGTGGCAGCCAGTTACAGTAGAGTGCACAAGCTCTACCACAGTGCATTTCTTGCCCCTGTCAGGGCTGGCTATAAACGTGCATCGGTGATGGGCAAGCTTTGTACGAGCACAGTTCAACTGAACCAAGTCCAAAGACAGGAAGTATTTCTATTTATACAGTTACCTTGAGGTACTATCTTACCTTTTGACATTACCTATTATGTCCTGTTATGTAATTAAACACGGAGCTGAATCATGAAAAAGAATAAGCTGCTGTTTCACTGTAAGAACTTAGGATTGCTTTGCATTTTTTTGGTCAACATCTGCTAAAGCTGATTTGTCCTTTGATACTGGATCTGTTGTCTATTTTACAGAACAGCAGGTTCAGTCCCTTGGCTGTGAAGGACTCGAGCCCCACCCCGAGTTAGAACTTCACACCAAATTGCCCTTACAAACGCAAATTAACTTCCAAGTTTAGTGACCTTCCACCAAGCAGCTGCACTGCTGCAACGCCCACACGTTTGACACGGTGCTGCAGTTCTCATGCCAACAGAAGGAAGGAGTTACTAATACAAACCAAAGCATCACCAACTTAATCCACAGCTGCACGTTACGTTAAGACTTGTACCTGGAGAAAAAGAAAACAAAACGCTCTTCTCTTCACAAAACTGGATGACCAAACACCACCACCAGGACTGTCACAAAACCGACTCCTTCCGCTGACTGGCAGTCCCGTTCTTCAACGACATTTTCGGTGTGGTTGCACTTGCTGTCAGAGAATAGTGCAGCATCTGCAGAGGCGCTGTCCGCTCCCTCCGACTGACGGAGGGGGAGTTACTGGAGCAAAGTAAGCATGGACTTTCACGTGAGGTAGATGAGCCTGTGGGTGAAAGGTCTGCGTTATAATGGCAGAGAAAGAAATGTAACTAGAAGGAGAAAAGTAAAGAGAAGCAGTAGACCTTAGCTGCTGCCAACAACTACTCTCCTGAAGGTTGGTTAGCTGAAAGGAAAGCACCTCTATGCTGGATAATAGCCAAGCTGCCTCATCCTGACACGTGATTCCTTGTGTGCCATCCAGCTAAGGCACACTACTGTCTGGGCACTCAGCTTGCACTGCTTTCCCAAAAAAGCACTGATCAGCCCAGAGAGCTCTCCATCAGGAGAGGCATGTTCCACTGCAGCAGAGGGAGGGAGGGAGGGATCCCCAGCTGCTGAAGGAGGACAGAAAAGTACCTTGTCTCCCATCTGTCCCCCTGCTGGTCTCGTCCTGGAAAGCAGCACGAAATAGAATTCAGCATTTGCCCTCAATTTGAGTCACTATCTGGGATGAGCTTTCCAATTGCAAAAGTGGACACAACATTTGGGGTGCAAAGCTGCAGACAAGTTTAGCAGCAAGGCTAAAACACTGCCCCCCACAGGGCAGGCAGTCCCTGACCTAAGGGGTGAGGTGCACAGAGAAAAGGGTCAGGGCTGGATTCCAGGGCCTAAGGGCCCTACAACCCATTAACTGAAATATCCACACAGACATTTTACTATTGACTATATATTAAAGTATATTTTAGGAGAGTTAAAGAATACTACCACAGCATCCTAAAAGCAGAGAGGCCTGTATTTGAGAAAATACAGAACACAGAAGATAACCTTCATTCAAACTCATTCCAACAGCAAAAGTGTCATGAGTCAGAAACTGACAATTCCTGCTGCTCATACAGAAAAGTTACGTGCAGTCTCTAGAGGTGGGACCTAACAGAATGACAGTCAGACTGTTTCCAGCCTTCCTTGCCTGGGATGCCTGTAGAACTCACACAACCTCAAGCAGTATCAACAGCTCTGGTATTCCCATGAGAACCAGTCAGGAAACACATACTCTGATTCGCTTGATTCCGGCTCGTGTGACTTGCTGACAGTCATACAGCTCAATTCTCTCCAAGTTGTGGCAGTTCTCCAGGTGCTCCAGAGTCACGTCGGTGATGAGAAGACAGTTATCAAGCTCCAGTACCTGCAGCCTCTCGTGACCGCACGTACTGTTGCTCAGGTGAAGGATCCCATCATCAGTGATCAGTTCACAGTGAGATAAGCTCTGAAACAGAAAGGCAAACAATTAACATCACTCAGTCCTAAGCTACTCTAGCCTCTGCACATCAGAAGTCCTTCAATGTCCATTCCAGTAGTTAAACAGTTTCAAATAGTACAGAGCTGAAACCCAGACCCATGAAAAAAGAAACTTTTACCTAACAAAATGACTGTACTCGATTTTAACTTTGCTTCAAAACAAGTTGAGTCCCAAAACACATGTCACTGGCAAAACTCCTCAGGCCTCTTTGCTCTCTAAAAACATGGGAATTCTGTTCCAGTTGTCCCACACAAGTGCAAACAGCACTGTGCCAGAAACCAGAGGCAGCTCTGAAGGATGAGCAAGAACACAGATGAGGATCTAGTGTTACTGTTTTGCAGCTACCACCAGGACCAAGCCTGTGCAAGTCCACAGAGATAAAGAACAATCAGACTGGACTGATCTGCCACATAACGATTTCAAAAAAACCAAAAAACCCAAGCCATGAGCACTTAGCATTTCAGGCTGTACATACAAGGAGCAATAAACATCTTACAGTGCTGCAGGAGCAGTCCTTTCTGCAACAAGTCAGCATAATAAACCAAAAAGATCTGCTCCTCTTCAGTGGATCTTTAATCCCTTGAACTTCCAGAACATGAAAAACACTGCTGCATCTCAGGCACCACAGAAAGCACTTTCCTTTAGGGAATTCCTGACTTTTGGAGAAGCACAGATGATGACAACAACGGGAAAACACTTAAACAAACCCACTCTTTGTCACCAGTGAAGTGAATGCTCTCAAGTAGAAACGTGTGAGATCTGTGAACTCTCTCTGCTCCTCTTGCCCTGGGCCTGGAGCTGGTGCCTTTATGCTCAGCCCTGTGTTCTGCTCCTACTTGTATCTACATCTCACAGTGTCTGGTTCTGAAGTAGCATTTCCTTGCCCCAGGTTGTTTTTTTCAGGCAGCAACTGATGAAAAAACAGCTGCAGCAACCCAAAAGCACTTTTTCATTCAGAGCAAGCAAGAGCAGTGCTCAAAAGTACCTCCTGCCAATCATCTGACTCTACTACGTGATCTTTCCCATCTCTCGGTACAACTCATCTATTCCAGCCCAACTGGGAAGCCTGAGCACTTCCAGCCACAGTCTCTTCTGTGCCTGCTCTCTTCATGTACGTGCTCGGAGCATTTGGTTTGGCTCAGAGCCTCGGAACAATCAGCAGCTGCAGGGTGTACCAGACCTGCAGCTCCAGGGAAGGGCAGCAGTGGCAGTGAGGCTGTTGGCTACAGCAGCAGTCTGCTGGCTAATTAAGAGTGCTCCAGCCCAGGAAGGAAGAGCTTATAAAATCAGCTCTTCTGAGACACGGTGTTTGGTGCTGAAAGCACAATACACGACGCACAGCTGAGTTCGTAGAGCCTTGTAAAGCAAACGTGCCAAGTGATACATCCTTCATATTAAACCACGTGATTTTTCTGACTTCATAAGCCTGCTAGGAAGTGCTAATGATGTGGAATTTTACAAAGACGATTGTTTGAAATCTTAAGAACAAAAAGATATGGTAATTTTTCTTTTTGTCAATGCCTTCTGAATGCTGGGTGTAAATCAAATATGGGATACCACACTGGGAGAGTAAGAAACAGTGTGATCAACTGAAATGAAGAATTCAATTGTCTTCCCATCTCCAAGAATATCATAAGTATTTCACAGTTTCTGTAATAACTCAAGGGTACAATTATTTAACACTTTCACCACAAATTACTTTTCAAGTACAAAAAGTAAAAAAGCCCTTGAGTACTCTGATACTGATGAAGATTAGTGGTTGGCTATAACTGGTCTAACAGTGCTTCTGCCTATTTCCACCATCTACTGAGACTCCAAACGTCAAAACACAAATCCAAAATTTATCTCTGTGACTCCAAAATATTTGGTTTACTGCAAGTACACCTAAACACACACTAAAGCACAGCTACACATGAGTTTATAGGACCACCAACAAAATGTGATTTCACATTTGAAGCATCAAGATTAGTTTGTGTAGTGTATTTGGCACCTGCTAGCCTTGCCTTTTCCTTCACAGGAATCCTCAGCCATTGCTGTTCATGCACAGTCTCTGTGTGGTTATCTTTCCTACTCACCGGATACACATCAACAAAAACACCGAGTTCCCTGAGAAGAGGTATGATACTTCACAAAGGCCACGCTTCCCTGTCTGTGGGCTAACAGCCAGAGGCCAGCAAACAGGAGCAGGTTCAGCAAAGATAGCTGGAAATGATGAGTTGTGAGGGTATCTCTGTTGGAGCCCTGGCAGAATCAGCACCAAGGATCCCTTGCGAGCACAGGTACCACTGGGGTTACAACACACAGGCGTGTGCGGCACAGAGGAACAGCACGTGTCACACACGAGTGGCTCCACACCTTCCGACAGCCCACTTTGTTTAACATCAAGAATTACGGCTCAGAACTGAGGCTGGGCAACTAATAAGCAAAACCAAAACCCAACAACAAAAAATAGTGAACAAGCTCCTTTTTAAAAGTCATCTTTCCTCATGTTGCTACCTTAGCAACACTGATCATCACAGAATTTAATTAAGGAAGCAGCAAACCTTCCTTTAATCCCATCTAAGAACAGATTATACAGATACTTGTTCTCTCATGGAGATCTAAGCAGTGCGTAACAGCTCTACACTTCTGGGACAACTGGCCCTAATACAGGAGCTCCTACTGTAAGGACAATCCAGTAACTCTGGAGTACCTTCGCTAAAGAACAGACAAATTTATGTCACCTCAAACTGGTTTTGATGATCTGAAAGGTTTAAGACACCACTCCCCAGACAACAGTTCTTTGAAACACAGTAAGCAGGGAACCCCAATGGAGGCATCTCAACCCTCTCCAGTTATGTTCAAAAGGCAAGTTCAAAAAAACCTTCCATAATTTATTATGTAAATGGAGTCCTTGGGAAAAAATGCTTGGATGCAAAACTGATTACAGAGTGGTTAATTACCTCCTCTGGGTGGTTTTGTTTCTTCAGTATCTGATGTGAAGTGTCATCCTCCCTAAAATACCCTAAAAAAACCAGGAGCCGTCTGCGTGTGTGGGCTGGGGGATGTGTTAAAGGGCACAAACAAAGAGTTACACTTACCAATGCTTGCAGCTTAGGACAATGTATGGAAAGTTGTATCAATGTGCTGTCAGTTATCTAGAAATAAAAGAAATCAGCAGCCATAAGCAAGAGATAGCAGGAGAGTCAACCCCCAAGTAAGACATCTCTGTCTACCAGATGAAGGTTCTGTTATTTTTGGAAAACATCCCATCGCCTCTTACTCTCCAAGTACTTCCCTTTACAGAATTTCCCAATGATTATTTTTATTTCCTACCATAAACACAGCACTATTAATAAAACCCAAAGCATATCTAACTGAGAGTCCTAACGTACAGCACTCTTACACTGGAAGCTCAATATTCCTTTTCATATTAAATCTCACCAAAACACACTCTTCCAAGTCCATCTTCTCCAGCTCATGGCAATTCTACAACAGACAAAACACAAACAGAAAAACAAAGGATGAAATAAAACAGCACAGACATAAAATCATGCACAAGAGCAGTAACATGGGACAGCACAGCTTCCAAGAGGAAACTGTGAGCTAAATCCCTTCCAGTATTTGATCACCACCAAAGGACAAAAAATTGTTGAAAGAAAGAAAGAAATGAATTAGCAAGCAACGCACCAGCTCCCTGTCAGACTTCATTTCAGCCTTCCTCTTAGTGAAATGTCTCGTTCCTGCCCTGCAAGGTTTGAGCAGCATGTATCAGGATCTACCCACCCCTGCTTCCCTTCCAGTTTGCAGCCTGCACACTAAAGCCAACCCAGGGGCAAACAGATGAATCCAACTTCCGTGGCCATCAGCCTGCACCAAACTCCTCTGAAACTTAAGACCAGGGAAGACCCCTCTTCACCATCATGCATTAGAAAGAAGCCTTACACCCAATTTGCTTTGCTGATGAGTGCCGAAAATATTAAAATAGAGTGTACTTTAAGGCTGCGGGAAAGCTGCACATCACATCTACGCAGGCAGCTGTCCCAGCAGTCAGAGGTCCCAGCAAGCTTCCAGAAGTGCTTTCAATCTCTGATCACGACTAATTTCAAGAAAATTACGCAGCCTTGTGACCTTGCAGCAGAGCACATGGTGCGACAGCTCAGCTCAGTTCCCAACCTGCTTTTTACAGGAATAAAAAAATAAAATAAAATAAAAGCAGACTTGAGGTGACTACTAAAGGCCTGAGGCTGCAGTGCTGAACCATTAGAAAACCGCTCTGTTTAACCACTGTGGCTACAAACCCCCTTTTCATTGACACTGAATATCAGCAGAAATGAATCCTGCTTCCCAAGTGTTATGTTTGTGTTCAGATTTCCCAAACCAGGAAGCAAACAAGTCTAACTTGAAGCATTTGATGGCACCAATATGGTTCATGGTAACTTTACATATTTACAGCACGAATCCGGGCAAAAGTAGTTCATAATGTGTAATGTAAGTATTCTGTAACTAAAGGGTATGCTCAGAAAATTCTATTATATGCTGATTTTTTTAGGTAAATATCACAGGCTTATATGTTGTCTTTACAGAGGAAATTTGGCTAGAATACACAACGCAAGCTTAATAAATTCAATTGAAACAAACTAAAAGAGAGGAAAAAAGTGAAAAATGCAATGATAGCTGACAAACCAGACCAAATTGCAGACCTAAGTATAATCCAGAAATAAAATAACTCCTTAGTCCCTGCTTCCACTGGGTTCTTCCTACTGTAGCTTTCCTCTTCCCATATGCCTTCCCAGCAGGACTACATGGATGCTCAGCAGCAAGGAAAACCAGGAAGTCTAACCTGCTGAAATGACCCTTACCCGTGCTAGAAGGGTAAACCCAGCATCCGTGAGATGTGAACATCTTGCAGCTTCCAAAATCCTGGAAAAGTTTTAAAGGTTAAAGCAAACAGGAACACAGAGAAAAGCAAATGGCATTTCAGATACAAATTTATCTTCTGCAACTTAAAGCTCTCAGAAGCAAATGTAAATATGTACAGGCCTATTTTTCACAGGGATGCGCAACTAAAAAGCAGACTTTTGATCCAGTTTATCAGAAGATTCTACCAGTCACAGAACACATTAAGTTCAATCCTCAAATCTGAGCATTTAGGGGAAAAAAATTATACACAATTATAGGCATTTTTAACCTCTTGTTTCATTTAGTAAGAGCATAATGCCCAAGTTTTCTCATATGTTATCTGAGGAAAGATATGGGAGAATAAATGCAGATGAAGCCTGCATCTAAACCCAGCAGAGGCTGGAAGGCCCCAGACTGAGAAACTGCTTACTCGAAATCGCCTCAGAGCCTCTGCATGAAGCAGAGTGAAGCAAGCGCCCAGAAAGCAAGGCTAACATCTCCAGGCCCACAGCAAAGCACTAAACTATGCCAAGAGAACCTTAAAGAAACCAACCCATTGCTTTGGACAGATAACCCCAAGGCTCCTCTGAGAGGCACTGGTGAGCAGCACTGTTCCAGTTTCGGAATCTGCTACGCAATTCCTCCTCCTACCAGTGCAGAGTTTGCAGTCAGTGTCCACCTTCCCGTTGCTGGCTAGCAAAAGGACTGGCTGAGCGCTTAGATTCCAACCTAGTGGGTGGCGGGTGAGGGGGAAGGGAGAGATGGGGTTTTCTTGCTGTGTGCTGGGTTGGGGACTGCGTTTCTGGCAGCTGCTGGGAGTGGAAGCACCTAAGAGGGAGCCCCTCTTCGGCTTGGGCTCGTCTCGCCCCTCACCTCCAACCCCCAGCTCTGGAACCCCGCGCCTTGGATTTGGGACGCACCTTTTCCTTCCGATGGGGCCAACATCAGCAGAGAAGCTGCTGCCCCCCCGGCCCAACGCTGCTTCTGGAACAAAGGACAGGAAGGTGCCCGCCCCGCACCAAGGAAAAGGTCCCACATCATGGCCCTGCCCCAGCGGTCCCACGGGAGCCTGCTCGGGAACCCTCCACAGCTCCGTCCCCTCCACCGCATCGCCACCTGCCCCCGCAAACACAGCTGCACCCACCCGCAGCAGCAACCTGAACTGCCTGCAGAATGTGCGTTACAAACTGCCTTGTCCAGTTGGGTTTTTCCCTGGATGGATGGATGGATGGATAGGTAGGTGGGTAGGTAGGCAGACAGACAGATAGATATAGATAGACAGAAATGAGAGAGACAGAGAGGATAGATAGATATAGATAGATGATAGACAGATATAGAGACACATAGAGAGAGATAGACAGAGATAGGTAGATAGATAGAGATAAAGAGAGAGAGAGAGAGAGAGAGAGAGAGAGATGGATGGATAGTAGTTAAGAACTGTTATCCTTTTCTATATATTTTCCTAACTAAAGTTTGTTCTAAATTTAAGGGAGTGAGGTGATTATTTTTTTTAGAAAAAGGCCCCTTCCTTCTCCTGGTCAACATAGACATCTTAGTTTCCTCTAAACTAAGACAAGTACTGACAGAAAAAAAAATTCAACTGCCTCAAACAGAATCACCAATATGCACAACAGGCTCTATCCCGTTAATGTTGTGTTGCCCTTGTTTTATTTTTCTTCTTTTTTTTTTAAATGAACACTTCACTTTGCAGGTGGAGTAAGCGTCAAGATGATTAAGGGGCAATCACAGCACTGTGTAAGGAGCAGAACAAACTAAGTGCACCTTACCACAGCAAACACTACTGCACTACTGGGGCTGGTGGGAAGGAGGCAGGGAAAGGTAGACAAAGGAACTTCTTGCTATGGCAACACTTAGGGGCATCCAGATCCTTCCACTGGTTTTGGAAGTCATTAGAATGCTCCCTAGAGGCAAAGTGCAAAGGGAGAAGCCATGCCGTGTGCATGACCAAAATACAAAACCACGAAAGCACAGGATGTGGGGCTCTGACTATGGCTTTGCTGGGTCAGTCTCTTCCAAGCCATCAGCAAGAGGGCAGCCAAGCTGAGAGCTGAGCAGCCCCATGGGATACACTCTTGAAAATCCACTTCCAGAGTTCTAGTCTTCAACAAGGAAGGATGATGGAAACTCAGAAACAGCCAAGAGAGAGGTACAGGACAGATACTTCTCCCCAGATGGATGGTTCTAACACCTCTGGACTTCCTTTCCAGTCTCAAATTTAGGAACTCTGGACCCTTCCATCAAGGGTAGTTAGCAGCCTATCATAAAATACTGGTAGTTACTCTGAAAACTACCTAGCATATGAAATAGGAAGGAAAAAAACACCACCACCACACAAAGCCCCAATGATTCGGGTCACATTTGTGACCCTTCCAACTCCTCTCATCAATCACTTGCTATGAGCCCCACCTTATAACATATCTGACTTTAATGGGGGGGGGGGGAATGACAATTACAACATGCAAAATAGGATGTTACTTACTGCCCATGTGGTTGAAAAGAATACAGAAACAGAAGAGTAAGACAGCAGAGGAAAACAGCTCTATCTTTCCTGAAACTTGGTACACAGACAGTCTGGGGAGCAGAATGGGGAATAAGCTGTATATACACACATGCTGCATCAATAAGGCCCCAGTGTGACAAAACAGGTGGGAAGGCATGCATGAAAATGAGGAAAGTTCTAATTTTTGCTTTGCAGAGAGCTCTTCCTTTTTCCTGATACAGTTGACACATATTTTCCATCTAGTGATTTGTGACAAAATTCCTACCATAGGAGCTAAAGAGGCAAAATGATCTCCAAGAGCAGATTTCCCACTCTTATAAAGCAACATTCAGACAGACCTCATAGTTGAATTTACTGTCTACACATGTCTTTTGGGCACACCTGGAGTGTCTCTCCACACAGCACCTCCCTACTCCTGTTGAATTAGCAGCAGGTAGGGTTAAAAGGAATATGATCCTAATTTTCACAGCCCCACCCAAAGACATTCATGGTTCTCCGGTGTTTTTCTTGATAAACCTCACCAAAACACCTACCAGTATTTTAACACTAAAACGTGCTAATAACGGAAAAAATAAAAAAAAAAAGAGAAGGCATCAAGCACCTAAAAGAGCAGATACAGAGAGGGATGAGAAGACACCTATATCTTGATGTGAGATAAGAAATAGAGCTGAAGGGTCAGCTGAAAGGTCAAGCTCAGGGTTTTTTTCCAAGGAGACATCCTTTGTGAGTGCTAACAGCTGCAGAACACAGCAGTGTCACGGAAAGCAGCACAGTAGGACATTCAAGACCCTGAAATGAACTGAGAGTAGCACAGCACAGAAAATACTGAAAGGTTTCCTAACAGGGCCAGCACATCCAACACACGGTGCAGTTTTCTTTCATACTCAAACCCCAAATATTCAGAAGCTACGAGCAAGAGTGGAATGACATTTCCCTTTGATTTCTGATACAATTTTTACCAAGCACTTCGCATACACAATTCCAAAACTCTAGATATAACCAGCTGTATCACCTGTCCTTCCAACATGCACTAATCCTCGGCAGTAATCACTGCAAATGGTCTTTCTTTTTTTTATTTTTTTTTAAATAATGTTACTCATTACAGGAGAAGAGTGGCAGACGCCTTCCCCCTCGTGGCACAGACAGGGGCTAACAGTTCACCTACCAAAGTCAAAACAATTCCTGCTACAGTTCTACTGCCCTTGGAAAAAATTGCACGGCTCATAGTACTTTAGAGCTCCTTTTCTTTCCAATCTGAGCCATAACTTGAGAGAAGGAGGGAAACAGTGGAAAAAGACCAGTAATAACAGCACAGCTTTCTAAGGAACACAGTTTAGTGTGTCAGAAGACACATAAGCTCTGTAAGCATGAACATGAAGGGGACTGTCACTCTGGAACTGTCCTAAAGACAGGCTTACTACAGTAAAAAACACTTTTTCACTCTCTCAGCTAAAGTAACACTGCCAGCATAATGCACAGTGGCATTTGAATGAAGCTTCCCCTAATTTCAACAGTCTACGCTTTCCTCTGTCTGTGATTGAAGTACAAGTTGGCACTCCTGCATGTTCCTGTCATTAATGACAATTCAGTGTCATCCAAAAGTCTTATCCTTTGATCTAATTTACATTAAAATTAGACCTTCTAAGAAGTGTTGTCTCTACACAGAGAGCTGTTGCACGACAACCTCATTGTTAAAGCCAAAGCTGTCTGCACTTCTGAGACCTCCACCATGACACGTATGTTAGCACAAACTACACCAATGCAAAAGTTTATATGATTTATAACTAATAAGCCCCTATTGCTCAAAACATCTCAAAAATCAGTCCTCAGTGTTTGCAAAGACAGTAGCACACCCCATATTAGAGTTTAAGAACACCAGGATGTACTGCAGAGCATATTAGAACACATTTATAACAAAATCTGAAAAAAAATACTCAAATACAATTTAGCTTTTTCTTTGCAAGACAAACAACCACATAAAGCCATATCAGAGTACAAACATCACAAGACACAACACAACTACAGACATTTTTAGCTTTAAAAAAAATAATGGGCTTTATATCTTCCTTTCTTCTGGCTTGTAATTAGTAACTAAAATATTTAGCTAGAAGTGCAGAATTGAACTGCTAGGTTCAGCATGTTTTATTTTTCATGTATGAACTTTGCTTTTCCAATATACAGTGAACTACATTAATATGATAGCTACAGAGGAGCAGCCCTCAACCTTGTGTTCAGCTGGTACTTCCAACTTCACGTTTTGATTACAAAGGTAATGTAAACAACACATGGCTAAATCAAGACCGTGGATATCAGCTCATTATCTTCAGAAGTGAATTTCCTACAGCAGGCCAGTAACAACACGACATACTCACAACACGCTCCCGAAATACTCACTTCAGCCTTGGACAGTTTAGACCAAGTGCTGTGAGAGAAGCATCTGTAAGGTTGCTACAGCCTGAAACACAGAGTGACTGGAGTCTGTGGCATCCTCTACAGATTTTTACAATGCCTTCATCTGAAATTTGCTGCAACACAGAAGAAGGTTGAAGTCACTTCCTTATCAAGTGATCATGGAAGAACAAAAATCAAGATATATTGCTGAACTGCTATTGTCATGCTGTATGTAACCAAAGCAACGCAGATTTTCAACCAAAAAATGCCATCATGAACCCACATACAATAATAATCCTGAAGATAAGCAACACACACAATTCCTACTTATCTGTGTATTTTTCCAAGACCTCAGGTCCTACTCAAAGGCAGTCTGAAGCACAGAGGGAGAGTTGTTTGTTGCTGTCTTCCTCTTTCACTTTGCTTTTGGTTTATAATTTTTCACATCTCTTTTTTTTTAATGGTGTTTGCTTCTTATGTGTTTGTGGAGTTCAGGTCTTTTGTTCCAGTGACTGTGTAAATTCAGGAACAGTGCAAAAGAGAGCTTAAAGCCTGACAGCAGAAGAGATAACTACCTATTTTGTACTGGAGCAGTAGGACCCAAGGGAAAAAATCCTTCCCCTTCAGATAATTTTTGAAGCAAGAGTTACAGGTAAACAATTACATATAATCCATTCTTTATAGATTTGTCCTACTCTATGCAGTTGTCTTTAGATGAAAGATTTAACTCAAACGAGGATTTTTTCATTTCTCAAACTTGTTTTGTACAAGGTCTTCTGAAAAGAGTAACCCTAAATTTGGAATATGAATCAAAAAGTTTTCTCTCTGAAACAGGGACTGTAAGAAATGACCCCATCGGAGGTGCACACAAAACAGCACCAGGAACTAGATTACTGGGGGAGGGTGGGGTGCAAATATTATTTTGTTTAAAAGTCTTCTCTTCTGGAAGAAGTTTACTCTCCCACTCCTAATGCCACGAATTTAATTTTTGTGCTGTACAACTAATCCTTCACAGAGAAACAGGTTGTTTTATTTCCCATCTTAATATTGCTCTTACAGTAATTACAAAGACCCGTAGTGTATATTTAATAGAAAATACACATTCTTTGTATAAGCCACTCATAAAAGTTTGTTCATACAAGTGTAGCCTATTTCTGAGGCTATTACCACAAACATTACCTTTCACAGATGAAAATGGGATGAGAAACAGTGGTAGCTCAGCACAAAGGGAGATTACCTGATGCCCCCTCCCCGCAACCCAGCACTTTTAGTATCAGAACTTTAGATTTGCAACTTGTTTTGTCAAAATCAAATTATTATAGACGGAAAACTAGAAGTCCCATCTTCTTTTTGTGGCCCCAGAAAGATTTGCATCACCTACAGACAAGAAGATAAGTTTCCAGGTTTTGTTGGATTTTGGTTTGTTTGGCTTTTTTTAAAATAAAACTCCAACATTGATCAGGTATTTCTGATTTTGACTCTCCAAAAAGGTGTTATTTTCTGGAGCTGTTGCATTTCCTTTGAGACATACTCATGTCACTATTATTGGGCAAAGGAACCGTTCTGGAGGTAAAGGGCTATGTACATTTTATGCTGCTGTTGGAGAGGTACAAGGCCCTCAAGCTACACATGAAAGTTTCCCACCCTGAAATTGCTTGTGATTTCAACTGTCATCACTCTCAGGAAAGAAAAGTGCTCAGGAAGTCGCCAGTTTCTAAAATCTTTCTCTCCAGATGGTACCTTTCAGAAGGGCACTTTCCAGAGCTATCAGTTCATTGACAGCTGCCGGTGCTGGCCTGGCGTTTTACGAGGTCCACAAAACACATTAGAACTCCAGAGTGGATCATATAAAGCACAAGGAGACCTGCTGTGTAACAACCAGTGCTAACTCTGGTCATGAGGAGTCTGGCTTCTCCTGGAAAAGTGCTTCTAAGCCATAGCGAGCAGGACACATCCCCAGTGAAATAAAGCTTGGAGGCACATGTAACTAGGTAGGACTATCAACTCAGTTCAAAGGAGAGGCTTTTGTACTTGTACTACATGACAAAAGACATCCTGGCCAAGGAAAAGCTGGTACACTTCCATGTCAGTGTCCCTCTTCAGCAGGAGAGATAGTAACTGATCCTCACCAGACCTCCTGAGAGCCTTGCACAAAAAGAAGCAGAAAAGGCTGGCCTTGATGTATCTTACTAGTTTCAGGTGAAACACAACAGAAGAAGAACTTTGGAGGAGGAGGACAGCAAAAGGAAGAGTGAAAGGAGAGCAATTACCTACTGACTTTATTTATGTGTGGTTCTGACCAAAGGAAGGAACTTCCTTTCATTCCTGTTATGTTTAGGTGCCCAACTTCAGTGGGCACCTACATTCACACTGAAAAAATCTTAACAATTCCCTTTTGTTAAATACCTGGTGCATGGATTCTCAAGGTTTTTATTCCTATTGCTCTTAATCTCTGCAATTTTTTAATGTAACTTTTAAGAACCCCCAACACTCAACAACATTCAACGCTGTAAACAAATCTCTTAGGTCAAAAAATTTTCATCCAATCTTAACACAAGATGTTCCTGTGCCACATTCATTCAGGAATAATCCATAAAATAGATTTGAAAGTTTTAGCAGATTTTTATGATGCCTTCTCGCAATAAAGCTAGAAAACTTTCCCAAACAAACAAAACTCTAACTTCATTATTCAAATTCGCATGACTGAAACACTGAAATTCTAATTTATTTCAGTATTTTGTAAGGGTTATTTGCAGGCAAGGAATGACTTAAATATTTTTTAAATCTAAAAGAAAGTATTTTTCATTCCTTGCAAGTCATATCAGAAACAACAAGAAAGCAAATATAAACCAGAGCGAATCTGTGTTCTCTAAGCAGCATTAAAAGTCCGTGACTGATTCCCAGTCATTTCACTACAAAGGAAGGTGTTCTTCCATGAATATTGAAAGAGCATGCCTTTCTGCTACTCAGATGATTCTAAATCATCTTCAGTTAGGATGCCATTGCATTTTACTCTCAATTACGTAGCCCAGAACAAGACTTCTGCTCAATTAGAAACCTCAGAATTATGAATAGACCAAAATGTCGCACAGTTCATGATAATTGAATGGCTGCAGTTAATTCTTACTCTAGAGCTTGCCATGGTTAACAGATGTAATGAGGGGCAAAAATATAACCCTATCCTCCAAGTCCACACTCAGCTGTAGAAACAGCCAGCTCATTTAGGACCTCTATTCCAGAAATGTACTATTTGACTTACTTAAGTTTGTAGCAGATTGATTCACTAGTATTCAAAAATGGTTTCTGATTCTTAGAGAATGTATCTTCTGAAGCGTCAAATACTTACTGTACAGGATTGCAAATTCAGGATTACAAGTTCATGACAGTGATTTTGAATGTGTTTCAGTGCTTCATCTTCTAACTGTATTTAGTAATTAAATTGGACATAGGAAAAGAAACAAGAAATTAAAAGCACAGCAAAGCAGCACAAAGAATGTACACATCTTGAAGTATTGAACAAAATACTGTAACAAACCCAGTATTTTTTAATTCATGAAGGTTTCAAAGACCCAAAATAAAATTTTATTCCTAAAGGATCACCCAAACAATTATGTACCTGTGTGCAACCTCTAAGAAATAGAGCTTTTAGTCCACTACACCCTTTCACCAGTGCTTCAATACCATCCTTCGTAATCTGATCACACCAGGAAAGATTCAAATGTTCCAGATTTCTGCAACCCTCACTGGGAGAATTAAAAAAATACATACAGTTAAATCCAGCCTTCAAATAGTCATAACAGTGGGAAACTCAAATTAAACACACTGTTAGAAATTAATGACAGCCAATGGACTGTGCCAGGCCTCCACAGAAAAGGCATGAGAAGAGACCACACACAAACACCATAGTCGACACCCAAGAAGTCCTAGATATCAAGTACAGTCAGTGCTGATTCACATATTACGGTTCAGCACCAAATTTTTAAACTTTATTAAATGCTGAACAGCTCTTTAAGCACTTTTGTTTAACACAAATCACTGAAAACTTCTTACCTCAAGCCTTTCAAAGAGCTGTTTGTGATGGCTACGCAAGATGTCAGATCCAGGTGTTTCAGCTTGGAGCAGAATCTGCTAAGACTGTAGCACGTGCTGCAAAACAGCAGACACACTAAAAATACCTTCAGCTACTTCTTTTTTCAAATTTTCCCATCAATCAAAAAACCTCTTGGACTTACCTGTCAGTGATTTTTGTGCAGCCGTTTAGATTTAAGTGTTCGATGTTCCTGCAGTTCTGTGCAAAGGTCCTAAAACAGCAACAAATCAATCAATACAGTGTCACAATGGTAATGCACACCCTAGAGCACACTCTGCTCGTACCTCCCTCTACCCCGGTCACAAAGCTTCACCTTGAAGTCACAGAGCAATTACAAAGCATTCCTCAAACACATCTGTATAAGTGGTTGGTTTTTCCTTTTCCTGCTGCAAGTTTCTGTCTAAGGTAAGTGCTGCTTCTCTCTCCAACACCACCGGAGCAAGGTGGTTATTTCTGTCATACATAAGCCAGAACTACTTTCCTTCAAATGTCATAACAAAAAACACAAAGGGCAGAATCAGAAGGATTTAAATATCACATCAGTTAAACATTAAGCTTCTGGGGAGAGTTTTTGTACATCCCATTACTGAAGCCTTCGTATGTCTTACGGGGGAGCTTGTTCCCATAATAAATGAAAAGGGACGTACCCGGTGCGATATAAAAGTGGGACCCAAGAGTCTACTGGACTACCAGTGGAAAGCCCTGGGGGCTGCAAATTGCTTATTTATTATTTTAAAAATTAAAATGCATCAGTGTACACTACTGGGTATGAGCTTTAAAGGATGATTGGAGCTATTATACTGCCGAGAGCCTGTATGTACTAATTACCCTGAAGAAATACATAAACTTTCTTTTCATCTCTGCAGAGTAATATTTACAACTGTGTTGCATTTCCGAACACTTTTCTTTTTTTATGCCCATGTTTCCTTCAGCTGCATTGATTTTACTGGCAGGGGTGAAGGAAACACACAAAACCAGTTTAGTCTGGAGGCTTGCCCTGGTTAGCAGATCTGATTACCCATTCAGCTGGTAACAACTTCCTGGCTCTCCAGAGTGGATTGATAACAACGGGGAAAAAAACAGCAAGCAGTTAGACTGGCAAGAGTTTCCACTTAAAGTCTCAAAACCACTATTCCAAAATTCATGTACTGGAGGGACATTTACAACCGAGACACTCTCCAAATCACTTGGACAGACATTACACTCTGGAGGAACAGCAAACTGCCTCTGAGATTCAAGCACGGGGCATGCCCTGAGAGAGCTGCCACAAACTTTCAATACTTATATAGCCAATACCTACATCAATAATTGGCTATTTTACACAAAAGTTGATGTAGAAGAAGGACAGATAGTATCACCCACAAAACTAGTGGATCTGGAAACAACACAAACAGCCTTATAAGAAAAGTCACTTTCAGAACAAGTATCTGAAAATTAATGTCACATTTCTCACGCTAATGGTCTGAAAGTCTTTAAAGCTCGCTCATTTATCATTCATTTGTTAATTGTAATATACTCTGCTTACATTTCAGAGGAGAAGCATCTTCCTTTGTAAAGTGCCTTAGACACCACCCTCTGCACCAGTTACCTGTCAGGGATGCACATGTGAATGCCAGTCACAATCTGGCAGCCGGTCTCAGCTAGACCTGTCAGCTAAACCTGCCAGGGTGACTACTGGTATCATCCCTGCCATGGACACATGCTGGGCACTGAACTGCTGAACACTAAGTATCTGTTTACTAAAGAAATCACTATTTTCAAACATCCCATTTCCAAAATAGGATCAATCATAGGATTCCTGGTCCTATTCAGAACTCTCACTGCAGCCCCCTAGACTTAGTGTCCCAAAAAGCACAGCTGGGAGCCTAAACTAAATGTGGAAATGGAGTTACTGGGTGGAAAACTGTTACCTACCATTCTGACTCTTTCCTCCACCTCCTTTCTCAGTGCCTTCCCTGCTACCTCCTGCCTTCTCTCAGCTCATGCCAATCCTCTCTCCTCCACTTCTGCTACTGTACTTACTTCAGTATCCCATTTGGGACATCATTCAGTACTCAGCAACACAAACAAATGTAATAGTAATGGCCTTTGGTCTGGACATTAGGAAACAAGGAATGCCTCCAGTGAGGATTTTACTTACTTTAAAGAAGAGTCTCCAACTCCAAGACATCCTCTCAGACTAAGCTGTCTCAGGAACCCACCACACCTTTTCGATATATTTTCCACAACACGACCCTTAAACCAAACAAAAGGAAGATTTTGTTGAGTTTTATTCTGACATAACATTCTAACTAAAATAAAAATGTTGATGAGTTAAGACCAGCCCCAGCTATACCCCACCAGAAACCGCATCTCTTTGAATTTCTTTAGCTCCTTTAAGAAAGAACAGTTACCTGTTGAGAACCTCCACCCACACGTGCCCGTTCCTCAAGGATCACAATCACCAGTATGGCCTGAAAGCCTGAACTGCCCACGGAGCCTGGCTCGGGTCAGAGCTCCTGTTCCACAGCTCCAGGGCTGCTTGCCCTGCCTGGGACCAGCAACAACAGCACTCGGACCAAAGAGCACCTTTTAGTTTTGCCTTTCCCTTGGTGTTCCGAAAGGACTAACACACACAGAATTACAGGTCCACGGATTTTTTGCTGTTGTTGCTTTCCTCTTTACATAAGATAGTAACAATTTTACCAAAGCAGTAAAATGTTTCTTAAATTTTATTGTTCTTCTCTAATACTTTAAGTCCTGGCTACCGCTGTGTGAAAATATTTTCTTATCAAACCTTGTTTCTTAATTCATAAGGAAAATTGCTTATCTTATCTCTCACAACAATTTACACCAAAACAAACAAACTGAAAATTATGTCTTTTTTAAAGCTTCCTCATTAATCAGAATTGTTTCTCATCTGAGGCCAAATACCTTTACCGTAAGGACAAATTCTTCAATGAATAACATATAATGCAAGTTCAATTTCCATTGCAGAAAAAATCCAAACCCTAAAAACAAATAACGAGATAAGTTTTCCCAAGCCCATTTATTTCTTTAAGCACGCAAACCCCCCAACAAACAGCACATTAAAGAAGACAACTTCAGTGCATTCAAATGCATTGAGCTGTTTGAATAATTCTGTCACTGAAAACAGCAGTTCTTCAGTTTACCCCAGCTTACAATTGGTTCCACAGACCAGGAAAGCCTAAGGCACATTTAACTTCAGGAAGATCTTCACACATCTTTGATAGAAAAGAAACATTTGTATAGGTTTTGCTTCTCCTTCTCACTTTATTCTCTACCACTTGAGGTCTTAAATATGGAAAAATTCACAAAACCTACTTTTTCATTATTCTATATTCTCGGATCAAGCACTGATTGACAAATCACCAAACAGGACAACGACCAAAACAGTACAACTGAGCAAAAAGTTGTCAAATACAATCAGCAGCTTTTACCTGTCCTAGACCTGTAGGAAAAAAAAATTACTAAAACAGAAGAAAAACCAGAGTTCTTAGACACCAAGTACGAAATTGTACCCCGTTTAAGAACTACTTTGTGTAATAACTGCTGGTTAAACACACTCTTCTGAGTAAATTTATAGGGTTTATATTACGAATGTACTTAAATATAATATACCAAAGTAACTGAATTGTTCCAAACCACAATAGCTTCTTATAGCAAAAGAGGATCATAAGTTAATTTCATTCCTTCTCCTTTGAATCCCATGCTGCAAATACAGCATTTCAAAGGGCAAAGTCACTAAGTAAAACATAAGATAAACATACTAAAATACAATACTGTGTCTCTAAACACCAGAAAGATTTCAAACATAGAAAAGGCTTATCAACAGAAGGACCACAGACCTGTTGGGTTTTATTTCTTAGCAAATACGAAACACAAGCTTTTTTAAAGGCAATTGAAAAGATGGTATTAAAGCTCTAAGTCTCCTTCCACACATTTTGAGGCATATGCCAACATTTTTCTCCTACCTCTGTAAGAATTCTCTTGTTTAACATATGCAGAGCAAGGAGTTGGCAATAAAATTTTAAAAGAGCATTAAAAAAATTTACCCTCTATATTACTGTAAAGCTTAGGAACAGTTTGTACCATGGTTAGCAAAACACAGCAAATGAAACACATATGGATTTTATTCAGGCAACTAAGAAGCTAAAGCATAAACTTCAGAAGGAAATCTATAATTATAGTCTAAATTTAATTTGTATCTTCAAACAACAAATAATAAACCAGTTCAGATTTAATTATGGAATTGTTGTTCCCCATGGACTTTCATCTTCATTTTCAGATGTCATATTTTATTTTCTTATGCACATCTATGATAGCATTAATACAGATATGCTTTTCTTAGGGAAGACAAGTCTCCCCTAATAATTCCATTATACACTGAAAGGGACTTTTAATCCACGTGGACCTGCATTTCATGCAAGGTTCAAACCTTACAAAACAAATGGTCATAAAATGGCAATCAAATACACAACAAACCAAGTCTTGGCAACTCAGTGCTAAAAGTTGTTCAGCATTTTAATGCTTCAATCTCCAAATCCTCCAGACAAGTGTCCAGGAGAGCTTTCAGCACTAGATGGCCCTCTCACAGAGAGACTTGGGACCAGCAGGAACACTGTCCTCTAGATTGTAAAAGTGATTCCAAGGATCTCACCCCACCCAGAGGGACCTCTCATACCTTTCCTTTCTGGAAAGGAGCAGGTTTGAATTTTTAGAGCTCTGTATGTGCATGATACACGAAAATTCCCTGATACATAGCTGGCAACCAAAACTGAAACTCATCCAGAGGGAAAGAAAAAAAGGCAAATACAGAGCTCTTTTACATTTGTTCCTTCACAGTATTATCTTGAACTTAGTCTTTAAAATGTGTGAACACAAGCACAGTCTGTGGAAGACTCCACGTGGGCTATGCTCTTAAACACCTCCATAGGAATGAAAAACACCCAAAGACACTAACCTCTATATCCGTTTGAAAGTTAAAGAGGTCTATTTTTTGCCAATTGCTTCCATCCAGAGCTAAAACATTCCATGCCTACAGAAAACAAATACAGTTTATTTATTACCTCCACTGCCTGTTCCCTTCATTTTTCCCTCAGTGATTCAGATATTACAAATTAGACATTTTCAGGCAGTGTTTTTTCAAAAAAAATTGTAGATACTAGTAGTCATACAGCATCAACTAGTTAGGATTTGTGAAAATTAATCTCAAATCCCCTCAGTGGATTACAATTCAAAGGCTAACTTGTGGCTACAAACCATGCAGGAAAGTAAGATATTAAATGCCAAGTATGTACACAGAAAGATTTAATCCTCCATTTTTAAAAGAGCTTTTGTAAATTCATCTAATAAGTTACTTTTGCTAGATCTATATGGAAAAAAGTAGCTGCAGATGAGATTCCTTTCAATAAAACAAGAGTTCCTCAACCTCACTAGTTGCTATTCTGAGAAAACAGAGACCTTTCAGAAAACTGCTGACTTTCCACTCTTCGGACCAGGCCTTTCCTTTGCACGTGCTAAGTTACACACACCGGTTTGAGAACTTGTCCTTCACTTTTGCAGCAACAGTTGTTCAAAGTAAATCACAATGAAACAGCCACAGAAACACAAATATATGCAGAAAATCAGAAAAAGAATACCATATCCAAGTGACAGGCAGTTGAGAGAAAAATACAGTTTCTGTAATTACTTTGGGTTTCTTATGCAATTTGTAGGCTGCAGCTGAAAGCTGGTGTTACACGACTCCCACAGCTTTCTGAAGTGAGAGGCCAGGGTGACAGGGGTATAGAATGAAATAGTCACACACTTAATTATACATTAAAACAAACAAGCAAACAAAAACCCAATTAAAACCAAACCCAACTGTCATTAAGAGAAGGAAAGAAAGCATGAAAAAGTTCATTCATGTTGTATAACACAGTTCGTTGTACACTTGATGTAGAAACAGCATATTATTCATTTTATTTCAGGCAAGAAAGGAAGACAAGGTAAAGACTTCAGCTTACCCAGCATGCTTTCTCTAATACCTTGTGTGTGCCTTTTTCCTGTACTAGTAGTCCATCTACTTAACAGCTTTTCTACTTGGCAAGAAAATGATGGATGTACTTCTTAGACACATGGTGCACATTAAGCAAACTACATGGAATTTTAAGCAGGAAATGCACCTGAAAAAGAGTGTTACGCAGCCACACACTTTATAAAAAGCAAATGCCATCGTGCCAAACTGGACTTAATCCGTTCTCCAGATACAGAGCATATGTGACTGGGTATCTTTTCCATAGCCTTTGAAAAGAAGTCCTGTACACAGCAACTAAGGTCACATCTGAATGTGAAACTGGGACCACTGTTACTTGCTCTCATAAACAAGAGACTAAGAACATTATTTGATTTTTTTTTTTTTAAACAGGAAGCAGATTGCAATAAATCCCACTATTTGGACCCAATTAAACGAATAGCATCCCAAGGAACAACAAAAAAACTCCAACACAAATAACATACCTTGGAAACTTGTGCACAGCGACACAAAGTTACTATGTCCAAGAAAGAAAATATTCTAGGAAGAAAGGAAAACAACAACAATTAAAATGTTTAATTATAAATTCAGACTAATGCATGAATTCACAGTCCTGTAGTTCTATGGAAGGACACCAGTTACATAAGAAGCAAGCTAAACGTAATGAGTGTTGTACCAAATTACTTTTGTTACTGACACTTAGAGAATAATATCACAGCTATTATCTAAAGACAGGAAACACCAACAAATTAGAACCCAGCAGTCACCACCTCTGAAAATGTATTTTCTGTTCCCTCTCCCTATTACCCAAACATGTATGAATGATAACAAAATATTTTTTCTTCTTTTCAATTCAGAGAAACTAGCTTATATGCCTTTAATTGTGCTACAATTAAGGAAACAACTTACACAAATATAGGTGAAGATTTCAGAGGCTGGTGAAGAGTAATAAATAGAAAACAACTCATAAATAAATCAAAGTTCTAGAATCTAATACAGAGAATGATGACCCAAATTTCTAAAGGGGTTTCACAGTGACTACCAAGTCTAACAGTGTCAGTATATTTTTTTATTATTTATTTATTTACTCTACAAGAAACAAGAACAGTTGGAAATTCAGCTTTACTATTCTGATCATGGAACCAGTTCCTTGGGGCTGTCAACTTAATAGTTTACAGAAGGAAATTTTTCACTGTCAAAATGAATTTTGCTAAATACCACTTCCAAACACCAATGACATTGGTTCAAAGGAAGTTCTCAGCAAAAAAAAGAAATCCTTAGCTTAAGCATAAAATATAGATCCTATCCCAAAAATAACTTTCTATTACAGAGAATGAAAGCTTAGAAATACATGAAGATACTGCATTGGTATAATAGGCAGGAGATACCAGTAAGCAGTTTTACATTCCCAAAGAGTCATCTTACCATCACGCTGGAAAACATTTTTCCATGTTTTCTGTTTATTTACCCTCTATAATGCAGTCTTACATGTGTACCACTAACACACACGAGCTTGTCTCCTTGCAGTCCCACAGAATTACTGGTGAATACTTACCAGTCAGGAAAACCAGCCAACAAGACACAAGACTCTAAGGTTTAAAGTCATTTAAAGTCTTTAAAAGACTTCAAAGCCTTTTAGAGACTTTAAATGCAACCAAGAAACTGAGATGGAAACACTGACATTGTCAGTCATCCGTCGGTGTCAGACACTGTGCAGTTGGGGTGAAGGACACTTGGAGTTCTATAAAGTTCAATACTAACAGGACCTGCAGAAGGAGCCTCAGGTCAAAGGCACAAAGGGCTGTACAAGCTCACAGCTCCTCAACTCCGTTATGGTAAACTTGCACTTGGCTGAAGCCTAACTTGCAGAAAAGGATCTATCCTTTATTTGAAAGCCTTCAAGACATGGAAAATCATCACCTTCCCTCGTAGTTTGTTCCAGTGGTTAATCACTGTCAAAATATTTCCAAGGTGGATGTCTGACTTCCAGCTCTATGCTGCTTTCTACTTCACCAAATTAAAGAGCACTTTAGCAGTTAATATTCTCCTCATTGAGTTTAAAAGCCACTTATCATGTCATCTTTAATTCCTATTTTTGTGGGTTAAAAGCAGTTTGTTCTCTGTATCGTTGCATTTATTGTAATCTTTTTAGTAAATTCTAACTCTGACTTGTAATCTCACTTGAGTTGGTTCATTTCTCCTGCTGGTTTACCTTGAAACCAGCACAGGCCTATAACACCTTCTTCAACAAAACCACAAAGTAACACTTGTCCTAGAAATACAGATAGGGAGGTATATTTAAATCTTAAGGAACCCGACTATTTTCTAAGGAAAAAATCTTTCAGTTCATTTCTGTGAAGCCTCTTTTTCAGTAGCATGTCATAAAAGGCTGAGCAACACCAATTGCTACATAAAACACACATCCATTGACTCATCTAATGCTTGACCTTACAGGACAGTTATTAAAACAAATCCCTCTCGCTAGAGAGGGGCTATTTTGTAAAGTAAAGCGCTTAAACCAGAAACTCTGTTACATGCTCCAAAATGTTCCACTAACTTAACCCCTTAGTTTCCAACAAGAAAAAAACTCAGGTCTTTCTCAGCAGATCTGCGTAGCAAGTCTTTCAATTACAAACATGGCACAAGAAACCATTACTTTCCAAGCTAAATCTCCTTTCCTTTTGCCAAGCAGCTTATTGCCACACAACCCTTATGGAAGTATTGGCAATTGCAAAATAACAGGCTGACTACAGGATGCCTGACATCTATTTTCAGTTGAAACAGAAATCAGCTTTTTCCACAAATAATCAGCTTTGCTGGATTCATTTTAAAGAGGGCAGCATCTACATTTTTAGGGCCTAAACATTACTTGTAAGACAAATGGACCATATTACTCACTCTTTAAAAGAAAGTTTTATTTACTTGCAAAGTATGACCACGTGCAACAGAACATCAACACTTTCAGTACGTAATACTCTTAGAACCTGAAACAAAATGCCCTTCAAGAAGGGCCAGTTCTGTTTCATTTTCCAGCCTTAGCTAGCCATTAAATTCTTAATATAAACTTTATTTTTATGAAGTACAAATTTGGCAACTATAAGACATCTTACTAAATAAAAGCAGTTAGTCTAATTATTAGTTCAGAGTGGTTTAACTTGCAACCCACAGTTCCAATTCAATCTGCTGGCAAATCCAGGCACCCTACAGTCTATTTCTGGCCACAAGTGAAGGCATTATAGTTTGGGCACCAAATAACCAAAAATCAGCTATACCAACGTTGCACTAAGTAAAGATGTAGACAAATAACATGATGCACTAGAAAGTAGAAGTATCTTTTGATTGCTTTTTTGTTTTGATGGCACTTTTCACATGGAAGAACAATATTTTGCCCTCTACCTCCCAAAATTCCATACAAAAAGCAGATTTCATTATATCACTGATACTTTTGAACATTTAATATTGACCATTAACAAATCAGGATACCAAGTTTAAACCAAACTCCAGTTTCAAGGTAAATAAAGCTCTAAATGGAATTAAGTCTTCATTAAATAAGAGATTCTAAAGACAAGCTCAATAGCAAAGAAAACAAAATGAAATAAAAGAAATGGTAAAGTACAATTCCAAGAGTTATGTCAGTCATTGCTACATCCCCTTTAGCTGTTACTCTTGCTCCAAATGCTTATTTACTTCAGTTTGTTCCAGTGTGACTAATCCTTTGTCACAAGCATGTTCTTACTAGAGATAATACCTGTACTTGGACCAAGTAATGTTGAGGTACTCCATTTATAAGGAAGTCCCAATTGCTCAAGCAGAAACATTAAAGAAAGTATTTTGTTTTCAAAACTCACAAATCTTATTCAGCACCTTGACACAAAAAGAACCCTCTTCCATTTCCAAATCTCCTCTTCTTCATTAACACAAGAGCACTAGTGTGCAGTTTTCTGTTCCTGCTCTTCAAGCCTCTCACTCACATTTTTACAGGAATTCCATCTCCAAAATATCTCTGCCCAAAAATTCAGTTTTAAGCTTACTCTTGCAGTTGTTTGTGAACAAAACCAAATCACTTAAACATACTAAATAGAGGATGGCAGCTACCTACTCCAATTTCAAAAGGCCAAACTGAATTGTTCATATAATCATTTGCAAATGTTTAGCATCTCATACAAAGAAGCCAGAAAATATGTTCAAAGTGCCGACTGGTGAGGCAAAGAACTGAGAAATATAAACTTGCATCTGGAATTGATCTTGGTAAGAATTTCAAAAGCAGACAAACAATACATGTAGCAGTGTTAAAAAAAAAAAAACACAAAAAAAAAGGTCAACATGAGACCTTTTCCACATTCTGAAGAGGGTATGCTGGCCACCAAGCTATTGATTGAGTCTTTGGTCTCCTCAGACACAGCCCAAGTTCTGTCCTGAATACAAAGCAAATCATTGGAAAGTTTAAAAACCCATTCCACCACCAGAAAAAAACACAGAACTATTCAGACAGGAAGCAATGACATAAATAAAATCTAACCCAAACATCTCTTTAGCGTATTAGACAAAATCATCAGCTCAGTTTTAATAACACTATCACTAAAACCTGTAGTTGCACCATTATAAGTCAACATGTTTTTTCCTTTTTTTTTTTCACCTTAAGGAGTGGGCTGTACCAAAACCTATACTTAGGTACAGAAGATGTTGGTGAGCTGGTTCAGCTCTATCTCT
This sequence comes from Sclerurus mexicanus, assembly GCA_013396755.1. Lineage (NCBI taxonomy): Eukaryota > Metazoa > Chordata > Aves > Passeriformes > Furnariidae > Sclerurus > Sclerurus mexicanus. The sequence goes on from VWZF01004016.1 coordinate 198,518, forward strand.
TGAGTGGTCACATCCAGTCAAGCAATAGCTCCACATTTGGCAGTTTATACTTTGCTTGAAATCAACTTTCAACAATATGAGGGCATGAAGACATCCATTAGTGTGTCTCAGTCACTGAACTTACTGATCTTGGTGTTGCAGCTAACTTTGCAAAATGATCCACTCATCCACCAGAAGTTGATAAAACTTGTGAATGACTGAATGAATACAATAAGATCCTCCTGTTGAGTCTGCTTTAGATAACACAGGCAGGTAGGAATGGTCACAGACAGTGCTTTTCACTGTGGTGACTTATTGCGAAGCTTTGAAGTGGAATTTGTATTTAATTTTGTTATAATAAGTTCATGACACTGAGTCATGAGTGTGAACTCCATTAGAGAAAGGATTATAAGCTCTCCAGACAGATAAAATACTGTGCAGTGTGGAAGAGCTCACTACTCAGTACACCAAAGGTTTTTGGACATTTTGTTTCACTTCTTTTTCTGTTAAATGACATGTTCCATGGTATGGTGTCATTAAAACAAATCAAGACAACAAGTTCAAGAATTCCACGAACTAAATCAAGTAGGTCATTACTTATTTCAAGAGGACTTAAGAAAGAATGAATACCACTTGACAGCCTGTAAGCTACATAAGCAATGTACAGTCCTCAGGTTTTTACTCCTTAACACATCACGTAGAATTACCTTAACAGAAGTTCTTTGGGTAGTTTTTTGTTAATAAGGGCTTCATCATTAGTTGAGAAAACCTAGAAACAGACAGAAAAAACACCATTTTAAAGACCAACAAAGAAAACAGCTTTTAAATAGGTTTTTTTACCTTTTATTTAGGTGCTTAATACTTTTAAATTACTGTTAATGTCAAGTTTTCAACATATTAGTCGTTAATACTATGAGATTATTCCAATATTCAAAACAAGGCCACACCTCCCACATACACCTGCTCTTCCCTAGTGCCAAGATTCAACCACACAAAAATTGTGGAGCAATTTAATAACCACAAAACGAGCAATCAGAGCACACTTACACCCCGCAAAGGAGTATTTCAGGCAGCAGTGAAGCTTCGAGGAATAACAACACACATACAAACACACACCAGTTGCACACTCCCAAAAACTGCCCCATTACAAAAAATAAAGTGGACACTTTCCAGTCATTCAGGCCACTCCCTTCAGTGTTTACAGTGCAAATATTTTGGTCCAGATATATATATAGATAAAATATTATAATCTACAGATTTAAAGAATTTAGTGCCACAGATAGGACAGCAACCGCTATACAAACAAAGGAAGCATGTCAAGAAATGCTACAAGAAAAACTGAAAATACGTGTCACCCAGAGCTTAATTTTACTAACGTATCTCCTAAGAAAAAGAACATGGAGAGACTAAAAGAAAATGCTGAGGGGAAAAAGTGGGCAATGCTAAGATTATACAGGAAAACGTTTCCACAAAAGGAGAAAAGGAGCAGTCAACAGTTAAATACAAAGACTAAAACACAGGTGATTTTGACCAGATTACAATGATGCCGAAAAACCTCAGAATAAAAAGAACTGCTAAGAGAACTCTTCTTTTGTCTTTCAGCAGCAGGTATTTATTGCCAACATTGGGAAGCCAGCCAGCTCATGCTGGACAAACCAGCTGGAATTATTATTGCCAACCAGGGTAATTTATGGTGCCTAAATGCATGATTGCAACATCTCTACATACATACTCATCTGATTACAAGATCTAAGCGTATGTATTAATGTCATTCAGTCCTCTACTGAAGAGGGCTATTTTCTTTACAGATAAAAGAGTTTTGCTAGTAGCTCATCCATTATGGCTCAGTTCCACAGAGATATTTATGTATCTAATTTCCACTAAAATCAGAGTAGATAAGGACTTTCAACCTGTCAACTTTTCAAATCAAAAGTTATTAAACCCCCAGACTCTCAAAAACGGCCTTGCTTAGTAGCAGGCTAAAGGAATTATGGACAAAAGAAGATTTGGGAAAGATGGAAGATGAAGTGTGAAAGACTCTAAAGAGCATAGCAAAAAGAGAAGACATACATATTGAAAACAAGATTGAAGTATTTATCAAGTCAGGCAAAAGACCCAGTGTTGGGTCGTTTTCACCAAAGGAGACAGTACATTAGAATTAAATCCATATATTTCCCTTCTGTGGTTGACAAAGCACATGTCCTAGTTTAACTGTAAACACTGCCATGTGTATAAAGCATCGAGTGTCTCAGGCTTTCACTGGCAAGAACAGTATTTATTAAGTATTATTTATGCAGTAATAGGCACAGTAAAAACAAGATGTTTTAAATGAAAACCCTGACAAAATAAAATTAAAGTTTTATTCAGTTCCCCTGATGTGCAGATTTTTTTTGACAAACACAAAACCCAGCAGCTTGCTGCACATCTCTCCTTCTCAGTGCAGACACCTAGCTATTGCCTGTGCAATCTTCCCTTCCCTTTGCTGCTGAAATTGCCTGCTGCTAGAGTGGCAGGAAAGCCAGCAGATCAGCTTTGCTACCCAGAGCAGCTCACGAGCACACTAAAGTCATGAATGGCATCCTAAAAAGCTCTCTATTTAAACACACCAGAAAAATGCAGGAGGAAGAAGGGAAAACAACATTCCTTTACCACAAATATCAGATTCTCTCATATGTTACACTATAGTATAAGCATTCCCTAATGCTCAGAGAATTCCTGGTGCTCAGAGAATTGCTGGCACTTCCTCCAAAAATGTGCAATCAACGCATTAGACAGGCAGACAGGCAGAATCATTTAACACCATGTAAGTGGCAAAACGTATGCAAGCAACAAAGGGAGCGTTAGACAGGATATGCATTGCCAACAGAACTGAAATAAGTGATATTGAAGACACAAAAGCTGATGGCACAGGACTGGTGCTGAACTAGAACCCATGGTAAAGCTTTTTGTACCATCAATAAAAATTATGACATGCCAAAGTGAACCTTGAAAGGCGATCCTATGTCGAATCAAGCTTGCCTACAGCAGAGACACACTGGCAAAGTCTTTTATTTCAACACACAGACATTGTCTGCCCTCCAGGCTGTCATTCCGACGCTCCAGCTGCTCACCCTGCTCTGACTCAGGCTTTGACTTTGTGCACTTCAAAATCCCAGCCACCCCAGTCTGTTGTGGTTGCTAACCCTTTTTTCCCTTTGGACACTCCCTACTGGAGCCCAGGGCACCGTCCTCAGTAGACTTACAGCTTCCTCCTTGCTGCCAGACGCCCAATGGATGTTTTGCACTGGTCTTTCCTTGGGATATTTTCTCTTCCAGCACTGTGACAAACTGCCTGATCAAAAGCAACACCTCATATCAAATACTTCTATTCTTATTGTGCTAGTCACCTTAAACAGTTAAAGCTCACCTTCAGAGAACAAGATCCAATACACCTGAGAACATCTCTCTGTCTTTTCATAATGCCTTCCAGTGACTTAGGCTGCTCATAAGTGCCATAATGCTTTTAAAGTTTCCCCAGAGGAAGTGCTGTCCAATACAATAAAACCTTTCAGGCAGAAGCAGCTGCCCACTTTGCTGTTTGATTTTCTTCCAGAAGAGTCATCATTCTTGTTTAGCCAGCAATGGTATTGCTACCAGCAATGGTATTCCTACCACATCATTCAGATTTTACTGGAAGGCATCAGCCTGGCTCTGCAAGACCCTGTTCTCACTGGGTGACAGATCCAGGTCATTTGTAAACTTCAGAGCTAATGTCCACAGCTGCACAACTCTACCTGGAAGCCTTTCGCTGTTCCAACTCAACAGCCTGATAGTGCAGAGGAAGAGGTGCTTGGAGGTTGCCTTTCCTGCTGCCTCGAGAATATCAGCTCATACTTATTGATCAATTAGCACACATATCACCCTTTCCGGTGCATTTTTCAAAAGGGCAGTCACTTATTGCCAACAAGGTATTTGGAAATACAATCCAGTCGCTTAAAGAGCACAGCTTCACTCCTGCAAGCAGCCACAGCATTATGGTGTGAGAGGTTCAGCTGACCTGTGGGCTGAGCCGGCCATCCTTTAACGCAAGACTCAGCCTCGTTTCCTACTAAGTCACCAAAGAGACAGCAATCCTCTCACTCCCGTGTGATAGTTCCCACGTTTGCTTATTAAAAGCTACCAAGGGGAAATCCAATGGTTGGCAGAATTAGCGATTGACCTAATTACCTGCAGGCTAAAAATGCAGTTGAAAGATAACATTTTATCAATACTTGCTACTATGTAACTAAAGTTCAGTAGCGTGCATGACAGAAAGTACCTCACCAAAACAAACTGGCATTACACTATTACTTGTAAAAAAGGTTTGCAAGCTCTTCTTCCTCCACATTGCTCTGAAATAGGATCATGGAAGACTAACCTTTCACTCAGGTTATGATCTACCAAGCTCACACTTTGCCTTTTAAGGCATCTTGCTCTAACCACTACCGGAGATGGCAAAACAAACCCGAACCACGTGGAAAAATAAACTACTCCTCACCTAACTCTCCATGACTAGAGACTGCTTCAGATCAAGAAAGAAAAAAAAAATCCCAGAACTACCATTTAAACACTAAGAAATTTGGAAAAAGCTGTTAATTGTATCCCCATGTATTCTTTAAACATACACAGAGAGACAGCTGAAAAAACAGGTTTGATGAAGTTTTATCCTCATCATCTGTTAATCATAAACTGATTGGCAAATCTTTTCTTCAGTTTGCCTTTTTAAAAAAAAAATTAATTACTGCATCTTTTCTTTTTCAGGTAATTATCTATTACTCCTCTCTTAAAATTATGCCCTTTCAAACAAAAACAGTACAGGATGATGCATTTAAACATCATTCCTACAAAAAATAAAATTAAAATAAAACCTTCAATTAATAGTCCAATCTACAAATCACTTTAAAGTGTAACATGGGGAAACCCCCATAACCTACTTTATGGGCCTGGAGAGCAACAGACCCACGGCAGAAAATTAAAAACAGATGGAAAAAGCAGTTGTTGCCTGTAGCCCATCAGAAGGGTACAAGGGTGATTATACATCTTACAGATTCTGTACTTCTTGACCAGGTAAATGACAAATCCCTCCGTAAGTATCAAGCAGAGCCTCAAATGGAATTTTCAAAAGCCTAGGTTCAAAACACCTGAGAAAGGTACTTTTCTTTGACCACTCAAGTAACTCTGAGATTCTAAGCAGAAATACTGGAGTAAATTCTACGCCGGCTTCCATCACAACATCTGCAAGGACTGTGAACTCAAACTACGGTTTGTGTAATCACAAAAGTAACCCATTTGGCGTCATGCAGTCTTGTAAAATCATGCTATAAATACATATTCTCATGATAGATTTCTGAAAGAAATCAGCCCGAGAGAAAAGTTAGTGTCCATTCATTTTAATGCAGCAATACTTGGTTAGGGATAGCCATTCAGTCTCAAACATCCAAATTTAATCCACATCACAGATTCACCAGAGCCCTTCAGAGAACACCTTTCAAAACTCCTGAGTCACCATTTCTGCACGTAGCTGTTTTTACTGACATACATATGGCTAAATTTTCTTCCCAGTCTCCAATGTCAGCATACAAACTAACAGGCTGATGGCACGACAACAGAGACCTGAAATCCTCACGGAACAGATATTCTTCCGCAGGTCCATTTCCCCAGGAGTTTGCACCATTCTAATGTGAACTGACAGAGTCCTCCCTCCAGTCACGCAATTCCACATGCAGAAAGGCAATTCTTCTTATTACTCTACTTAGCTCAAACTGTCAAGGAACTTGTAGCTTAAGTGTTGACTGCATGGTTGAAGTAGAATCCCTTTTTCTAAGCACCTCTGAAACTAAGTTTGAGTGCTAATATTCCCTCTCAACTGCTCTTCAAAAATATATTTGAGATATAAAAGGTATAGTTCATTACAGAAATGATCCTATAGTTTCTACAAAGCCATTTCGAGGCACTGCCTTGATCTGCCTCATAAACGCTGTGTCAGAACTGAAGTTTTCTCTAGTACTGAGCATGAAATCTTTCCTATGAAGAGTAAACCTCCTCTGCAAGGCAATCTCCCCAGAGAATGAACCAGAAAAAAGGATGACAAAATCTGCATTGTGCTACGCGTGCCATATATGTAGTGCACAATTAATAAAAGCTACCATATATGTAAAGTATAATTACGAAAAGCTTTCAGGTATAAGCAACAAAATTATGTAACTCTTCATTATTACAAGCAGTAATTACAACTGACTTCAAAAGAAATAGCATCATAATATCATTTCCAAAACATCTGTTTCAAACTGTTCCAAGAAAAGCAACAGGTTGAGATTTAGAAGAGAAACTGGATATTCACTCAATTCTCAGTATTGGCCAAAATGTATGACTCTTGAATTTCTGCAGAAATAACACGACCTTGATACTTTTGTTCTAGAAGTAGTTCTGAAAACAGTCTATAATCTACAAGCACATTTAGACATTTTGCCCCTTAATATATAGATTACTACTATGCAACATCAAGCCATGATACAGAAATGCCTTTTCTCCGTGAAGCTCTGACCTCAGTTTCAAGCTCTGAAGACAGACAAACTTGACATAGTGGTAAAGTTTCACATTTATGCAGATTTGATGATGTTCTTGTCTCCTTGATTTAAATCTACAGAACATACTGGTTGAACAGTTGAACAGCAATCAAACCCAATGAAAACCAAATTTACTGTTATCTTCTGCCTACCAAGGAGAACACAGGAAAACACTGGGATAGAAAAGGAGAGTATACCATGAAGTATGGCAAATATTTTAAGCCCTGCAGCTTGATACCAAATTTTAAGTACTTTTTTGTGGGCCACACAGTAGCAGTTTATAGTTTCAAATACTCATAAATGTGCAAGTCCAGAAAAGGGCATATTTCCAGTCCTCCTCTAGCAGGAGTGCAGTGGTTCCTCCAAGGACGATAAAAACCCAGAGGGAATCCCTCAAGAAATTTGGCTGTAGTTGATTATGTCAGTTGAGGTGCCTTGTATCAACTATTGTTACATTTCCATTACCTCTTCTGTTTACCAACAGAAATTACTATAATCCATTTAAACGTTTAAATTCATACTGTAGTTCTTTTTGGGTGGGTTTTGTTTTGGTTGGGGGGGGGGGCAGTGGGGTGAGTGGATAGGATGGAGGTCATTTGATACAGCAAAAATCAAGCATCTTACAGATTCTGTGCTTTCTTTTCCTTGACCAGCTAAATAATGAATCCCTTCTGCAGTATCAGACACACAAATAGAAGCTGCAAAAGCCTAAAATCAAAACACCTGAGAAAGGTACTTTGCTTTGACCACTCAAGTAACTTTGAGACACAGACATACTGAAATAGAACCTAAGGTAGCTTCCATCACAACATGATTCAAAAGGAATCACAAAAATCATATAGTTTCATACAGTCTTGTAGAATCACACTATAGACACAGATTTTGAGACATGATACAGTACATTTTTGGAAAATCAGGCCAAGAAAAAAGTTTGATCTTCACAAAATACTTGTTCTTCAATTGCAAAAACAACTAGTTGAAACTTTGAGAGACATACAAGTAATCCTTGATCCTGAAAAAGAAAATTGAATTGACACAGGAGATACCAGTATGCTGTGAGTTTTAGGTGCATCATTCTTTTAATGCCTTATGTATACATTTTTCTGTTGTAACAATGGATAAGGTTTCCTGCATTTTTAAGAATGCAAATCTGATTTTCCCCATTTAGAAGCTACTCTGTGTTTACAATCATCCTTCTCAGAAGCTTTACAAACAATTAGAATACCCCACTCTGTGCTATAAAGTTCAAGTGGGAAAGCTGTTTTGTAAAAGCTCAGGAAGACAGCTGAACTCCAACCTACCACATTCAAGTCAAATCATCCAAAATACACAGGGCAAGTATGATGAGAAATTGGAGCAGTTCTTGAATTGTGCTACAACATATGGGGAGAGGGAAACAAAAACAAATCTATGGAGAATATGGATCACCTTCCTAAGGAGATTATTAGAAGGAACACAAGTGAATGTTGTGGCTCTTGTTTAAACTAGCTCGAGAAGGAACTCTCTGCTCTCAAAATTCCATCTGGTTTTGTCCTACTTAGCACATCCCATTTATGCACATCTCTAATTCACTAGAAAGACTACCAGAATTATCACACCACTTGATAACAATTTACACTAAATTAATGCAGTTATTCTGTCTTCTAATTGACAAAACAGCCAAAACACAGTTGACGTGTAGCCTTCTGCTGGGATTCAGATCAATACTGTCACAGGCCCAAGATTAGTACTACTATTCTACACCAACCTAAAAATAGTTGGCACGTTTCAGTGAAAACCTGACTTTTATTTTAAACTTGGCACATCTGCTAGCCCCACCTTATCCTTAATTTTAACATAATTTAACTAAGATGGCCAAATGTTCCAGTGTGTTGTCAAAATAAGCAAGCAGTAAGCCAATAGTCCTTCTGATTTTTAGGAGCACTGATGTTCTCTGTACTAAAAAGCCTGGCTCAAAATTAATTCTTTGAAGCAATGAAGAATTAAGAGGGAAAGAATAACCTGAACAACACTAACTCTATAAGACAGAGCAATTCAAGTACAAGCATGCACTGAATAAAAGACCTGAGAAATACGAAAAGAGTGTCATAAATGGTATTATTTCATCCTTTTCTTATAAGCTGTCAAGTGCAACTAAGGAGCTGCTCAATATAAGAATTAACATTGGTAAGGCTTATCTGGTATAATTTTTGAGATTTTACCTGGGCAGTTACAGCAACAACTCAGTGTGGCTTTGCAGATTCCGTATCTGCTGAGTTTAGACTGCTAAAGGCATCTAATTGGGAACATCAAAATGGACCAAAAAGGAAAATTTCATGTCTGGGGTTTGGTAAATGGAAAATATATACTTAGAAAATCCTAATGTTAGGAAACTCTTCCAAGATCATGAAGTCCAACCTTTGATCAAACATCACCACGTCAATTAAACCACAGCATCAAGTGCCATGTCTAGCAGTTTCATGAACACCTTCAGGGGTGGTGACTGCACCATCTCCCCAGGCAGCTTGTTTCAATGTTTAACAACCCTTTCACTGAAGAAATTCTTCCTGGTGCCCAACCTGAATGTCCTCTGGCACAGTTTGTAGACATTTGGTTAGTTGTTTTTCAGTCTATAATAATCTTTCCTAAGTTTAGAACATGAGATAAATCCACTTTACTCAACTGACTTTTAAGATACCACATATTCTCTAATGTGAAACAAGATGTGTGATGGAATACTGACGTGAAGCTGGACATATTAAGTCACATCATAATCACTTCACTAACACTACACCATCCATAGTCTCATTCACTGACGTTTATTACTCCCTGTAGCAAAAGATGCATCCTAAAACCTTTGCAAACCAAACCCAACATGATTCTACATACAATCTGTACGTATGTGTACTGCAATCACACACAGTCTGTCCACATTTTTATTCCATCTCACCTCTTAGCTTTGAAGGTTGCTTTGTTTACGTTCAAAACATATAGGCTAGAATTGGGAGGGAACAGAAGGCAAAGTGTAGAGGAAGAAAGAGAAGGTTCATGAACAAGCCTTCATGCACAGGAATAGGTTAGAACCACAGGAATACGATTCTTCGCTTTGTGAGGTTGAGCCCTCCCTTCCCCTCCCCAGAATCAAATACAGGAAACCTACTATCATTAGACATGCACAAATATACACATAAAGTGATTTTCTGCCTTAAAATAATTATGCATTTCCCCATGTGTGAAAGGCCAGCAACTGTGCCTTCTTCATGCATCTATCACTCTACCACTGCAAAACAACAAGGCATCAGACAAATTGTAATTGAAAACAGGGATCATCTTTCCAAACGTGCTGTGCCCATCGCTACATGCTCGCCCTTACATGCCTTGTCATCTTCCTTTCACAGACACCCTGAAGCATCTCTCCCCTTTCACTCACTGCATACACGTACTGTATCACATCCCCACATGTTGTCCCCACAGAGCAAACCACAACTACTCCTCCTCCTTCACTGCACCCTCCACACACGCGGTGCTCCGTGTCACGCCATCCCTGCCCACAAACGCAACAAATCTCGTGTCCACCACACACAAACCACAAACGTGTCATCAATGCATCTGTGTACACACATCGAAACATCACAACTATGCATACGCTCGCATACGAGCCACCGCCACTGCACGCACACAGAATGCCATACCCTGTGTCTGCTACGTACATACAGAGGTACAGATAATCCTCGCCACACCCACAGCACGGATGCCTTTAGAAATCTCCAGGGATCACGCCACACCCGGTGTTCACCGTGCACACACGCAGGCGGGAGCACGCAGACACACCCGCACACACGCGGAGCCGTGTCAGTCACACCCCTGCTGCAGCACCAGCACCAACACCCGCGGCGGGGACACACTCCGCCGGCAGCAGCGCTCCGGGGCGCACACACATACACAAACACACACATATACACACAGACACACACCCTGTACGAGCGCACAGCCCGCGGCCCAGACACAGCGCGCCCGCCCCGTCCCGGCTCCGCGAGGGGCACGGCCCG